>CAUYUJ010020605.1:135831-153752 GCA_963575745.1 Prorocentrum cordatum | reverse complement strand
AGGGGGAAACGCCCGCGAATTGTTCGCGGGCGTTTTCCTGCCCGGCGCGCGGTCCCCGGAGCAGCGTTGATTCCTCTGGGAACGCGCGCTGGGAGGGGGAAACGCTTGCGAATTTTTTCGCGGGCGTTTTCCTGCCCGGCGCGCGGTCCCCGGAGCAGCGTTGATTCCTCTGGGAACGCGCGCTGGGAGGGGGAAACGCTCGCGAATTTTTCGCGGGCGTTTTCCTGCCCGGCGCGCGGTCTCCGGGGCGGCGTTGAGTCCTCTGGGAACGCGCGCTGGGAAGGGGAAACGCTCGCGAATTTTTCGCGGGCGTTTTCCCGCCCGGCGCGCGGTCCCCGGAGCAGCGTTGATTCCTCTGGGAACGCGCGCTGGGGGGGGAAACGCTCGCGAATTTTTCGCGTGCGTTTTCCTGCCCGGCGCGCGGTCCCCGGGGCCGCGTTGATTCCTCTGGGGGCGCGCGCTCGGAGGGGGAAACGCTCGCGATTTTTTCGCGGGCGTCTCTCTGCCCGGCGCGCGGCTTCCTAGGCGAGACGGAGCTCCTTGGAAACGGATGCTCGGAGGGGAAACGCTCGCGAAATTCTCGCGGGCATTTTCTTGTCCGGCGTTTCCGGAGCTTCCGGAGCGTCCGGAGCTTCCGGAGCATTCGGAGCTTCCGGAGCTCTCGGGAGCGGGGGGATTGGCAAATCATAGGGAGGGGTGCGCGCCGGAGGCGTCGGACGGTCTCGGACGCGTTTCGGGCTCCTGGGGGCATTCGGAGGTCGAAATTGAGGCGGAGGAGGAGGAGGAGGAGGAGGGGGAGGAGGAGGAGGAGGAGGAGGAGGAGGAGAAAACGGTGGCTCCGGAGCGTCCGGAGCCTCCGGAGTTCTCGGGAGCGGGAGGAGTGGCAGATTATAGGGCGGAGTGCGCGCTGGAGGCGCGGGACGGTTCCGGAGGCGTTTCGGGCGTCTGGGGGCATCCGGAGGTCGAAATGGCGGAGGAGGAGGAGGAGGAGGAGGAGGAGGAGGAAAAAACGGAGGTTTTGGAGTTCCCGGTGCCTCCGGAGCTTCCGGGGGCGGGAGGAGTGGCAAAACATGGGGAGGGGTATGCGCTGGAGGCGCCGGTCGGTTCCGGAGGCGTGTTGGGCTTCTGGGGGTCCGTTTCGGGGCTCCGGGGGTATTTGGAGGTTGAAATGGAAGAGGGAGAAGACCCGGTCACGGTCGCCGTGCCAGTCCCAGTGCGTCACTCAGAGAATTCGCCGATGGAAGATCGTGACCACCCCGAATTTATTGAACGTTTTGACGCGGGGGAAATTGGTGCTTTCGCGGCCAGCGACTGCGACGACGACGACGAGAACGACGCGGACGACGATTGGTTTCGAGCTGACGACAACGTCTGTCCAGCAACGGTCCCGGCTTCCGCCTTGGCTCTGGCGTTGGCCTCGGCTCCTGTCGCGGCCGTGGGCCCGCTCCCGGCCCGAGTCTACGGGTCGGAGTCACGCGCATCGGGCGATCGGCTGCGGGAGTCTTTGCTCGCAGAGCACGCCGTGATCCACGAGGAGGTCGTCGAGATTTCCGCGTTGGATGCGCGGGAGCGCGAGCAGAAATCGCTCCGGAAAGCGTGCCGCGCGTCGCGCCGGTGGTCTCGGTGTGCGCGGCGGGAGGCGGAGTGGGCGCGGTGGACGGAGATGGCGGCCGAGCGGAACGAGCAGATCGCGGGGAGTGTGCTGGCTCCCGTCGTGCCGCGTTCGGTGGAGCGTGATGCGTCCCCGGAGCGCGTCCTGCATGGCCGCCGGGCGCATGGGGGAGCGCACAAGGACGAGCGATTGGAGCAGTTTCTGAACGCCCGCGCGGCGCGTGCAGTCGACGCGGAGCCGCGTGCGCTCGCCGCTTCGCGCGCTGCCGTGGTGCCGGACGATGCTGCGTGGACCGTGGGCGACACGGCCCTGCGCGCCGCGTGTGTCCTCGTCGCCCTCGGGGCGTGCCCGCCGCAGGTGGAAGATAAGGTGGTCACGGCGCGGCGGGCCGCTGTGGCGCGCCTGTGGAAGGAGAGAGAGACCTTCTGTCGCGACGCGGAAGCTTTGCCGGACGGTGTGCCGTCTGCCGCGAATGTTCGAGTCGCCAAGTGGTTTTATTGTTGCTTGCGTGGGCTCTTCGCGCGGAGGTGCGGGGGGCGGCGCGTGTGCGCGCGCAGGTTCTCCCCCGGCATTGGGATCGGCGGTACCAAGGGCAGGGCGGGCCAGGGCGCGGACGAGTGCGTGGGGGATGCTGCCTGGAGGGCGTCGCAGGGTGCGGGGCAGTGCGTCGGCGTTGCCGCGCTTCGCGTGGTTTGTCTTTTCGTCGCTCTGGGCGGGGTGCCTTGGGACAAGCTTTCGCGCGTGGGGCTCGGTGCTGCCGGGGCGTCTGGCGCGTCCCGCGCGTGGCGTCGGCGCCTGCGACGAGGCGTCGCGTCGGGGCGATTCGGAGTCGTCGATGCGGGGGATTGCCTGGGGCCGTGGCGGAATAAGTGCTTGCAATTGAGGGTGTCTCGGTGTGGGGGTGCCGGCACGCGCGCGCACGCGGAGTGTTTCTTCGAGTTGCAGTGCGCCAATGATTCCGGGGCTGGGGCGTGCGGTGACGCTGCGGAGAGAAAGAATTTTGCGACGGTTCAGGCATGGCTGGAGGCGCGGCGGGCGAGGGTGCGCGTGTATGAGGCTGACAGCGCAGGCCATGTACTGCGTGGGGAGTGTTCCGGCGCGTGGCCTTTGGGTTGCGCGGAGGGGCAGGACATGGGTAGTGTTGTGGGGTATCCAGAGGGGCACGTCGCCGCGGTCGTCGATGTGGACGGCCGCCTGGCCGACGGCGTGCCCCTCGGAGATGGCGGCGTCGCGCCGTGGGAGCGGTCGGTGGCGGTGGCGCCGAAGAAGAATGCGCCGAAGAAGAAAGCGGCCGCGAAGACTCAGCGAGGTGCGCATCTGCGCGGCGCGCAGAACCCGAACGTCATGGCCGGCGTTGTTGCGAGGACGCGGCGCGGCGAGGAGGCGGTGGGTGTTGCTGCAGGTGTCGAGGGTCCGCGCGGGGCCGACCCGGCGGAAGGGGGGGCGACGCGACGTGCGTCCGAGAGCCGTGGGAGCGATAGCGTTGGCAGGGCCGCGGCGCTCCCTAGGATTACGGGGATGACTGATTTCAGTGACGACGACGAGGGTTCAGCGGAGGCCGAGGGCAATCGCGGTGGGATGGAGGGCGCGCCCGGGCGCGGGGGTGGTGCCGCGCCAGCAGCGCGCGCGCAGATGCCGCGCATTCGAGGTATGACCGATTTCAGCAGCGACGACGACGACGCGGGTATTGTCGCGGGGCCTGCTGCAGGCGGAGGTCAGAGCGGCCGCGGCGGCCGCGGCCCGCGTGGGGGCGGGGGCGCGTTGGGGGACGTGGTGGAGGGCGGGCTTCGGGCAGTGCGTTGCCGCGTATCCGTGGCATGACGGATTTCAGTAGCGACGATGATGGAGGAGGTGCGAGCGGCGCGGAGTTCGTGGGGGTCTCGCGAAAGGGCAGGAGAGCGCGTCGGTTGTGCGGGGCTGCGGATGGGTCGCTCGCGACGGAGGCGGAGTCCAGGCAGTTCCAGCCGGATTACGTGGAGGAGGACCGCTGCAAAGGGATGACGTGGGGAGGCGGCTGGGGGCGGGAGCAGTGTCGGTTTCGGCCGCAGAAAGGGAGCGACGTGTGCGGGAAGTGTGCCAGGCATGGGTGTCCGCTCGGGCGCGTCAGGGGTCCACTTCCTGCGCTCGCGTTGGACAAGTTCAAGGAGTTTGCTTTGAAGGCGAACAAGCCGTCGAAGCAGTGGTACGCGCGGCACGCGATGTGGGAAGCGGCGGCGAAGATGAAGCCTGAGTTGAAGTCGCTGTGTGAGGTGGACGAGCACGGGCGGATCGTGCTGTCGAACAGTGAGTATGAGCAGTGCCTGAAGCAGGTGCATGATAATTTCAGAATTCACAAAAACTATAAGCGATCGGGCTTCGTGTATGACCAGGGCGCAGGTGTGCGGACCGCGCAGGATCGCTGCGTGGAGGGCGAATCGCGGTTCGGGTCGGAGAGGGAGTCGTACAATGGGCGGGAGGGGGGTAAGGTGTTCATGTGGTACAGCCGGCCGGTCTTCAACAAGTACTTGGCGCAATTGCAGACCAGCGAGGTGGACTGCAGCGAGAAGGACTGCATGGAGGTGCTGCGCTTGACCAGCGACGAAATTCGAAGGTATCCGATGAAGCAGCAGTACCTCAAGCAGTTTGCAGGCCCGCAGTGCTATCCGCACGTCGATCCGCGGTCCAAGGGGAACAGGCTGCACGCGAACGAGAGTGCGGGGCAAGAGCCCGGCGAGGATCAGGGGGCCGACGGCGGCGGCGGGGCCGGGGTGTGCGCGGGCGCCGACGACGGGGCGTCGCACCTGTTTTGCATGCGGAACTGGGCGCAGTGCGATCGGTGCCATTGCTGGCGCCTGCTCTTGCCTGCCTGCGCTGCGCGTGCGCGTGGGGATGAGTACTATAAGGTTCGCGATACCGACCTGGACTGGGAGGAGTGGTTGAGGGGCGCGGCGGCGCGGTGCGCGGGGGCGGCGGCTGCTGCGTCGGGGGACCAGGGCGCTGCGCTCGGGGGAGAGGGCGGCGACGCCGCGGGGGAAGGGCCGCAGGAGGACGGCGTCGCTGGGGGCGTGCGCCGGCGTGGTCGGAAGCGGCGCTTGGGGCGCAAGACGTCGCAGGAGGAGCGCGACTGGGCGGAGGGCGCTGAGGCGAGTCTTGCGTCGGAGGATCAAGGCGCTGCGCGCGGCGGCGAGGGCGACGACGCGGCGGGCGGCGCGGTGTGCGAGGGCGGCGGTGCGGGGGGGGCGCGCGGGGGGCGCGGGAAGCGGCGGTTGGGGCGCACGACGTCGGAGGTGGAGGCCAACGGGGAGGCGCGCGGGGGCCGTGGGAAGCGGCGGCTGGGTCGTAAGACGTCCGAGGCGGAGGCTGCCGGGGGCGGCGCGGGGCGCGGCGCGGGGAGGCGGCGGTTGGGGCGCAAGATGTCAGAGGCAGAGGCGGCCGGTGCCAGTGTTGCGAGCGGGGCTGACGATTGCGGGCGTGCTGGCGAGGGCGCGGCGGAGGCGGCGAGGCCAGCGAAGCGCAGGAGGCTCGGGCGCAAGACGTCCGCCGAAGAACGCGCTGAGGTGAGCGGCGCGGGGCGCGGGGCAGCGGGAGAGGCGCGCGGCGGCGAGCTGTTCGCCGAGATGGCGGAGGTCTCGGCGTCGGAGCATGACGACGAGCGGTCTGCGTCGGACCGCGAGGTCGCCTCGGAGGACGACGGGGCGCTGCCGGGCGAGGTGCGCGCGGCGCTCGACGCGGAGCTCGTGCGCCTCGATGGTGCCGGGCCGCTGGCGGAGGCAGACCTGGCGGCGTCGCGAGCGGCAGAGGGCGCGGAGGGGCGCGCGTCGCGCCGCGCTGCCTTGCCTCGAAGCGGGGGTGGCCCTGCGCGCGCGTAGGCAGTGGCGTCCGTGCCGCACTTGAAGGAGAAGCGGCTGCGGCAGCTGGTCGATGCCGTGCGCGAGTACTTGGTGTCGCGGCGAGGGTGCGATCGGGCTGCCGTGCGCTTCCAGGGGTCCGACGGGGACGCGCTGTGGGGTGCGCTCATGGAGCCAGGGCAACCGGGCCGCGTCGGGCGCGCGCTGCTGCAGCTAGAGGGTCGCGCGCAGGGTCGCGACCCCAGCGAGGCGCGCACGGGGTGGGAGGAGGTTTCCGTGGAGGAAGACTTCCGTTGGCGCTCCCTGTGGCCTCGGGTGCGCTTCGAGTGTAGCATGCTGCAGACGCCAGTCGTGGGCGAGGGTGGCGCGACGCAGTGGCGCGCGGTGCGGTGCTGCGATGAGCCGGGTGGGGGAGACGCGGACGACTTCCAGGCTCTGTGGCAGCGCGAGTCTCGCGTTGCGGTGGGCTTCGCGGCGAACGTGGTCCCGGACGACGGCGTGGTCGTCTTGCCCGTGGAGCGCCCTGCAGGGTGGCGGGAGCCCGCGGACATGGCGGGTGCGTGGTGGCGGGGCCAGGGCCCCCGCGAGCGCAGGGCGGTGGAGGGCGAGAACCCGGGCCGCGTCTGGGTGGGTCAGCTCCAGGGGGGCGCGGGCGTGGCGGGGCTGCTGACCGAGGGCGGTGCGGGCGAGCGCACTGCGATGGAGGGCCTCGACGCGCTGCGGCAGGCCTCCGCCCAGGGCGCCAGGGGGGCGGGTCGCGGGGGTCGAGGGCGAGGGCGTCGAGCGAAGAAACGCGGCCGCTACGGCGATGCTCTGCGGGTGGAGATTCGGACGAGATGGGCTCCAGGGGGGGTCCCCGCGAAGGAGGGGCCTGCCGCTCGGGAGGTGTTCGTGTTCGGGGCCATGCCCGAGACGCAGGAGTGGGAGTTCAAACCGAAGGGGCGCGTTCGCAATCGTGCGGGCTCGTTCGCAAGGGAGGGTCTGCTTGACCACCGAGCGCGCCTGGCTGCGGGAGATGTGCACCAGAAGTGCATGCTGCTGGCGCTGAAGACAGTGCCGCTGCGCGTGGCGAAGTACGACGTGCAGCTGCGCGACGCGTCCGTGCGGGCGGTGCAGGCGGCGCAGGCGATCCTGACGCGGATGGTGAAGTTCACGAGCCACGAGTGCCAGGAGCGGTTCCCGGCGTTCCACCCGGCTTTCGAGCCGCCGGAGCAGCTCGCGGAGGAGATGCTGCTGCTGCGGCGCGGCGGGGACGGGCTGGCCGCGTGCAGCACGGAGGTGGCCGAGTGGGACGAGGTGCCGCCGCGCGACCCGCCGGACGGCTTCGCTCTGGAGTGCAGGGGCGTGTGCATGCGGTGCAGGCAGGACCTGGACAAGCAGGCCGCGGCCGCGGCCACGGAGGACGACCTGTATCAGGTGGTGGGGCTCCGCACCGCGCAGAACCACATGGACCCGTGCTTCCGCTTCCCGTCCGATGACCTGCGCGAGCTTTTCGACCCGGCCACGCTCACGGAGAGCCTGCTCATTGCCCTGGACCACATGCAGGTGCACCTGGCCACGGTGTCCCGCACGGGGCTGCGCAAGTTCCGCAAGAACATCATCTCGTTCCCCCAGGATGTGGCAGGGTACTCGCGGCGCCACGAGCTCATGAAAGGGTTCCGCGTGGGGGACCGCGTGAACTCGGCGCGCGGGCCCGGCGAGCGCCCCGACGACCCGCGCCGTCCCGTGCGCATGGCCGCGGGCTGCACGGACGAGGAGCGGCAGCGCTTCGGCGTGGACCTGCACGGGCGCCTGGTCTTCCCAGGGCGCGTCGTGGAGGTGCTGCTCAGCGGGGACGTGATCATCGAGTTCGATCATGGAGGCAGGGGGAGGGAGCTCCAGGAGAACGTGGAGCCGCGGGTGGTGCTGCCCTGGCACCCCCGGAAAGTGCCCTTCAGCTTGATGTTGCGGCGGAATGGAGGGTTCGGGAAGGAGGTCGTGGAGGGCCTGCACGTGCGCTGGCGCTACTGCGGGCACGTGCTCCGGGCGTTGTGTGCGTTTGCGGGCACGTATGGGCCCTGGCGCCTGGGGGGTCCTGCGGACGAGCCCATGCACAAGTACTACGACCCGCGCCTGTTTGACGTGCTCCCGGACGACGAGATCCTCGCGTCCTACGCGCCGAGAGAGAGCGAAGACGGCGTCCTGCCGTCGGGGGGCGAGGCCAGGGAGCCGGAGGAGCTGGGGCCCGTGACGGAAGCGGAGGCCATTGCTCGGGATTGCGTCCCCTGTGGCGTCGACGTCGTCACGCCGCGCCAGTTCATTGCCGCGGGCTTCGACGTGCAATTCGTCGGGCCCCGCGACGACGCCGGGCGCGAGCCTGCTGGCCGCGAGGGCGACGATGCGCGGGGAGGCGACGAGGGCGGCGCGGAGGCCGCGGCCGAGGGTGATGCCGATGCGGCGGCTGACGGGGAGTTCGACGTCGGCGTGGAAGATGAAGCCATGGCCGTTGATCACGACGTGTTCAGTGCGTGGCTCGACAAGGCGCAGTTTGAGTATGGTGGGGCAGTGCAGCGATGGTGGACGGGGTTGCAGCCGGAGGCGGAGGGCCAGTTGGAGGGGTTGAAGTGTGGTGACGACGAGACGACGGAGGACCTGTTCGGCCGCCTGCTGGCTGCGGCGCGGGAGGATAACGCCGTGAAGTCCGTGCAGAGGGACCGCGTGGCCGTGGACTGCGTGCGCGTCGAGTTCCTCGTCGATTGGATGCGACCCCGTGTGCAGGGCCGGTTTGCCGGTGCGGAGGGCGGCGTCTCTCGCGAGTCGGTTTTGGACGAGGTGATTCTCGAGCTGGCCATGGCGGGAACGTTCGTGGCAGCTGCGCGCGATAGGGACACGGGGTGCGTCGAGGAGAACTTGCCGGAGTTTGACGAGGACGAGGCAGTCGCGCGGAAGGGTGAGCGCTTGATTTACGGCTGGCCCGGACAGAGCGAGGACCCGGTCCCGGCGCGCGCCATCGGGCGTTTCGCGAGGGCGTTCCCGTTGGAGTTTCCCATGGGCATCGGCGACCTCTTCGACGACCGTCCCCGGCGGGTGTCCGCGCAGGACTGGGTGCAGCACCTGATGCGCTACCGCACCGGGCAGTTCGTCGGCGGCCCGCGTGGCCAGCGCGTGATGTGGGCCATGGTGAACGTGCTGCTCCTGAACGAGGCGCGGGGCAAGGGTTTTGGGGTGTATCGGACCATGTACAGGCGCGCGGGCCTCGGCGTCCAGGGCCCAAGTGTGATGACGAAGGGCGGGCTCAGGCAAATACTGGAGAGCGAGGACCGCGTGCGGATCCTGGTGGGCCAGCTCGCGAACGTGGGCCGCGATGTGCCCTCGACCACCATGCACTGGTCGTATGAGTCGAAGAAGTTGCAGAGCACCGTGAAGCACCTGTCCTGGCACCCGCCCTGGGTCGAGGGCACTCGGGCGGACGGCGCCGAGCCGGTCGGCAGGCGGTTTCTCCGCGAGCTGGACCTGCCGGCGGGGAAGGGGCGGACTCAGCGCGGGCGTGCGCTTGTGCCGGATGTCGTCGGGCTCGGCCGTCACCCGTCCATTTGGTGGACGCAGAATCCGTTTTACAACGCCGCGTATGACATTCAGCGCATGGGGGGAGGTTCAGGGGCGCGGGCGGCGGGAGACCGTGCTCTGGGGGATTGGGTTGGTGACGGGCGAGAGGAGCGCTTCCGTTTCGCGCGGGACAACCCGGACCTGGTGGCCTACATGATGGCCTTGCGGGTGGAGCTGAACATGCGGATGGTGATGCCCGCCGTGCTGCCTCACTCGGAGCAGTTCAAGTACATGGCCATGGCTGGGGCCGAGTGTGGCGCGGGTGGCAATCTGCATTACCACGGGTTCAGCGTGGGGCTGCCTGGGCCGGCGGTTGCGCGGGTTCGCGCGGACGTGGACGGGGAGGGGGACATGCTTCCGCCGAGCGTGGCGAGCGACGTGGCGGCGTGCCTGCCCTCGCTTTAGGCAGGACCGCTGGCCTGGCCCCTGCAGGAGCGGAGGCGTCGTGGTGCTGCCCTCGCTGCCCTGGAGCAGGTCCTGCGCGCCGTTGCCGGCCGGCCTGGCCAGAGTGCGCCGCGGGCTCCTGCGGGTGAGGGCTCTGCGGCTTCGGGATCATGTAGTGAAGATGGCGCAGGCGACGACGAGGATGAGTTCGTGGGCAGGGCTTATGCGCTCCTCGACGCCCTGGTGGATCGAGGGTGGCTGGTGCTCGTGCAAGGGGAGGAGGGCGTCCGCGGCCAGGGGGCGGAGGCCGACGTTGCTTTCGAGCGCGTCGGGCCAGAGGATCCAGCGCCGGAGGACGAGGCGGGGGGGGATCCCGTGGAGGACGTTCAGGATGGTGATGGCGTTGAGGGCCGCGGTGCTGCTCGGGGGTCGAGACCTGCTGGGGTCCCCCACGGGGCCCGCGGGCAGCGAATAGGGGGTGCTGGTCTCGACTTCGGCGTGCTGAAGCCGGAGCATGAGGACGTCGCGCTGCAGAGCGTTTTGGAGAAGCGGTTCTATGAGTTCTTCGGGCACGTTGTCTCGGAGTGGAACCCGTGCTACGACGACGCGGGCGCGTGCAGGTACCCGTGGGACGACGAGGTTGGCGCCTTCGACCTGGACGTGGAGATGGAGGGCGAGGCTGTGCGCGAGACGTCGGAGGGCCGGGCGGTGCGTAGCGTGCCCGCATCTGCGCCGGAGTGCTTGAACTTGCGGAAGGTTCTGGACGAGGCCTTTGCGTCCGAGGCGTCGGGGAAGTTGGACGTGCAACCCGTTCGGCGACTGGTGGCTGCGCTGGTGAACAGGGTGGCGCGGCACACGAAGCATGGCATGGGGCCGCCGCAGCTCGGGGTTCACGCGTGTGCTCGCGGAAAGGAGGGGTGCGTGTTCTGCCGATATGATTTCCCGCGCGACAGGTGGGGCCGCGTCGGGCCCCGGCCGTTCCGCATGGAGAAGGGCCGCCGGGAGGGCCACTGGCAGGCGGTGTTTACGAGGAACGACAGGCTCTGCAATAGTTACGAGGAGCACGTGCTGTTGGCCAACATGGGGAACATTGACTGTCGTCCCGTTCTGAACTTGTGGGCGGTCGTGGAGTACGTCACGAAGTACGCGACGAAGGCGCCCAAGGGCTCGCGGAAGATCAAGGAGGTGCTCGACGACGCCGTCAACGAGGTCTGCGCTTACGTCCAGAGGGCGAAGGGACTGATTTCCTTCGGCGCTCCATTCAGAAGTTCTTTGCTCGGATGCTCGGGGAGCGGGACTACCACTGTTACGAGGTGGCGCTGCTGGGGTTGCGCCTGCCCATGGGTTTGTCCATGCTGCCCGTCGTGACCCTCAACACGACGGGGGCCCGCGCGCTGAAGCCTGCGTCTGCGCTGCGGGACAAGGCAGATGACGAGCCTGTGCACTGGGATAGCAAAGTGGACAAGTTCTACAAGCGCCTGGAGTTTGTGCGTCGGCAGCGTGCCAGGGGGGACGAGTCCATCTCGGTGGAAGAGGTGCGCGATGTGTCGTTGTTCGAATTCTATTGGAAGTACGCTGTGTACCGCGGGAAGATGAGGCGCGGGAACCCTGCGGTGTGTCTGCAGGTGACCCCTTGCTATAGCGCGGAGTGCGCGAACGTGCAGCACGCCTGCCACGAGGCGTACGCGCGGGCGAACGTCATCGCGCACTGGCGGCACATGGCGACCGCGGACCGCAAGGCCATGATCGAACAGGAGATGCTGAGGGACGTCCGGCCGGTGACGGCGGCTTGCATTGGGGCCACGGAGTTCGTTCAGCCTTTGGCGGGCGGTGCTGGCCAGGATGCTGGAAGCGAGCGGTTCCTGGGCGTGCAAGATCTCTGGCACACGTCGGGGGGAAGGGCCTGGGGGGGGCAGAGCGATCAGTATTGGGGGCATATGATGATGGAGATGCTCACTGACCCCATGCTCCGCCAGTGGGTTCCGGCGTGGGTCGTGGGGCAGTACGAGCGCGCGAACCCGTTCTACAAGGAAGTGCTCGGCGCCATCCTGGAAGACGGGGTCGCTAGCAACCGGGAGCTGCTGCGCCGGACGCGACGCGAAATGGTGAGGCGGCATGAGGCGCGACAGCAGGGGCGGGGCGCGGGGGCAGAGGAGGCGGCGGGCGGCGCCGGGGGGCAGGCGACCGATGATGGCTCTGGGCGCGGCGACGATGACAGAGACAGCGAGAAGGCGGAGTCGGGGGAGGAAGTGGAGGACTTGGTGGACAGACTCGTGCTGCGCGGGGACGAGGACCCGAACGAGGAGGCTCGGGATGCTGTCTTACGCGAGGCGCGGCAGGGGGAGGGCGCTGAGTCTGCTGCGGCCGCGGGGGAGGCGTCCGAGTGGGAGCGCCGCCCAGCCGATGAGCGCGTCAGCGCGGCAGGCCCTGCTGTGCAGGCGGCGGACGTGCGCGTCGGGGATGTTGCGGGCGATGAGGTGCGCGGCAGGGTCCGGGTGAACCCAAGGACTTCAATTGGTTGAACGAGGCGTGCAATGTGTCGACGAGCGAGAGAGGGCGTCTGGAGAAGCTCCGGGATGAGTGGTACGGAAAGGCCAAGGTAGGCGACGGGGCCGAGGTCGTCGAGCGCGCCGATCTCGACCCCTGGCAGAAGTTCGCCCACAACATCGTCATGGACGACCGCCATTCGGAGGCCGACCCGTTGAGATTGATGGTCACGGGCGTGGCCGGCACGGGGAAATCGCGCACCGTGCGCAGTTTCGTAGCCTCGAGGCGAAAGCGGGTGCGGCAGTTTGCCCCGAGGACGAGGCTGGATCAAGATCGCCGCGGCGTGCGCGAAATCCGACGAGGGCCTGAAGAGATTGATGAGGAGGAGCGGAATTGCTGCTTGCTCGCCGCTCCTACCGGGTGCGCCTCGTTCCAGTTGAAATATGGCGCGACCACCCTGCACAGGGCGTTCGGTGTGACGGTGGGATATTGCGGCCCTTGGGTACGCAAGGACGGGGACCGGTTTCAGAAGACGCAGACTCGACTGCGTCAGGCGAGGCTGTTTGTGTTGGATGAGATGAGCATGATCGGGCGGCAGATGCTGGGACAGATCGAGTTCAAGGTGCAGGATACTCTTGGTGTTGCGGCGAAGCGTGCGGCGCAGGGTGCGAGGCCAGTGTATCTCGGCGGGAAGGATGCCGTGCTCGCCGGGGATCCGCAGCAGGCGCCTCCAATCGGCGATGACCCCCTGTACCGGATGGGCGCGTATGGGGGGTCTGCGAAGAACAAGCCCAGGGGGGCGGAGCGGACCCCCGACGACGCCTGGAGCACGGACAGGTTAGTGAATAATGGCAGTTTCGTGCGCGATACGTTCCAGGACGTGGCCGTGCTCCGACGCGTGCACCGGTGGCGCGGTGAGGCAGCGGAGTACAGGCAGGATGCTGAACGCTTCTTGGAGGTCACGAAAGGCATGGCGCAGTGCACCTGCGAGCAGCGGGATCATGCGTGGTTGAAGCGCCGGAACAGGTCGGTGCTGCAGATGACCAAGGAGGGGAGGGAGGAGCTGGCGGCCTTCGAGACGGCCCCGCTGCTGATGGACGGCAGGAAGGATCGGGCCTCGGGTGCATGTGGCGCCGATAGAGTGAACATGGAGAGGTTGTACCAGGTAGCCGCTGCGAGTGGTAAGCCCTTCGCGGCGTTGCGTGCCTACCACGACAAAAAGGAGAAAAAGCAGAAGTCTAGGCCAGACCAGATGGCGTCCGAGGACTTCCGCGGACTCGAGAACGAGCTGTACGTCTGCGAAGGGGCCCGCGTGCTGTTGACTCAGAACCTCTGGGTTGAGGCGGGGCTCTTGAACGGGGCGATGGGTACGCTGCGCGGCTACATGTGGCCCGAGGGCGCCGACCCGCACAATGGCGCTCGGCCGGATTTGCAGGCGCCCCTTTGCGTGTTCGTCGAGTTCTATGATATCGATCTAGGGACAGACGGGCAGGGTCGGCCGCGGTCGTTTTTCCCGGGAGACGAGGAGCGGCGGAACTGGGTGCCCATTTGGAGGCAGAGAGTGTCTTCCACCATGGAGGAGGGCGTGTGGCGCGAGAACTACTCGTTGCAGCTGGCATGGGCGTTGACGCACTGGAAGGCGCAGGGGATGACGTTGGCGAAAGTCCGCGTGCACCTGTCAGCGAAGACCGCGGCCGTTGCAGGGATCGGTTTCGTCGCCACGACGCGTGTGAAGCATCCCTGGGACTTGGTGTTCGAGGAGGAACTGCCGGAGTATGCGGACTTCATGAGGGCCAGGCATACGACGGCGTTCCGGGAGCGGCGACGCTTCGAGTTGCGACTGGAGGCTCGCGCTTCCCGCACGTTGCGGAAATACGGGTACTGCGAGGCGGACTGCTGGACTGAGGAGGAGAATTGCGCGGCGGAGACATTGCTGGGTCGTTTGAAGACCGTTGCCGCGGCCCAGACGGAGAGGTTGAGAGGGGCGGGCAGAGTGGTGGATGAGGACACTTGGCTGTGGGGTGAGGAGGGGCCGCCGTTCGCGTCCGAGCTCGACAGCGCCGTTGTTGCCGAGGCTGGAAAGGACGACGTCGCGGCGCGGCGCCTCCGTGCCGTGGCCGAAAGGCAACTGGACCAGAGGCGAGTGCGCTTCGCGACGCGGGAGGAGAAGGGCGCCGCGCGGGATCTGCTTGTTGATGTCGGTGCCCTCGCTGCTTTTGCGCCCCGGGAGGATCCGCGCGAAAGTCTGACGGCTGCTGCGGGGCGCCTGACGCATGAGTCTTCGGGTTCGGGTGACAGGGAGGGGTTCCTGCGCGGCGTGGTCGACTTGATTGTGGAGCGGTGGGAGGCGTCTGGGGCGTGGGATGAGCGAGTGTTCGATTCCCTGGCTCCGAGCATGGGCCCGCTGCATATGAGCGCCGTGAAGGAGGCCATGGGCGCGCTGGTGGCCCCCCGCCTGCATAAGAGTTTGGATAAGGCGGCGAAGAGGATGAAGGACGCGTTCGGGGACGTCCGCGGTGGCAACGCGCTGCGCATGGACAAGTGGTTCATGAACGTGCGGGCGGAGAGCGCGCTGGCAGAGGGCAGGCTGGAGGGCCAGGCGCTGGAGTTTTTCTTGAAGGTGGCGAGGCAGTTGTGCGCGGGGTTGGAGCTGCCGATGACTGTGGCTTCGGCAAAGGTAGGCCGGCACGTTGGTGCGGAGGAGACCCCGTAGCATTTTGCCCGGATTGCGCACAATTGGACGAGCGTGTGGGATGCGAACTCCGTGAGTGACAAGCAGGAGTTGCTAATGGTCGTCGCCGTGGACCCACTGAGCGGATCTGGTGTCGCGCAGGATTGGATGTTTGTGAGCGTTACGTCTGGTCGGCCGGGGGAGGCGCTCGGGCGAGCCGAGTCTCTCGCAGTGCGCGTGCACGATCGGGCCCGCAGGGAGGACGTGGCAGGGCGAATCGCCCGGAATATCGACGCACTGCTGCGACCGCTCGGTGCCAGTGCTGGGCGGCGCCCGCCGGCGGGGGAGTTCGGGGACGCGCCGCGCGTTCGTGTTCCTTCGCAGAGGATCGCCTGCGCGCTCGGGCTTCTGCTGGGCCGTGTCGGGCGCCTGGCGAATGCGGGCGTGCTGGATGCGTCGGCGGAGTCCTTCGTGCCTGACGGGTGTCGCGTGCTGCGGGGCGCGTTCGCGTCGTTCCGGGCGGGCGTCGGCGCGCGGGGGGCGCGGGATGTCATGGAGTTGTTGCTTTCGGAGCAGGAATGCCGCGACGTTCTGGGCGCGTTAGGCGTCGTGCCTCGCGCGGGTGCTTCGGCGCCCAGCGCGACGGGCGCGAGCTTGCCGAGGGCGGCTGTGCCAGGGGAAGCGGCGGGTGAGGCTGGCGAAGAGGAGGGCCTGGAGGGCGCGTCGACGTTGTCGTTTGCCACGTGGAATATCGCTGGTGGGCATCGCTCGGCCGTGGCGCCGCCCTCCTGGAGCGACCGCGACAGCGCGCGGCGGTCCTGGGCGAAGTGCTCCGTTGGAGGCAGGCGCGCGGGGTTGATGTCGTTGCTCTGCAGGAATGCGAGGGCGAGGAGGCGTACAAGGAGCTGGAGGCGGAATTCCAATTGGTTGGCGTGGCCCATGCGCACGAGTCCAGGGGGTACGTGCACCTGTACGTGAGGCGCGGTCTGCGCGCGGAAGGCAATGCTTTGTCAGGGGAGGACCCGTGCGTGCTGTGCCGGGTCGAAGTTCCCGTAGGCGGGGGCGCGGGCGGCGCGGGGTGGGTGAACGTGGCCGCGGTCCACGTGCCCGCGGGTGCGGCATGGGAGCGGCGTCACGCGATACTTCGGAAGATTACGAGGACTTGCGCGGAAGGTTGCGACCGGCTGCTCATTGTGGGCGACATGAACAGCACGGACTCCAGGTGCAGGCCGCTGTGGAGCAGCTGCGTTTGAAGGACACCTGGTACGAGGGTCGTTCTTGGGGCTGCCCCGGGAACAAGTTTTACTCGGGTCTCGGCGAGAGGGGGGCTGTCGGACAGAGACGGGACCGGGTCATGTTCGGGGCGGAGCTTTGGGCGGAGGGGCATTTGGTAGGGAAGGGGAAAGTGTTCTTCGAGGGCTGCGAATTCCATGTGTCAGACCACTTTGGGCTGTTCGGGTATGTGCGTGCCCACGCGTGCTTCGGTTCTCGCGAGCATAAGATGAGGGCCCTGGCGAAACGCTGCCGGCTCGCGCTCCAGGCGACGCGCGATCGGTCGCACCGGCTGGAGGGTGCCGAGGTCCAGAATCGGTTGCAGCAGGGGCGGGAGGCTGCGGCCTTGGCGAGGCAGCAGGCGCAGGACCGAAACCGGGAGGCGTACTTTCGAACGCAGCAACGCGAGGCAGCCCGAAGACAGCGCCGTCGGGAAGAGCTGGTGTCCGCGGCGTTCGGGCCGCAGAGTTTGTTCGCGTCGGAGCGCCCGGCTCAGCCTCCGCCGAGCCCTGGAGAGATGGACGGGCCTCGCGTGGATGGTATTCGCGCGGCTTCGTGGGACAGCGTGAGTAGCGTGCCCGTCCGTGGGATGCCGCGGCCTGGGCATTCTTGCTACGTGGTCAGAGTGACGCAGCTGATGCTGCGGACGCCTGCCGTCTGGGAGTGGCTTCGATGGCACGCGGAGGGCGATTGCGAGGAGAGGGCCAGTGGGCGTTGCTGCGTCTGCGGGATGTGGGACACGCACAATCAGTTGGTGTCGCGACGCTGGCAGGGCGGACCCGTGAGCGTGCGGCGGCGAACGAATGTTGATAGCGAGGACGTTTTCCTAGGGCAGCCCAGTGAGTTCGACAACGAGTGGCAGCAGCATGATGTGTTTGCGTATTGGGGTAAGCTGATGTCGGCTGCGCGCCGCGGAGAGGAGTTGGCCGGACGCTTTGCGTCGTGGGACCCCGAGAGCATTCGTGCGACGAACATGCGCGTGACGCACGTGGATCGGATGTTCGGGTGTGTGATGGAGAAGCGGCAGAAATGCCGTCAGTGCGGGCACTTGTCCGTCTCGTACGAGGCGGAGGATGTTCTGAAGCTGCGGGTCCACGCGCGGCCCGGCGGGCAGATGATGTTGTCGGAAATGTACTCCGACTTTTGCGCGCCTGAACAAGTTGAGAAGAGCTGCCCAGCGTGTTGCCGCGCGGATGCCGACCGGGTTTGGCACGACCAGCAGACGCGACTCACGGGCGTGCCGCGCGTTTGGGTGGTTCAATTGAGGAGGGGCCATGAGGCGCGGCAGCCCGTGTGGGTCGAAGAGCAACTGAGGCTGCATGGGCTTCCCCAGATGCAGCTGGTTGGCGTTGTGTACCACAATGGGCAAACAGTGCATACCGGTCACTATACGACGTTGTGCCGCGTCCCTGACGGGGGCTACGTTTTGTTTGACGACGACAAGCCGCCGCGCAGGATGAGAGGCGAGCCGGCGCACGTGAAGCCGAAGGAGGCGTACATGGCGGTGTACTGTCGCATGGGGCGCAGTCAGGGGCAGAGCGCCGACGCGGGGGCACCAGGGGTTGGCGGGGCGCCAGATGAGCAGAGCGGTGGAGGGGGGGGCGGGGCAGGCATCGGGGGTGTGGGAGCTGGTGGGAGTGAGGTGACTGGCGTCGGTGGCGGTGGCGCCGGCGGCGCGAGCGCCTCGGGTCTCGGCGCGCGTTGCCGCGCTGCGGGGCGGCAGCCTGCAGAGGTCGCGGCGGAGAGCGAGGCGGGGTCGAGCGTGCGGGCGCCGGAGCCGGTCCGGGCGGGTGCCCCGCTTACGCCGGAGCGCGAAGGGGGCGATGGTGTCCTCAGCTCGCCGGCCACGGCCAGGCGCGTGCGGCGGAAGACTCCGGCTTCGCCGTCCAGGGAGATGCGCGGCGTCGATGCCGGCGGGGTCGCCGGGAGTGGCGCGGCGACGGCGAAGGGCGGGGTGCTCGGCGCCGCGCGTGCCGTGGGCGCGGCGGGCGGCCCGGGCGCGAGCGGCGGGGTCGCTGCGGGGTTGGGCTCTGTGCGCGGCGGAGGAGGGGAAGGGGGAGGAGGAGGGGGAGGTGCGGGACGA
>CAUYUJ010020605.1:78331-130831 GCA_963575745.1 Prorocentrum cordatum | reverse complement strand
AGCGTAGCTGGCAGTATCCATACATTCTTACATATGGCAGCTCCTGGTGGTCGAGTGTCGAGACGATCTATCGTTCTTTCCTGGAGATGTGGCAGAATCTTTTGTGCATGTACGATAAACCAAAGGTATTCCTGTATGTTGTTCAGAACTGGAAGGGCACAGCGGCGTACTATACACCTCCCGAGATGGTGGGGGATACTGAGCGTATACCGAGTGAGAAAGATACACAAAAACTTGCTAATAGGTTGGCGATTATCTACGAGAGGCAGACGGTGTGGGACATTGTAAGTCCAGGATTCGGGGTAGAAATCAAAGGGGATAGTTTACTTGTGAATAACTGGCTGACGGGACGATGGCGATGCGACAATATACAATACCAGAGACGTGTGGACCGATGCATTAACGTTCTAGATCGTGCTGCGGGGGATCTGGGTATTCGAAGTTCTGGATTGGGGAAAGATTTATATAGGCATGAATTCAGGGAAGACAACACACGGGCTGATGAACTTACACATTTGGCCCGCGATGGCCACTGCTTCTACAACCAGTATGAGTACATGTTTAGCTTTGAGGACTTTCTACAACCTATCGCCTGTCGTGGTGGATACGATGGGGGAGTTTGCAGCAAAGGGACGGGGTGCGGCTTTTGGCTTCAAGTGGGTTTCATCAATCATAGATATGATTGTAATAAGAGTGTCTCGTGTTCTCCTCTCCCCTCCTCCTCCCCCTACACCGTGTCCTCTAATATGCCTCTCGTTTGGAGGGATGTGTGCGAAGCCGCGTGGTGCCTGGAAGGTGCTACGATAACCGACGCCGAACTTAGTGCTGCTGAGGCGCTTACTAGCGCTGTTGTGCATTTGGCGCAGCAGATTCTGGCCGCCAGTTGACCCAGCTGGAACATCGGTCCGAAAACCCAAAAAACCAGGTTGACGGTTCACCGCCGGCGCCAGTTGGCTTACCCGGCCGAGGCGGACAATGTGACAACTTTTGGGTGGTTTTGCGAATATTTGAAAGATATTTGACAATTCATTTTGAGAAAGCAGATTTTTCGCACTTGTAAACGACTATGAGGGCCTTTCTGTCTCAATATGAGCTCTCTGGGTACAGTTTTACTATCAAAACACTTGGAGGAACCATCTCGATGTCGACACAAAAAAAACAGCAATTTTTTGCTTTTCCAAGAAATGCTTCCAGAAGCTTTCTCTTCCGACTCTGAGCACTCTTATGCGTGAAAGGAGCTCTACGAGGTCTCCGGCGTTGACCAGGTTGACGGTTCACCGCCGGCGCCAGTGAGAGATAGAGGAATTTGGCGACAGGGTGGAGCTAGTTGACGAAATTTCGACAAGAGACACAATTATACCATCCGCGGCCTGGCTCAGCCGATTTTCAAGCTCTAACCATTCGTTTGGGCTGATAATTGCGCAGAACGAAGCTTTGCACCACAGAAGTTGCCTCTGAAATTCTCAGCTCATTCCGTCGACAAATTCTTCTCAGCAAAGCCAGAAACCAGACTTCAGATTGCCATAAAAAAATTGAAAAATTAAAGATTCAAGCATATCTACTTCGAAGTTCTCTGCTTCGATTATGGGCGCTCTCAAGGGAAAGGAGCTCTACGAGGTTCCCGGCGGTGACCAGGTTGACGGTTCACCGCCGGCGCCAGTCTCGACAGACTGGGCGCCGGCGGTAAACCGTCAACCTTGGTTACCGCCGGGGAACTCGTAGAGCTTCCAAGCTCGACTTCTTAAGTTGCGAAAACCGACAGCACCTACCAACATTCTGACTCTGCATGCGACCAGCGGGCGCGTCTGATGTCTGCGAATCGACGCCTGTCATTACCAGCCCCGCAGCTCCCCTACAGCCCAGTGCAGAAAATCGACAGCATCTCTCAGGATGACTCGAACAACACAACTGGCGCCGGCGGTGAACCGTCAACCTGGTCACCGCCGGGAACCTCGTAGAGCTCCTTGAATCCGTGAGAAAGCTCAGCATGAAAGCGGGAGCTTCTGGGAGCTTTTCTACAAAAACTTCAAGTTGAGATTTTTTCGGAGTCAACATGAAGTCGGTTCCTTCAAGTGAACTGGTACTGAAAATGACTCTAGATGGCCGAGCTGATCAGGGAACGAAGTTTATATCTCAATGCTCGGAGTAAAAATCTGCTTTTTCAAAATGAATTGTCAAATATCTTTCAAAAAATTGCAAAACCACCCAAAAGTTGTCACATTGTCCGCCTCGGCCGGCTGGACCAAAGTTCTCACTCCCAGCGAAGCTATTCATATGAAGTCTCGCGCTCTCAGTGAGAGCGCGAGACCATTCTGCGTCGACAAAAATGCACCAGAACTCTCTAGGTCACCCATAGATCGATATAAATTAGAAAAAAATCATCCGACACAAAAAAATATAAAATTGTACAAATCGATATTTTTCATTAATTTTGGAAATTCTAATCAATTTGGGCACTCTCGAGGCTCATTCGATGTCTCGCATGTCGCTGCTTCGATTGGAATGCACCTGGCATGCATAGCATGCACTCAGCTCGAATTATCATCGAAACACCGTTCGCAACACGCATACATAGAGACGGTATTTCGATCATAACTCCTGACTCAGCCATTTCGAGGAACTCTCGAGCTTCCAGTGTGACGCGTCAGATCATTCTGCATCGACTGGTGTGCGTGAGAGGTCTGTAGATTGCTGACAGCTCGAGTTAAGTAAAGCCAACCACCGTCACCTGCCAAACTGCACTGCAGGCAAAGTCGGTTCCTGCAAGTCTTTTGACAGTAATATTGCCCCTAGAGCCCTGAAAATTTTACCAGCAGGTGCGCCATAGCTTACTGTATGTGAGAAAAATCCGTTTTCTGAAAACGAATTGTCAAATCTTGCACAAAGTTTCAAAAACCGACCCCAGGTTAACACATTGTCTCTTTTGGTCGGGTCGGCCAACTAGCTCCACCCTGCGCCCGAATTCCTCTTAGCTCATCTCGTCGAAGAGCTCTACGAGGTATAGTTTCGCGAACCTAGTTCGGGCAGCACGCCGAGTTCCGAGCTCTGCATTCGACAGGCGGACGCGCATGATCTCATTATATCGATTCATATGACAATCAGCACTGTAGCCCCCTCTCAACGCAAGTTAAGTGAAGAAAACCGAGAGCACTTCTCAAGATGACTCGACCAATACGAATAATTTCGCGATTCTAGATCGGGCAGACGACCGAGTGCGGAGCTCTGGAGTCGACAGACAAACGCAACTGACGATTATGAATCAGTTTCTGTAAATATCAGCTCTGTAGATGTCTTACAGCTCGAGTTGAGTACAGAGAACCGAGAGTTTCTGTCAAGATGGCTCGAATAATACGAATAGGTTTCCGCACCTAGCGGCTCACAGACCGAGTTCAGACCTCTGGATTCAACAGGCGAACGCGCCTAATCATACTGAATACGATAGGTGTGCTTACCAGCACTGTATCTGTCCTACAGCTCGAGTTAAGTACAACATACCGACAGTTTCTGTCTAGATGACTCGAATAATACGAATAGGTTTGCGGACCTAGCTCGGCTCACAGACCGAGTTCAGACCTCTGGAGTCAACAGGTGAACGCGTCTATTCATTCTGAATGTGATAGGTGTGCTTACCAGCTCTGTAGCTGCCCTAGAGCTCGAGTTAAGTACAAAAACAACGCGTATGAAGATGACTCGAAACGGCCGATCTCGCCACAGTGCTTTTTGGCTTTCAAAGTTACCCGATCGAGCTGAGATCAAGATGGCGAGCGGGAATAAGATCGAATATCACGGGAAAAAATACTAGAGCTCTAACGAATGGTCAAATTTCGAGAACAAAATTTTCAACCGACCAAAAGTCATCAAAATTTCCGTCGAGATTTTTCTTGCCAACTAGCTCTCCAGCGCGCCGGAATTACTCTTAAGCTTCCAGCAACTAGCTAGGAAAGCTCTACGAGTCACCCTTTTGGTGAGTTTTTCCCGGATAGCTCCTTGGCGAGCTGAGGGTTTCAGATAAGAAGCCGGCGGTGGGTGGTGAGGAGCACACGCCCACCTCCGCCGGTCCACGATCCCCGCAGCAGGTTGCCGGAGTTCGCAGCGTGTCCGGGAGCGTGGCTTCCTAGCGTGTCCCAATACGCGTGGCTCCGGCAGAGCTTCGGAAGAGCTTCGGCAGTTCTTCCAGGCTCCTAGGCAGATCTTCCTTGCGCGCTTTGCAGGGCCCCACGCATCGTAAACGGCGCCCCGGCAAGCGTCTCCTGAGCGAGGTTTCCAGCGTCCCGCGCATCGTTTCAGGCTGCCTGGCGGAGGTCCCCGTGCGGCGTTCCGCGCTTGACTTCGCTATCCGGGTTTTGGACGCTTACAAGTGGTCGGTTCAAAATACCTCGTAGAGCTCTTCGGCATCGATGAGCTGGAGGAATTCCGGTGCGGGGTGGAGCTAGTTGGCCCAGCCGGCGAGAAAGGACAATGTGGCAACTTTGGGGTGGTTTTGCGAAAATTTGAAAGATATTTGACCATTTATTTTGAAAAAGCAGATTTTTACGCCGAGCATTGGCATATGAACTCCTCTCTGAGAGCAGCTTAGCTCTTCCGACGCATTTTTGCATAAGTTGACTTCCGGGAACTGAGCGAATATGAACATCGAAAAAAAACGAATTTCAAGATTTTCGAAAAATCTACTTTTTTTGATTCTGTTTCGATTCTTTGCGCTCTAACTAGTGAGAGGAGCTCTACGAGGTTCCCGGCGGTGACCAGGTTGACGGTTCACCGCCGGCGCCAGTACCTCGTAGAGCTATTTGTTATCGATGAGCTAGAAATAACTCGTAGAGCTTCCCTTAGCTAGTTATAGCTGGAAGCTAAGAGTAATTCCGGCGCGCCGGAGAGCTAGTTGGCTCGAAAAAAAAGAACTGAAGTTTTCACAACTTTTGGTCGGTTGAAAATTTCGTTCTCGAAATTTGACCATTCGTTAGAGCTCTAGTATTTTTTCCCGTGATATTCGATCTTATTCCCGCTCGCCATCTTGATCTCAGCTCGATCGGGTAACTTTGAAGGCGAACAAGCACACTGGCGGGAACGACCGTTTCGAGTCATCTTGATACGCGCTGTCGGTATTTTGTACTTAACTCGGGCTTCAGGGCAGCTACAGAGCTGGCAAGCACACCTATCGCATTCAGAATGATCAGGCGCGTTCGCCTGTTGAATCCAGAGGTCTGAACTCGGTCTGCTAGCCGAGCTAGGTCTGGAAACCTATTCGTATTATTCGAGTCAACTTGATACGCGTTGTCGGTATTTTCTCTTTAAATCGAGCTGTAGGGAAGCTATAGTGCTGGTAAGTCATGCGTGTTCGCCTGTTGAATCCATAGGTCTGGACTCGGTCTGCTAGCCGAGCTAGGTGCGCAAACCTATTCGTATTATTCGAGTCATCTTGATACGCGTTGTAGGCATTTTGTACTTAATTCGTGTTGCAGGGCAGCTATAGAGCTGATAAGCACACCTATCGCACTAAGAATCATTAGGCGCGATCGTCTGTCAAATCCATAGGTCTGAACTCGGTCTGCTAGTCGAGCTGGGCCCGCAAACCTATTCGTATTTTTAGAGTCATCTTGACAACCACTCTCGGTATTTTCTGTATTTAACTCGAGCTGTAGGCAGCTACAGAGCCTACAGTCTCAGAAATCGATTGAGAATTATCGGGCGCATGTGTCTGTTGTATCGAGAGCTCTGAACTCGGCCTGTTGCCCGAGCTAGGTCCGCGAAACTATTCGTATTGTCCGAATTATCGTGAAAAGTGCTCTCAATTTCCTGCACTCAACTCGTGCTGGGGGAAGGCTACAGTGCTGCGGGTCATAAAACACGATTTGTGCACATCAGGCGCGTTCGTTGGTCGATTCGAGAGCTCAGGACTTGGTCTGCTGCTCGAAACAGGTCTGCGAAACTTATATTATTCGAGTCATCCTGAGAGATGCTGTCGGTTTTCTGCACTTAACTCGGGCTCTAGAGGGGCTGCGGGGCTGGTAATCATATGAGTCGATTCGCAGACATCAGACGCGTTCGCCTGTCGCATTGAGAGGTCTGAACTCGGTCTGATCAGACGCGTTCGCTTGTCGCATTCAGAGGTCAAAAAATATTCACTATGAGTCAGAACGTTGGTAGGTGCTCTCGGTTTTCTCAACTTAAGTCGTTGGAAGCTCTACGAGTTCCCCGGCGGTAACCAAGGTTGACGGTTTACCGCCGGCGCCCAGTTCCGGCGTGGGGTGGAACTAGTTTGTCGACCCGGCGAGAAACAAAGATTCCCGGAGAGCTCTCTGAGAGCTAGAGCGTTTTAGATTAGAAGTTCGACGGTGGTTGTGCCGCGAGCAGCCCATCTCTGCCGCTCCACTATACCTCGTAGAGTTCTTCGGTATCGATGAGTTAGAGGAATAGAGCTCTTCGTCATATCTCGTAGAGTTCTTCGGGATTCCCGGATAGTCTCCTGGATTACGTATGGGTTGTGAGAGAAGAAGCCGGCCTGGTGACTTTTGGTCGGTTCAAAATTTTGTTCTCGAAATTTGACCATTCGTTGGGGCTCTAGTATTTTTTCCCATGATATTCGATCTTATTCCCGCTCGCCATCTTGATCTCAGCTCGATCGGGTAACTTTGAAGGCCAAAACGCAGGCAGGCGGGAACGGCCGTTTCGAGTCATCTTGATACGCGTTGTCGGTATTTTCTACTACCTGAGCTGTAGAGCAGCTAGAGTGCTGGTAAGCACGCCTATCGCACTCAGAATTATGAGGCGCGTTCGCCTGTTGAATCCATAGGTCTGAACTCGGTCTGCTAGCTGAGCTAGGTCCGTAAAGCTATTCGTATTATTCGAGTCAACTCGATACGCGTTGTCGGTATTCTCTACTAAACTCGAGCTGTAGGGCAGCTACAGTGCTGGTAAGCAGACCTACCGCACTCAGAATCATCAGGCGCGTTCGCCTGTTGAATCCATAAGTCTGAACTCGGTCTGCTAGCTGAGCTAGGTCCGTAAAGCTATTCGTATTATTCGAGTCAACTCGATACGCGTTGTCGGTATTCTCTACAACTCTAGCTGTAGGGCAGCTACAGTGCTGGTAAGCACATCTATCGCACTCAGAACCATCACGCGCGTTCGCCTGTTGAATCCAGAGGTCTGAACTCGGTCTGCTAGCCGAGCCAGGTCCGTAAACTTATTCGTATTATTCGAGTTATGTTAACAGACGCTCTCGGTTTTCTGTACTTAACTCGGCTGTAGGGCAGCTAGAGGGCTCATGGTCACATACATCGATGGGAAATTATCAGTCGCGTTCGTCTATTGAACCGAGAGCTCTGAACGCGGGCTGCTGCCCGAGCTAGGTTCGCGAAACTATTCGTATTGTCCGAATGATCTTGAGAAGTGCTCTCTGTCTTCTGCACTTAACTCGTGTTTGGGGAGGGCTAGAGTGCTGCGGTTCACAGACATCGATTTGCACACACCAGGCGCGTTTGTCGGTCGATTCCAGAGCTCGGAACTCGGTCTGCTGCTCGAACTAGGTCCGCAAAACTATTCTAATATTCGAGTCGATACTCAACTCGGGCGGTAGGGGGGCTGCAGGGCTGGGAATCACATGAGTGGATTCGCAGACATCAGACGCGCCCGCCTGTCGCATTCAGAGGTCTGAACTCGGTTTGATACTCGAACTGGGTTGCGAAACTGTTCGTTTTTTTGTGAGCGTTATCTTGAGAGGTCTGAAATCGCTTGGGCTGAAAAACTAGTCGTTCTTTGGAGTTTTTTCCCACACTATATATTTTCAGGAAGCTCTACGAGTCTCCCGGCGGTAAGAAAGGTTGACGGTTTACCGCCGGCGCCCAGTATAATATCAAAAAAATTGCAGGGAACGAATAGTTCTTCAGCCTAAACGATTTCAGACCTCTCGATGCAACAGCAAAACGGTCCTCATGCTTCTTGATTATTTTCTGTGCGCGCAAGCTTCGTAGCTCTCCTACAGCCCGAGTTACGCGAAAATCGACAGCACCCCTCAAGATGACTCGAAGAAGCTAGTCTGGTTCAGACCTCTGGATGCGACAGGCGGACGCGTCTGATGTCTCCACATGGATTCCTGTGATACCAGCCCTCCAGCCTCCTTATAGCCCGAGCTAAGTGCAGAAAATCGTCAGCATCTCTGAAGATGACTCGAACAATACGAATATTTTCGCGGACCTAGCGCAGCAGGCCGAGTTCAGGGCTCTGAATGCGACAGACGGACGCGACTGATTTGACGGTTTACCGCCGGCGTGCAGTCGATGAGGTAGAGGAATTCTGGCGCGGGGTGGAGCTAGTACCTCGTAGAGCTCTTGGGCATCGATGAGCTAGAGGAATTCCGGCGCGGGGTGGAGCTAGTTGGCCCACCCGGCCGAGGCGGACAATGTGACAACTTTTGGGTGGTTTTGCGAATATTTGAAAGATATTTGACAATTTATTTTGAGAAACCAGATTTTTTGCATCTGTAAACGACTCCGATGGCGTCTGCGTCTTAATCTGAGCTCTCTAGATGCACTTTTACTATCAAAACACTTGGCGGAACCATCTTTATGTTGACATGAAAAAACATGTTTTCTCTTTTTCGAGAAATGCTTCCAGAAGCCATCTCTTTTGGATGCCAAAAAAATAATTTTTCCCTTTTCCGAGAAGTGCTCCCAGAAGCTCTCTCTTTCGACTCTGAGCACTCTTACTCGTGAAAGGAGCTCTACGAGGTTCCCGGCGGTGACCAGGTTGACAGTTCACTGCCGGCGCCAGTCGATGAGCTAGAGGAATTCCAGCGCGGGATGAAGCTAGTTGGCCGACCCGGCGAGAAAGAACAAAGTTATAACTTTTGGGTGTTTTTGCGAATATTTGAAAGATATTTGATAATTCATTTTAAGAAAGCAGATTTTTCGCACCTGTAGTGGGTTGAGACGCGTCTGCCAGTAAAATTTTCAGGTCCGTAGGTGCAGTATTTCTATCAAAACACTTGGAGCAACCGGCGTTTGATAAAAACAGAAAAACGTGATTTTTCGATTTTTTCGTTTCTCACTCCAGAAGCTTACTCCCTGTGTTGTGAGGAGCTCGGTGTGAGAAAAGAGCTCTACGAGGGTCTCGGCGGTAACCTGGTTGACGGTTTACTGCCGGTTTCCAGTTCCGGCGCGGGGTGGAGCTAGTCCGTCGACCCGGCCAGAAAGGACAAAGTGGTAACTTTTGGATATTTGAAGGATATTTGACAATTCATTTTGAGAAAGCAGATTTCTACTCCGAACATTGGTATCTTAACTTCATTCTGCGAGTAGCTCAGCCCTTTCGAGACAGTTTTACTATCCAAACATTCGGAGGAACCGACGTCACGTTGAGACCGAAAAATGCAAATATGATGTATTCCTAGAAATGCTCTGAGAAGCGGTCTGCTTTGATTCTGAGCATTCTTACGCGTGCAAGGAGCTCTACGAGATTTCCGGCGGTGACCAGGTTGACGGTTTACTGCCGGCGCCAGTCCCCGCAGCGGCTCGCCTGACCCGGCAGCGTGTCCGGGAGAGCTTCCGGCAAGCGTCTACGCGTGCCTGCGCGCGCGCAGGCGCGCGTGGAAGCGTTCCTGGCAGCGCTTCAGAAGCGTTCCAGGGGATCCCCCCAGAGCCCCGGAAGCGCTTCAGGGGAGCTTCCGAGGGCTCGCCAGGAAGGCGTTCGGGTGTGTGTCCTCCTTGCTCTCCGGGTTTTGGACGCAACCAAGGTGTGATAACTTTGGGTCGGTTTTGCGAATATTTGAAAGATATTTGACAATTCATTTAAAACAAGCAGATTTTTACTCCGAGCATTAGTATCTTAACTTTATTCTGGAAGCAGCTCAGCTCTTTCGAGAGAGTTTTACTATCCAAACATTTGGAGGAACCGACCTCACGTTGACACCGACAAATGTAAATATGATGTTTTTCTAGAAATACTCTGAGAAGCGGTCTGCTTTGAATCTGAGCATTCTTGCGCGTGCAAGGAGCTCTACGAGGTTCCTGGCGGTGACCAGGTTGACGGTTCACCGCCGGCGCCAAGTTTTGTTCTCCAAATTCAACAATTCGTTTGAGCTCTAGTATTTTTTCCCATGATATTCGATCTTATTCCCGCTCGCCATCTTGATCTCAGTTCGATCGGGTAGCTTTTACTGCCAAAAAGCAGGCAGGCGGGATCGGCCGTTTTAAGTCATCTTGATACGTGATGACGGTTTTCTGAACATAACTCGAGCTTTAGCACATCTACGGAGCTGATAAGCACAGCTAATCGATTCAGAATGATCAGGCGCGTTCGCCTCTTGAATCCAGAAGTCTGAACTTGGTCTTCTAGCCGAGCAAGGTCCGCAAAACTATTCGTATTATTCGAGTCATCTTGACAGACGCTCTTGGTTTTCTGTACTGGACTCGAGCTTTAGGACAGCTACAGAGCTGGTAAGCACAGCTAATCGATTTAGAATGATCAGACGCGTTCGCCTGTTGAATCCAGAGGTTTGAATTCGGTCTGCTAGCCGAGCTAGGTCCGCAAACCTATTCGTATTATTCGAGTTATCTTGACAGACGCTCTCGGTTTTCTGTACTTAACTCGAGCTTTAGAACAGCTATAGAGCTGGTACATGCAGCTAATCGATTCAGAATGATCAGGCGCGTTCGCCTGTTGAATCTAGAGGTCTGAATTTGGTCTGCTAGCCGAGCTAGGTCCGAACATCTATTCATATTATTCGAGTCATCTTGAGAGAGACGCTCTCGGCTTTCTACTTAACGCGAGCTATATGATAGCTGCAGAGCTGGCAGTTACAGAACCTGATTAGGAATCATCAGTCGCATTTGTCTGTTGACTCCAGAGCCATGTACTCGGTCTGCTGCCTGATCTAGAATCGCGAAACTATTCTATCGTTGGAATCATCTTGAGAAGTGCTCTCGGTTTTCTGCACTCAATGGCTGGGGGGGCTACAGTGCTGGCGGTCACAGAAATCGATTTGAAGACACCAGGCGCTTCCGCCTGTCGAGAGCTCGGAACTCGGTCTGCTGCCCGCGCCAGCAGCGTCCGCAGAACTGTTGTATTCTGCGAGTCATCCTAAGAGGTGCTGTCGGTTTTCTGCTCTTAACTCGGGCTGTAGGGGGGGCGCAGGGCTGGTAATCACAGGAGCCGATTCGCAGACATCAGACGCGTCCGCCTGTCGCATTTAGAGTCTGAACTCGGTTTGATACTCGAGCTGGGTTGCCAAACTATTCGTTTTGTTAGAGTCATCTTGAGAAGTGCTGTCGATCTACGCGCGTAACTCGGGCTGTAGGAGAGCTACAGAGCTCGCAAAGAATACAATCCAGAAGCATCGGGGGCGTTCGGCTGTTGCATCGACAGGTTTGAAATCGCTTTGGCTCAAAAACTATTCGTTCTCTACATTTTCTTTCCACATTATATATTGTCAGGAAGCTCTACGAGTCCCCCGGCGGTAACAAAGGTTGACGGTTTACCGCCGGCGCCCAGTGGTAACTTTTGGGTGGTTTTGCGAAAAATTCAGGGATATTCGACAATTCATTTCGAGAAAGCAGATTTTTCGCACCTGTAGTGGGTTATGCCGCGTCTACCAGTAAAATTTTCAGGCCCATAGGTGCAGTATTACTATCAAAAGACTTGGGGGAACCGACGTTGGGTAAAAACAGAAAGACGTGATTTTTCGAGTTTCTCAGGTCTTGCTCTGGACGCTTTCTCCATGCTTACCGAGGAGCGCCGTGTGAGAAGAGAGCTCTACGAGGGCCCCGGCGGTAACCTGGTTGACGGTTTACCGCCGGTTCCCAGTTGGCAAGAAAAATCTCGACGGACCTTTTGCTGACTTTTGGTCGGTTGAAAGTTTTGTTTTCGAAATTCAACAATTCGTTTGAACTCTAGTATTTTTTCTGACCATATTTGATCTCATTCCCGCTCGCCATCCTAATATCAGCTCGATTGGGTAAATATTTCTGTAAAAAAGCGTCGCGACGGGATCGGCTGTTTCGAGTCATCTTGATACGCGTTGTCGGTATTTTGTACTTAACTCGAGCTGTAGGGCAGCTACAGAGCTCATACTCACAGAAATCGATTAACAATCATCTGGCGCGTTCGTCTGTTCCATCCAGAGGTCTGAAGTCGGTCTGCTGCCCGAGCTAGGTTCGCGAAACTATTCGTATTGTTCGAGTCATCTTGAGAGGTGCTGTCAGTTTTCTGCACTTAACTCGGGCTGTAGGGGGGCTACAGGGCTCGTACCGACAGGAATCGAGTCGGAGACATCAGCCGCGTCTGCCTGCCAAATCCAGAGCTCAGACCTCGATGTGCTGCCCGGGCTAGCTCCGCAAAACTATTTGTATTTTTCGAGTCATCTTGAGAGGTGCTGGCCGTTTTCTGCTGTCAACTCGAGCTCTGAGCGGTAATTACTGGGACTAATTCGGAGAAATCATTTGCGTCCGCCTGTCGCATACAGAGCTCTGCACTCGGTGTGCTGGCTAGGTGCACGAAGCTATTCCTACTGTTCGAGTCATCTTCAGAGTGCTGTTGGTTTTCTGCTCTTAACTCGGCTGTAAGGGGGCTGCAGGGCTGGTAATCACAGGAATCGATCCAGAGACATCAGGCGCGTCCGCCTGTTGTAGTCAGAGGCCTGAACTCGGTCTGATACTCGAGCTACATTCGCGAAACTATTTGTATTGTTCGAGTGATCTTGCGAGGTGCTGTCGATTTCCGCGCGTAACTCGGGCTGTAGGAGAGCTGCGGAGCTAGTTCGCACAGAAAACGATTCAGAAGCATGAGAGGCGTTTGGCTGTTGCATCGAGAGGTCTGAAATCGCTCGGGCTGAAACTATTCGTTCTCTGCATTTTTTACATTATATATGGTCAGGAAGCTCTACGAGTCCCCCGGCGGTAAGGAAGGTTGACGGTTTACCGCCGGCGCCCAGTGATAACTTTTGGGTGGTTTTGCGAAAATGTGGAAGATATTTGACAATTCTTTTTGAGAAAGTAGATTTTTAGTCCGATTGTTAGTATCTGAACTTTCTTCTGCGAGCAGCTCAGCTCTTTCGATGCAGTTTTACTATCCAAACATTTGGAGGAACCGACGTCACGTTGAGACCGAGAAATGCAAATTAACGTCTTTCTACAAATGCTCTGAGAAGCTGTCTGCTTCAATTCTGAGCACTGACGGTTCACCGCCGGCGCCAGTTGGCCACCCCGGCCGAGGCGGACAATGTGACAACTTTTGGGTGGTTTTGCGAATATTTGAAAGATATTTGACAATTTATTCTGAGAAACCAGATTTTTCGCACCTGTAGTGGGTTTTGCGGCGCCTGTCAGTAAAATTTTCAGGTCTGTAGGTGCAGTATTACTATCGAAAGACTTGGGGGAACCAACGTTAAGTAAAAGCAGAAAAACGTGATTTTTTGAGTTTTTCTTTCTCGCTCCAGAAGCTTTCTCTCCGTGTTCCGACGATCGCCGTGCAAGAAAAGAGCTCTACGAGGTTCCCGGCAGTAACCAGGTTGACGGTTTACCGCCGGTTCCAGTTTGGGCGGTTTGGCGATTTTTTGAAAGATATTTGACCATTTATTTGATAAAGCAGATTTTTCGCACTTGTAGACGACTATGAGGGACTCTCCGTCTTAATATGAGCTCTCTAGATGCAGTTTCACTATCAAAACACTCGGCGAAACCAATTTCATGTCGACATAAAAAAACATGTTTTCTCTTTTTCGAGAAATGCTTCGAGAAGCCCTTCCTTTCGATGCTCAGCACTCTTACGGTTGTTGAGAGCTCTACGAGGTTCCCGGTGGTGACCAGGTTGACGGTTCACTGCTGGCGCCAGTTCGTCGACCCGGCCAGAAAGGACAAAGTGACAACTTTTGGGTGGTTCCGAATATTTGAAAGGCATTCGTCCATTCATTTTGAGAAAGCAGATTTTTCGCACCTTTAGCCGACTATGAGGGCCTCTGCGTCTTAATATGAGCTCTATAGATGCACTTTTACTATCAAAACACTTGGCGAAACCAACTTTATGTCGACATCAAAAAAATCATGTTTTCTCTTTTTCGAGAAATGCTTCCAGAAGCCCTCTCTTTTGATACTGAGCACTCTTACGCGTGTCAGGAGCTCTACGAGGTTCCCGGCGGTGACCAGGTTGACGGTTTCGGCGCCAGTAATTCCGGGGCGCTGGAGAGCTAGTTGGTAAGAAAAATGACTCGTAGAGCTTCCCCAAGGTAGCAGCTGGAAGCTCAAGAGTAATTCGCACGCACTGGCGGGCTGGTTGGCTCAAAAAAACTCTGACGGAACTTTTGATGACTTTTGCTCAGTACCTCGTAGAGCTCTCATGGTATGAGAGATAGAGAAATTAGGCGACAGAGTGGAGCTAGTTGCCGAAGTTTCGAAAAGGGACGCAATCATACCATCCGCGGCCTGGCTCAGCCGATTTTGCAGCTCTAACCATTCGTTTGGGCTGATAATTGCGCAGAGCGAAGCTTTGCATAACAGAAGTTGCCTCTCAAATTCTCAGCTCATTCCGTCGAGAAATTCTTCTGGGCAGAAACTTGAAAATTGAAGATTTGAAGAAGATGTACTGCGAAGTTCTCTGCCCCATTCTGGGCACTCTTACGCGTGGAAGGAGCTCTACGAGATTCCCGGCGGTGACCAGGTTGACGGTTCACCGCCTGCGCCAGTTGAAAATTATGTTCTTAAAATTTGAACATTCGTTAGATCTAGTATTTTTTCCCGTGATATTCGGTCTTATTCCCGCTCGCCATCTTGATCTCAGCTCGATCGGGTAAATATTACTATCGAAAAGCACTGTGGTGGGATCGGCCGTTTTGAGTCATCTTGTCACGCGCTGTCGGTTTTCTGAAGATAACTCGAGCTTTAGAACAGCTGCAGAGCTGGTAAGCACAGCTAACCGATTCAGAATGATTAGGCGCGCTCGCCTGGTGAATCCAGAGGTCTGAACTCGGTCTGTTAGCCGAGCTAGGTCCGCAAACCTATTCGTATTATTCGAGTCATGTTGACAGGAACTCTTGGTTTTCTGTACTTAACTCGAGCTGTAGGACAGCTACAGAGCTGATATGTACAGAAACCGATTCAGAATCATCAGTTGCGTTTGTCTGTCGAATCAAGAGCTCTGAACTCGGTCTGCTGCCCGATCTAGAATCGCGAAACTATTCGTATTGGTCGAGTCATCTTGAGAAGTGCTCTCGGTTTTCTTCACTCAACTCGCGCTGAGGGGGGATACAGTGCTGGTGGTCACAGGAATCGATTTGAAGACATCAGGCGCGTCCGCCTGTCGAATCCAGAGCTCGGAACTCCTAGTTTAAAGTATCTTGCTGCCTGAAATTAGTCTGCTAAACACTGTTTGTTTCGTCATCCTGAGAGATGCTGTCGGTTTTCTGCACTGATCTCGGGCTGTAGGGGGGTTGCGGGGCTGGTAATGACAGGAGTCGATTCGCAGACATCAGACGCGTCCGCTGGTCGCATGCAGAGGTCAACGAATATTCACTGTGAGTCAGAATGTTGGTAGGTGCTGTCGGTTTTCTCAACTTAAGTCGAGCTAGGAAGCTCTACGAGTCCCCCGGCGGTAACCAAGGTTGACGGTTTACCGCCAGCGCCCAGTTCTCGACGGTCCTTTTGTGACTTTTGGGTCGAAGGTTAAAAATTTTATGCTGCATGCGGCAGGCACGCATGGAAGTGTTTCTGCAGCGCTTCCGCAGCGCTCCAGGGAGGCCCCCCAAGGCTCTCCAGGAAAGATTTCCCGTCCCCAAGATTCTCTTTGCTCTCCGGGTTTTGGACGCTGCCAAATGGTGACTTTTGGTCGGTTCAAAATTTTGTTCTCAGAATTCCTTAATTCGTTTGAGCTCTAGCATTCTTTCCCGTGGTATTCGATCTTATTCCAGCTCGCCATCTAGATCTCAGCTCGATCTGGTACCTTTTACTGCCAAAAAGCACACTGGTGGGATCAAAATTTTCGAGTCTCTGCACGCGCTGTCGGTTTCTTGAAGATAACTCGAGCTTTAGGACAGCTACAGAGCTGGTAAGCACAGCTAATCGATTCAGAATGATCAGCCGCGTTCGCCTGTTGAACCCAGTTGTCTGAACTCGGTCTGCTAGCCGAGCTAGGTCACAAATCTGTTCGTATTATTCGAGTCATCTTGACAGCGCTGTCGGTTTTCTGTACTAACTCGAGCTACATGACAGCTTCAGAGCTGATACGTACAGAATCTGATTTAGAATCATCAGTGCCGTTGTCTGTGAATCCAGAGCTCTGAACTCGGTCTGCTGCCCGATCTAGAATCGCTAAACTATTCGTATTGTTCGAGTCATCTTGAGAGATGCTGTCGGTTCTCTGCGCTTAACTCGGGCTGTAGGGGGACTGCATACTGGAATCGATTCGGAGACATCAGGCGCGTCCGCCTGTTCGAATCCAGAGCTCGGAACTCGGTCTGCTGCCCGAAACTAGGTTCGCGAAACTATTCGTATTGTTCGAGTCATCCTGCGAGACGCTGTTTGTTTTCTGCACTTAACTCGGGCTGTAGGGGAGCTGCAGGGCTGGTAATGACAGGAGTCGATTCGGAGACATCAGGCGTCCGCCTGTCGAATCCAGAGCTCTGAGCTCGGTATGATAATCGGCTAAGTTTAAGCTATTCGTATTCTTCGAGTCATCTCGAGAGGTGCTATCGATTTACGCACGTAACTCGGGCAGTAGGATAGCTACAGAGCTGGTACAGAAGACAATCCTGAAGCATCGGGGCGTTCGGCTGTCGAAGATCGAGATGTTTCAAATTTGCTTGGTCCTGAAAGGGGGGGAAAATATTTTTCCGTGTATTTAATTCGACATTACATGTTGTGTCAGGGAAGCTCTACGAGTCCCCCCGTCGGTAAAGAAAGGTTGAACGTTTACCGCCGGCGCCATAAAGAGATGCTTGCACTTGATACCCTGTGCTCCGTTTGGGAGTCTAGGGGTTCAGCTGACACAGCTGTCCGCGGCCCTCAATGCAACTCCCAAAACGCAAGCTTCCGCCCGGGAAACAATAGGAAGCATCTCACACGCATGAGCATGGGCGCACCTGCCCGTGGACATACTGTGTGGGACTGGTGTTTGTGCGATCTCTTTGGTTGTGAGTGGTACCTCTCGTTCGACAGCTCCGCTGGGTCCCGAGAGAAATATTGCAAACATTTGCTGACTGAGATTGGCATGCAACACTTGTTCGACTTGTTTGTTTTACCCAGGCCACCTGGTGTGAGGCACGTGAAGGCGGAGGAGGAGGAGGAGAGAGAGATGAATGAGAGGATTAGCAAACGTATTGCCGCTAATTATGAGAATGAAACGGAGTGGAGGTGTGAGAATATTGAGCGTCTTGGGATGGAGATCTTGGGAGATAGTAAGACTGTTGTAAACTGGATGTGTGGTGAGTGGCATATTCGCAACAAGCAGTATGTACGACTGGTGGGAACACTACAAAATACGGTATCGATGCTGTCTGGATGGGGACTGACCTCACCTGCATCGGGACAGAATCTGTATAAGCATTTCTTTCGTGAGGGTATGAGCGTGCGGATAAATTGTCTGGCATTTATTTTCAAGCCAAACTATTATCGCTGTTATTGCGGCCGATCGCGGCGCACTCGGGCGCTCGACCTGCACTCCGTGGTGCAAATCATGGGAGTCAGTAAATAGAAGGAATGTGAGAGGCGGGTGGTCCGCTTCAGAATACTCGTAGAGCTCTCTCTCGATGAAGCTAGAGGAATTTTCCGGCGCAGGTGGACCAGTTGCCCGACCGACCATAAAGGCAACAGTGGTGACTTTGGTCGGTTTTTGCATAGTTTGAAAAAAGATATTTGACCATTTATTTTGAGAAAGCAGATTTTTCGCACCTGTAGACGAATATGAGGGTCACTCTCCCTCGATATGAGCTCTCTAGATGTACGTTAACTATTAAACACTTGGAGCAACCAACTTCATGTCGACATCAAAAAATCAAATGTTCAATTTTTTGAATGCTCCAGAAGCTCTCTCCGCCCACTCTGGGCACTCTTACCCGAGGGAAGGAAGCTCAACGAGGTTCCCGGCGGTTGACCAGGTTGACGTTCACCGCCGGTGCCAGATGCGTAAGTAGGTAGGGGTTCCAGCGTGCAGGTTGATTTTCCCATCTCCTCCTCCTCCTCCTCCTCCTCCTGCACCAGCTCGCACAGCTTCCATTGGCACGATGTGGCTGAGGAGGCGATGAGCTTGCCTCCTGGTAGGACGGTAACCTGCTGTGAACTAGCTGCCTGTGCTGCCCTGACGAGAGCTGCTGCTAAGGTGGCGTGCGCTCTGCTGCGACCTACCTAAGTTGGTGGGGGGCTCAGTTGCACTGCTCCGCCGATTCGGATTCGGATTCTAGTGGCGGACCGCAAACCGCAAAAAAAACCAAGGTTGACGGTTTACCGCCGGCGCCCAGTCGAAAGATCGTTTCGAGAACTGGTATTTTTTCGCACCAGAATTGGGTTATGCCGCGCCTGCCAGTGCAATTTTCGTCCGTAGCTGCAATATTTCGATCAAAACCCTTGAAAGGAATAGCACACTGGAAGAACGCCATTTTTCCCCCCTTTCTCCTTTTTCCCTTCCCCCCCACCCCCTTTTTTTTTTCCCCCCCCCACCCCCCCCCCCCCCCCCCCCCCCCCCTCCCCCCCCCCCCCGTTTTTTCCTCCCTCCCCTCGATTTTCACGCTTGAGGGAGCTCCTACCATGTGTTTTGAGCAGCGCCGCGCGAGAAAGAAAGCTCTACAAGGCTCCCGGCGGTAATCTGGTTGACGGTTTACCGCCGGCTCCCAGTACCTCGTAGAGGTCTTCGTTATCGATGAGCTAGAGGAATTCCGGCGCGGGGTGGAGCTAGTTGGCCGACCCGACCAGAAAGGACAATGTGACGACATAGGCTCGCTTTTGCTAAGATTTGAAAGATATTTGACCATTCATTTTGCGAAACCACATCTTTCGCACCCGTGAAAGATTATGAGGGCCTCTGCGTCTTAATATGAGCTCCGTAGGCGCACTTTTAATATCAAAACACTTGGGGGAACCAACTTCATGTCGACATGAAAAATGAAAAAAATTGAAGATTTCACGAACATCTTCTGCAATGTTCCCTGCTTCGATTCTTGGGGAACTCTTACGCGCGCAAGGAGCTCTACGAGGTTCCCGGCGGTCCTCGGGGCTCTCGGATAAGAGCCCGCATTCGCTGTAAGTAGTGGTGGGTGTCTTGGCTCACTCTGTATGTTGCGCGTTTAATCGTTATCTAGTCCACATGTCGACGTTGTGTTTCACGTGCACGGTCTTCCAGTGATGCTGAGACGGTAGTCGCTATATGTGATTACTGCATGGTCTCGCATTGCTTTGTAGCGCACTCGCTATTTTAGTTCTTAGTTTCGTGTTTGTCTCAGTGGTGTTGAGACGGTAATCGCTGTATAAACCAGTGGTTACTGTATGAACTCTCACTGCTTCTAGCTTTGCTTCCATATCTATGGCCTGCATTGCTTCACTCATTATTTTGTTAGTTGTTTTCTCGTGTACTTGCAGTCTTGTGCATTTCTGTACAGCTTCGCTGTTTGATGCATCTCTGCTTTAATCTTTGCAGCTTCGCTGTTTAGGTTCTCTGTGTCCTGGCCTGCTCCCTTGGGAGCTCGAATCGGCCAACGCAGACATCGCAGACCAGGTTGACGGTTCACCGCCGGCGCCAGTTGGCCCACCCGGCCCGGGCGGACAATGTGATGATCTTGCGTGTTTTTTTTTTTTTTTTTTTTTTTTTTTTTTTTTTTTTTTTTTTTTTTTTTTTTTTTTTTTTTTTTTAGATATATTATATATATATCTACCTAACAGCGAAGACTGATAGGTTTCTAGTGGTCTCAAAAGAGCTCACAGATCACTCCACAGGGGGGGTCCGGGCAGGTGTTGGGGCGTTTCCGGGCGGCATGAGCCGGGCTCGTTTTTCACCAACAGTCTCACACTTCGTGCTCTTCGCCTTCCCAGAACTCCATTCCCTGGCCACATTCTGGGGGGCCGGATGCAACTGTAGGCCACTTCGTGCTCTTCGACATCCCAGAACGCCATTCCCGGGCCACATTCTGGATGCCCGGAGCCAACTGTAGGCCACTTCGTGTTCTTCCATTTCCCAGAACTCCATTCCCGGGCCACATTTTGGATGCCCGGAGCCAACTGTAGGCCACTTCGTGCTCTTCGACTTCCCAGAACTCCATTCCCGGGCCACATTTTGGATGCCCGGAGCCAACTGTAGGCCACTTCGTGGTCTTCGATTTCCCAGAACTCCATTCCCGGGCCACATTTTGGATGCCCGGAGCCAACTGTAGGCCACTTCGTGCTCTTCAAGTTCCCAAAACTCCATTCCTGGGGCTACAATTTCAGCAGGGGCAGAGCACGACGAGGAGGGGGACGAGCAAGACCAGGAGGACGAGGGACGAGGCAGGAGCAGGACGAGGAGCAGGAGGAGCAGGAGAAGAAGGACGAGCAGGAGAAGGAGGAGGACGAGCAGAGGAGGAGGACGACCGGAGGAGGAGGACGAACGAGGAGAGGAGGAGGAGGCGGAGGGAGGGGGAGGTAGTACCAGGAGAGGAGGGAGGAGGAGGGGTGGAGGAGGAGGAGGTGGAGGAGGAGGAGGAAGAGGAGGTGGACGGAGGAGGAGGAGTGACGAGGACGGCGAGGAGAGGAGGAGGAGAGGAGGAGGCAGGGGAGGAGGAGGACTACTGGAGGAGGAGGCGAGGAGGAGGAGGAGGAGGAGAAGAGGAGGAGGAGGACGAGGAGGTAGGAGGAGGACGAGGAGGAGGAGGGGGGGGGGAGAGCACCAGGAGGAGGAGAACGAGGACCACCAGGAGGAGGAGGAGGAGGAGGAGGAGGAGGAGGCATTTTTGAATGCCCGTAGCCAACTGTAGGCAACTTCGTGCTCTTCGACTTCCCAAAACTCCCATTCCTGGGCTACATTTTCAGCAGGGGCAAGAGCACGACGAGGAGGAGGACGAGCAAGACCAGGAGGACGAGGACGAGCAGGAGCAGGACGAGGAGCAGGAGGAGCAGGAGAAGAAGAACGAGCAGGAGGAGGAGGAGGACGAGCAGGAGGAGGAGGACGACCAGGAGGAGGAGGACGACCAGGAAGAGGAGGAGGAGGAGGAGGAGGAGGAGGGGAGGGGGAGGAGTACCAGGAGGAGGAGGAGGAGGAGGAGGAGGAGGAGGAGGAGGAGGAGGAGGAGGAGAGAACACCAGGAGGAGGAGGACGAACAAGACGAGGAGGACGAGAACGAGGACGACCAGGAAGAGGAGGAGGAGGAGGAGGAGGAGGAGGAGGGGAGGGGGAGGACTACCAGGAGGAGGAGGAGGAGGAGGAGGAGGAGGAGGAGGAGGAGGAGGAGGAGGAGGAAGAGGAGGAGGAGGACGAGGAGGAGGAGGAGGAGGGGGGGGGAGAGCACCAGGAGGAGGAGAACGAGGACCACCAGGAGGAGGAGGAGGAGGAGGAGGAGGAGGAGGAGGAGGAGGAGGAGAGAACACCAGGAGGAGGAGGACGAGCAAGACGAGGAGGACGAGAACGAGGACGACCAGGAAGAGGAGGAGGGGAGGATGGATGAAGTAGGGTAGTGAGGAGGAGGAGGATGAGGGACGAGGAGGAGGGAGGAGGAGGAGGAGGAGGAGGGAGGGGAGGAGGAGGAGGAGGAGGGGAGGAGGGGTGGGGAGAGCACCAGGAGGAGGAGAAGAGGCCACCAGGAGGAGGAGGATGGAGGAGGAGGAGGAGGAGGAGGGGGAGGGAGGAGGAGGAGGAAGAACACCACGAGGAGGAGGACGAGCAGGACGAGGAGGACGAGAACGAGGGCGACCAGGAAGAACCAGGAAGAGGAGAGGAGGAGGAGGAGGGGGGGGGGGGGACTACCAGGAGGAGGAGGAGGGGAGGAAAGAGGAGGAGGAGGACGAGGAGGAGGAGGAGGGGGGAAGGTGGAAGAGGAGGAGAGGACGAGGAGGAGGAGGAGGAGGACGAGGAGGAGGAGGAGGGGGGGGGAGAGCACCAGGAGGAGGAGAACGAGGACCACCAGGAGGAGGAGGAGGAGGAGGAGGAGGAGGAGGAGGAGGAGGAGGAGGAGGAGCACCAGGAGGAGGAGGACGAGCAAGACGAGGACGACGAGAACGAGGACGAGCAAGAGGAAGAGGAGGAGGAGGAGGAGGAGGAGGAGCAGGAGAAAGAGGAGGAGGAGGAGGAGGAGGAGGAGGAGGAGCAGGAGAAAGAAGACGAGCAGGAGGGGGACGAGGACGAGCAGGAGGAGGAGGAGGAGGACGAACAGGAGGGGAGGGCGGCCGGCTGCCCCGAGTCGTGCGCACAAGGGCTCTGAGGAAGGCTCCCTAAGCTCGAGACGCTTTGAATACTCTGTAGTTTCCTCGCAGCTTCCTTTCCATGCCTTTGTAGCTTCCACGCACTCCTGCGTCGCCGAGTTTCTTCTTGCAGCGTCCTTGTCGTGTCGCGGGGTGCGTTTGCGTCACTTCGGTGTTGCTGCGCCTTGAGACGTGTCTCTGCTGCTTCTTCGTCCCATCGGGGAGTCCAGCGTCACCGAATTTGTTCCCGTATTGTGCTTGTCGTTCCAGGTCGTGCGTACGCGCGCAGAATGTTTCTCTGCAGCGTCCTCGTCGCATCAGGATCTCCAGCGTCGCAGAATGCATCCTTGTAGCGCCTCTTCTTCCAGGGCGACGTGGTCCTGAGTCGCCGCGGACGACTCGCCGCGGACGGTTCCATTCGATTCCACGGGCGATCGTGCGCATGTAGTTTGCCACGCGCCTGCGCGCGCGGAGAGGGCCTGGGCGCCCTGTCGCCTGCGGGCGACCGCGCGGGTTAGTCCCCGCAAAAGCCAAAGAGGGCATTTCCACACGCCGGGGAAAGCCTAAAAGGGCTTTCGTCTGCCTGATCCTCCCCCCCTCTTTCCTTCTCTTCTTTCATCGAAGTCAGAACCCCCGCCCCCTATGACGTCCTCCGCTGGCCTGGGTGGTCTACTCAGGTCGCGGAGGGGGATAGGGGGGGGGTCGTTGCCACGGCTGGTGCCTCGTTTTCACGACGGGGAGGGGGGGGTGCACCGTTCCCTCGGATGGGCACATCCCCCCCTCCAAGGGCCTCCGAGCCCTCCCTCTCCGTCCTTTTCTTCTCCCTTATCCTTCCCTCCCTAGCGGTTTTCGAAGCCTTTGGCGTCTCCGCCCACCAGAGCGGGGATCTCGAACCCCCAATGGGATTCGTGGAGCGGGGGGGGCCTTGAGAGGCCGAAGCATTTCTTGGGGCGGGGCCACACAGCACACACATCACATCCATCGAGTCACGCACACATACAGCAACACGCTTTCTCGACTCCACAGGGGGGGTGCTTCGTGGAGGCATCACTTGTAACTTTGCAATTCTGTAATCATTGCCGTTCTGGTTCAAAGAACTTTGATTGCAGGAGTTCGAGGCAAAAGCGAGCCTTGTCCGCATCCGCTCAACCAGTCTCACCGTGCCGTGCACGGTGCTTCTCAGCCTGTGTCACTGTGCGCTCCACGGTGATCCTCCGGGTGAGCTACCATGGCTGCTGCTGCAGAACAGCCGACGTCTCCACTGGGTTTTCTCACGAAGAGCAGCGCCAAAACCCAAGACTTCCTTGTCCGAGTATACAAGCCCAGGGAGATCAAGTACTCGTACAAGAGCAGGAACAATGGCCAGCTAGTCCATGCAAACCGATTCACATGCATTCTGCTTGGCACAGACTCAGAGCACTATTGTGAGGCCATCCTCAAAGGAACTCCAGCAGAAGTCCAAGCTGCTCTGAAAAAGTTCCCTCCGATGACGGCGTGGAAACTCTCCAGCGTCGGCCTGGACAGTCGGCAGCAGGACGCTTTTGTGCATACGTCTGTTCGTGTCGTGGTCGACCTCAAGCGCACAACCTGCAGTCCAGTGCTCAAAAGCTCTCCGGAGGAGACCTCCTTGGCATCGGCGCCGGCTCCAGCGACTACAGTGGCAGACATGATGAACATCAAATCGCAGCGTTGCTTCGATGTCATGGCTGTGGTTCATTCTGTTTCAGAAACCCGCACTCCCGCTGGCCACCCTCCAGTGGCAAGTGTACATCTGGTCGACGGCACACAGACGAGTAACTCCAAGACAGCGGAGGCTGTGATTGCAGTCTGGGGATCCACCAACATAGAGCTTTGTCGCTCTCACAAAGGACAACCGCTGCTGTTTCTCAACGTGGCGGGCAAATTCGACGGCAAACTGGAGCTGAACTTGTCGCAAGATCGCGTGGTGGATTCCGCATGCTCTTGTCCCAGAATGACTCAACTACACGACTTAGCAGCCACTCAAGACTTCGCGATGGACCGGGAGCAGCTGACCACCGCTCATGCGGGTACTTGGGATCCAGACCAGGCTTCGCAGATTCTCACCGGAGAAGCACTCCTCTCCTGCTGTGCCTTTTTGGCTATGGCGTCGGATGATCCGAATGCAAACTTGCCACTCTTGTTGCAGGTCAATGGGATGAGGCTTGAGGAACCGGAGCCAGCCGACTCTGTGGTGGAGAACACAGGCGAGCGCGTGTTCTTTACGACTATTGCTCGTGATTTCAGTGGCTCGTGCAAAGTCGGTGTATCACAAGCGGCAGCCTTCGCCTTGACTGGCATTGATAGCATGCAAGAATTCAGAAAAAGTTCACGACGAGAAAGCTATCTCCTTCCCTCCACTGAGCAATTGTCGCATCATACGACGCGTGCGCAATGTGGCTGCGAATGCACAGGATGACGCACCTCAACGGACTTTCGTCAACACGACTGTGGTGGCCGTTTCACCGCTTCAGATATCGCACGCCCCGAATACGTCTTACAATGTCGTCTTGGAGATCCTGAAGCAGTGCCGCGAGAGCCAGGATGCAATGCTCGCGGCACAGCTCTCTGAGATACGGTCTTGTCCCTTCTACGGCATGCGCGTGCAGTACTCACCAGCGGGTGGAGGGGGTGACGCTTCTCAGCTTACCCGGAACTGCCACTTGGCAGTCGTTCTCGTTCGTACCACGCAGAAGTCTCGGTGCGTATCCACTGCGGCTGGCTTCGTCGTGTCCACACCAGGTGTCACGGACGCTTCTGACGGTGAGTCTTCCCACTCAGTGACGATTCACGGACACTGCTCAGTTGACAACTTGCTCTCGTTCAAAATGGATCCGCCCAACCGAGCGAAGCACAGAGTCTGCTTGTTGCTCATTACTGGCTGTTCAAAAGACGGCATGACGGTGCACAGCGTGACCCACATTGACGACTCCGTCGTGTCTGAGGCGCAGTACTTCATTAAAAAATTGAGAACACTGGGTATGCGCACAGAGCTTCAGCAATCAGGCGAGCATAAGCGGATGAATGAGTGGAGCACGACGCCGGAATCCGCCAAGAAGTGCCGCATTCTTGAAAGCCACCCCTCAGGAGAAAGCTTGAGGTGAGGTTTCTCCTGTCTTGTCAGCGATGCTTCTCAGCTTGCTGGACATGGCAAGCATCTTTGTCTTGCGCCTTGCGGGATGCCAACTACGTTTGCCTCAAACATATCGTTTGGTAGTTTCGTTGTTTATGCGGTGCTTCTCAGCCTGCACTATTTACTGTTGTGGCGTCTGGTGCACGAATAGTGTTTGCGGCCTGCATTCCTCCTCAGCCTGCCCTGGCTCCCTTGAGAGTGCCTGCGCAGAGTTTCGGTCTGTGCTCACGTTGCCCAACGCGGTGCTGCCTGCACTTCAGCGCCTGTTCTGCACACAGTGCTCGTTTACAGAGAATTTGCATGTGTTTCTGTGGAACCTAAATCAGGTCATGTGCTTCATTGCAAGACAACCCCCATGTTCGTAGCAATTCGAAATCAGACGTCGTTCACATAGCGTCTTCAAACGTTGATTCCATGCGTAGCAGTGTCGGTATCAGAGGTTCCTCCACAACGAATTTCCCTCATCACCATCATCATGATCAAGTTCTCCCTAGCCATGTTGCCTCGAGCTATCCTTACAAAGGAACTTTCCAGCACCCACTGTACACAGTAATGCCGCGGCATGCTGGTAGCTCTCGGTCTGGGCGCCATGCTCCTGACGTTTCTGCACCCAACAGCGGTGCTCCTCAGCCTGCTGCAGTGAGCAGTGCCCCTCCTCAGCGTGCTGTGTTGAACGGTACTGTCCAAAGGATTGTTGACCTGGTGAAGCAGTTCGGTCGTATACCGAGGCGAAAGAAAGGAACGTCCGAGGAAGTACGAGCTGAAAACAAGTTGGCCAAACGTTTCTCCGACCACCGCGACAGCATTCCTAATGACGTTATGTTAGAGTTGCAAGCCCTCGAATGCGCCACGCCTTCAGAGTCAGCCGCTGTCAGCGCTGCCCTTCGGCGTTCTGCATTAAGCGGATCTCTGCAAACGCTCGTCGAGGACGTGAAGCAGTTCGGTCGTATACCGATCAGAAATCATGGAACGTCTGAGGAAGCACGAGCCGAAAACAACTTGGCCAAACGTTTCTTTGAACACCGCGAGAGCATTCCTAGTGACGTGATGTTGGAATTGCAAGACCTCGAGGAGTCACGCGCCGTCAGCGCTGCTGCTCAGCGTGCTGCAGGTGCTGTTGCTCAGCGTGCTGCAACCGAGGAGTTCAAGCGGAAGCAGAAGACCGATGAGATCCTGCAGCAGGTGCGCGAATTCGGCAGCTGGCCGAAGGAGAGCGCTCAACGCCCGCTTGCAGAGCGGCAGTTGGCTTGGCACATCCGAAAAACACGGAAGGCCAAGCATTTCTCACCGGAGCAGGAGGCCGAGCTTCAAACTCTGCAGCAGGCGGATGCGAAGTCCGACGGGCTCATGCAGCAGACGAAGATCGAGGAGGTCATGCAGCAGGTGCGAGAACTCGGCCGCTTTCCCAAAGAGTCCGCCGGGCGTAGTGTTGCAGAGCGGCAACTAGGCTGGCTAGTTCGGAAAGGATTGAAGGCCAAGCAGTTCTCTCCCGAGCAGGAGGCCGAGCTCCAGGCACTCCAGCAGGCGGAAAGCGATGGCAAAACAATGCTTCGCATCGCGGAGGCGGAGGAAAGGCCAAACCCCATGGAAGGGTTCGCTGAGGAGGCGGGGAACAGGATCGACCAGGATCTGCTGCTGCTGGAGAGTGGCATTCGTAACAAGGCAATCCTGCGGCGCCTGGCCACCTACAAAGAGCTTGTGTCCAGCCGCGGTGCTCCTCAGCCTGCGCAGCACAGGGAATTTGCGCAGAGGTACGCGGAGCGAGTGCGGAGAGCGTTGGCTGCTCCCGCGGGGAAGAGCTGCTACGTCCCCGGCGGCGAAGTAGAGGGGAACCAGTTGCGCGTTTTCTCTAACCGTGCAGTCATGACGGGACCGCTCGTCTGCCAGCTCTGCGACTGCGATTTCTTAATAGAAGAGGACTTTGCGCGGCATAAGCAGTGCAACCACGCCGGCGAGGCAGAATACCGCAAACGGGTGCTGTACCTGATGGCAGAGGCCGGCTGCAGGCCGATAGCTGCCCAGGAGAAGAGGATCATGGTGCAGAATTTTGCTCACTTCCAGCAGTTCTGTCACCCGGGCAGCAAGGGCAACCGCTTCTCGGGCGGCGAGGCGGTGCCCCGATGCGAGGCAGCCTGCGTAGTCTGTGCGCAGAAAGACTACCTGGAGCACCGCCACAAACTGAGCCTGTTTGGGGCAGTGCCGGAGGAGCGTGTCTTTGAGCACTGCGCCGACTCAGCAAGCGATCGTGATGACCTATCCGATGGCGAGGCAGATGCTCCACCCAAGCGTGCTCTGGTGAAGCACCGCGGGGTGTACTACTTGCAGTCCCCGGAGCTCGTGCAGAAGCTCCTGGACGTCGACAGGTACAGGCAGCGGTGGCCACTGATCCCGTGTGAACAGCTGCACGCGTCCAGCGTTCAGCATCCGGAGCACCCAGAGTGGCGGTGGCTGCTGCACTCCCGCCGAGTCCCTGTGGTTGCACCACCAGAAGCAACGGCGGGAACCTGCGGTGCTTCTCAGCCTGCTGCCGACAGGTCCGGCGGAGCTTCTCAGCCTGCGGACGAGAGGCCTCCGTGCGCAGGGGTGGGAGATGCCAACGCGTTGGTGTGGGTCTGTTGGGATTGCCTCAATGACCTGTGCGCCAAGAAACCGAAGATGCCGTTAAACGCCCTGGTCAACGACAACTGGATCGGCCGGGAGCTCATGCTCGTCCGCAACGCTTCGAAAGCTACTAAGATGCTGGCGTCCCTTGGCCGATGCTGTTGGAAGCAAGTCCGCCTCGGCAAGGGCGCTCCGGATGTCCAGCAGAAAGGCATCTCGGGCAACACTATCCTCTTCGCCCAGCCCACGGCGCAAATCCCGACCATGGAGCTGCCCCCGGAGCAGGGCGCGCTTGTGGACTCTCTGAACATCGTTTTCTCGGGCGCCGCGCACAAACTCCACAAGGCGTACTGGGCAACAGTCAAGCGCGGCGAGTATATGCAGATCGTGAGGGAGCGCAAGCAGCAGTGCGCAACCTTTTCCGAGGTATCCGTCCGGGAGGATGTTGCCCCGACACGGCTGCCGGAGGACGGCGTGCCAGACCACATCCAAGCCTGTCTGCAACCAGTGGACGGTGTGGACAAAGCCCCGGTACGTCTGTTGGGGCCAGCATCCAGGGCGCCGGAAGTGGGCAGAGACGACGAGGCGGGAGACGAGTCTGACGAGGAGACAGAGACAGACAAAGACGGAGAAGCAGCAGAACAGCCTGACATGGCCTACCTGCATGAAAATGTGGCAGAGGTCACAGTTGCAGTGGATCCAGTGCATGACATCGCTCCAGTCCGAATGATGCAAGCGCTGCAAGGCACGCTGGTGGCGCTGCAGGAGCAGGCAGCACGCATCGCCAAGAACGAGGTGACACCGACAGTGGCAGACAGCAGCGGTGCTCTTCAGCCTGTTGCCGACGAGGGCGGCAGGCATACGATGCGCAGCATGGTTCTCGATGTACAGAGTGCTGCTCGTTCGTTCGACGAGCGAGCGCAGGTGGTGCTGGAGAAAGCGCAAGCAGGAGCAGACGCGTGCAGGGCTGTGGGCCCGCACTCCTTATCGGTGCCTACGCAGAAACCCTTGAGTTCTTTCGACAGCAGGTCTTGGCCGGCGTGCTACACAGAGTTCTGGTTCGGGGACGGCGCGCCGAACCTCGAGCGGGAGCGGCCCATGCTGTTCGAACAGGTCTTCCCCAGGAATACTACTTATACTACCAGTGTTGATAGAGGAGTCGATCCATTGATAGCAGTGTGTCGTTTGGACCTACACGTGTTGATAGCAGTGTCTCGTGGAGGCCTACATCCATTGATCGCAGTGTCTTGTTTGTACCTACGTGCGTTGATAGCAGTGTCTCGTTTGGACCTACATGTGTTGATAACAGTGTCTCGTTTGGATCTACACCCACTGATACCACTGTCTCGTTTGGACCTACATGTGTCGATAGCAGTGTCTCGTTTGGACCTACACGTGTTGATAGCAGTGTCTCGTTTGGACCTATATCGATTGATAGCACTGTTCCGTTTGGACCTACATGTGTTGATAGCAGTGTCCCGTTTGGACCTACATGCGTTGATCGCAGTGTCTCGTTTGGACCTACATGTGTTGATAGCAGTGTCTCGTTTGGACATACATCCGTTGAACGCAAGGTTGCGTTTGGACTTACATGTCTTCATAGCAGTGTCTCGTTTCTTCGTCCTTCGAGGTCGCACGGCGCCTCATCAACCTGGAGGAGCTCGAGTACTCTCTCGCGACCGACGAGGAGCCCTACGAGGCAGCCTGCCAGAGCCGCTTCAGCTCGCCAGAGATCATTGCTGTCTTCGGCGACGTGATCCGCCGGCTGCGGCTCTTGAAAGGCACTCGGGCGGCGATTGGCAGGAAAGGCTTCGGCACTGACCTCCAGATCCTGTCAGAGGCGTCGGCGGAGGATTTCATGGAGGCGCTAAACATCGCTAAGCCGGCCGACTGCATCGGCTCCGCCATTTCACGCCCGGGCATGCCTGCCAAGGTCAAGACTGCCCTCAGGACGTTGCTACTTAGCACTTCCGATGTCCCTGGCACGGAGGGGCGGAAAACCGCACTCCGCTTCGACGGGCACGGCAACAACCTCAAGTTCGGCGCGGCCAGCTTCTTCGTCACACCGAACTTCGCAGACACGTACAGCCCGTTGGTCCTCCAACTCCACGAAGGGCCCGGAAAGCGGAGCCACTTAGACATTCGCGGGGGCGCGGTTGGCGCGGTGGCCAGAGCCGGCGGCGCTTCTCAGCCTGCTGGCCCTGACCTGCGGAGTCCAGCTCCGACCATGCCTTCTCTGGAGCGTATGCACCAGATAGTGGCAGCAGACCCGCGGGCGCAGGCCAAGTTCTTCCTGTTGATGACGGAGCTTCACTACCGCTACATCATCGGCTTAGAGCGCCTGTTTGTTGGCCGCACAACGCTAGCCCGACAGGCGGTGGCAACGGAGGACGACGTGGCAGCGTCTCTGCAGCCGTGCGTGGCCCCAGGCACCACTGATGTGCAAGCGCCTTTCGAAGCACAGGGTCGGGGCTTCACGCGCGGCCACGGCAAAGGCCACAGCGTCATCGGGCCTACGATGGCGTGGCTGCGGTCGGCAGTGGTCGGAGGCCTGCGCACCGCCGCTCGGGAGCTGCGAACTGCGCTTCTTTCCACCGCGGAGACCGTGCAGTACGAAGCTGCCAACGAGCCCGCACGGCAGCTGGGGCTTCCTGACGTCGCGCCAGAGCCTTTCACAGCCAGGCAGCAACGACAGAGCCGCATGGACGGAGGGGAAGAGGAGGACGGCACCCTGCGCGACGAGGTGCCTCTCGGCCCGCCAGTGGAGCAGCCGCACCTGGTGGAGGAGCGAGCGCGGGCAGCCGCAGAGAACCGGATGCCTGCAATCGGCGCTGCAGCGTACCGGGGCCTCCCGCTCACAGGAGCCTTTCAGTCTACGTTTCCAAGCTACCGCCAACGAACTAGCTTCGGGCAGCTAGGTGGCGCTCCTCAGCCTGCCATGGCAGCCAGCCATGCTAGCCTCTTCCAGACGAACGAGGATGGAGCGATTCAGGAAGTCCTCACGCCCGATGGCTCGCCGGCTTCGGTCGAGGAGATTACCGCAGATGCGGAGGCTTGGGCGGTAGCGTTTAGCCATGACTTCTTTTGCAACATCTGCTCCAACCACGAGCACGACTGCACCGAGACGTGCGTCAAGTACGTCAAGAAGAAGCTCGAGGCCAAAGAGAGTCTGCGCTCGAACAGAACCCCGTCGTGCCGCTTCTGGTTCTTTCGCATCCAGCAGCTATGTCTAGCAGGCCGCACCAAGCGAGTGCGTCGGCGCGGCAAGCCTTTGGTCCGGACTCCGTTCATCGACTTCTCTGATGACCGCAACCAGCGGTGCCGCTGCCAGGTCAAACGCGACCAGCCGTTCAGGAGCTCCAGCAACGACGTCTCTCAAGTGACCAGCCGGTGCAACGTGGATTTCCAGTTCTTGATGTGCGCGCCTGACGAGTCTGCCGAGGCAGCAAAAGTGCTTCAGCCTGGTGGTGCTCCTCAGCCTGCCCAGGACGGGCTGCCTGCGGCCGCCCCAGTTCAGCTGGCCAAGCGCAGAAGGCTTACCAAGAAAACGGCCAGCATGAAGAACCCAGAGTCGGCAATCGCATTGCGCTCATCCAAACAACTCGGCGGCCGCAAAAAGTGGCTCTACGGTTGTGGCTCCTTGCATCCGACAGATGCATCTGTCGTGGAGAGCTTCCAAGCTGCTTTCCAGAAGGCTTTCTCGATGGACTTCTACATCACGAAGTACCAGGGCAAGATGATGGAGTCCATGACGCCGCTCTTCCAGTCCATGCTCACCGGCATGCAGCGTCTGGAGCAGCAGGAGAGGGACGAGAAGGAGGAGGAAGCCCGGAAGGTGCTCAGTGAGGGCGGCGCTGATGGCGAGGACCAGACGCTGGCCAAACGGGGCCGGACGCGCGAGGATCTCGCTCGCCGCGCTCGGCGGGTCTGTATCCGCCTGGCGTCGATGGCGAACCGGTGCTTCTGGCTCTCCACGACGGAGGTGGCCGTGCATATCCTCACAGGCGGCGACTGCCTCCAGTCGCACCACAATGTGCGGCTCTTCACGAGACAACTACAGTGGGCCTGCCAGCAGTGCAAACGCTTGCTAAACCATGAAGGTTCGGGCGGGGAGACGCATAATGATCAGGTGCCAATACAAGCAGTCCGCATCCAGATCCCTGACGCCGACAACGAGGAGGAGGACGCAGCAGGTGACACCAGCGGTGCTCCTCAGCCTCCTGGAGACACTCCTGCTGGTGATGAGCAAGGTGGCGGTGCGGAGTGCGAGGACATGCACGTGTGCACCACCAGCACGAACACGGCCGACGACTACGCCCACAGAGGCCCTCGCCTGCAGACCATGCCGTACTACGTCTACAGGATGTACGTCCGGCGAGTCCTGAAGCCGAGCCGGGTCAAAGCTTCTGGACCGCGATTCTTCGCCTTCGACAGCCACTACGTCTTGGCTCCGCGGTGCATGCAGGAGGTCCACTTGACGCGGAGTTCCGTCCCCACCATCGATGGCTTCCAGTGCCCGACCTGGGCACAGGACCCCGAGCAGAACTCGCTCTTCAAGGCCCTCCTCTTCACGCCTTGGGCGTGCGAGTGTCCCCTCTCTTGTGGCTGCGTTACTCAGTACAGCCATATGCTGAGGAACTGCGACTGCCCCGCCGTGCGCCCATACTCGTTCGAGCGGGCGTGGCGGCTTCGGTGCGCGGAGATCCACGTGTTGGCAGCGCGCGCAGACTCCAGGAGCCGCCTGGCCCGCAAGAGGCTCGTGCTCGCGGACACGACCCTCTTCTCCGAGCTGAAAGAGCCCCGGGCGAACCTCGAGGAGGGCGAGCTGGTGCTCCTCAGCCTAGCGCACTTCGCAAGGTCCCAGCTGGCGCGGCGCATGCCAGCGGAGGCGGCACGGCGCATCCTCGCCTTCAGTGACCACCACTGCCGGTGGCACGAGGAACAGTGCACCCTGGCGGAGTTCTGCGCGCACGTGGCGCGAGACGTGCTGGCGCACGTGGACCTCGCGGCGGAGGCGCGGGTTAAGCCTCGGCCAGCAACGACTGCACACCTCGAGGCGGATGAAGACTCCGCGAGCGATGCCGAAGGGCTCAAGGGGCGAGTCCCGCTGGAGCTCGTTGACGTGGGTGGAGGCGGCGGCAGCGACGTAGAGGAGGACGTGGAGGACGCCGAGATTACCGAGATCTCCCGGTTTCCGCTGCGGGACCACGTCAGAGCAACCGAGCTGGCCCTACAGCAAGACCAACTGCAGCGCTTGGACCAGAAGGGCCGCCTCAGCTACGCCGATAAGCAGTTGAAGAACCTCGACCGAGCGTACAGCGGCATGCTGCAGCCCAGCTTTGCACTGCCAGCCAGCAGCGGCGCGCGGGAACATCAGGGCACGCGGCTGGACGAGACCTTTTCTGACATGCTCGCCCTACAGCGGCAAAGCATTGCGCTCCAAAAGAAGCAAGCGAGCCCGGATGGAGAGATCTTGCCCGATGCTGCGGACGACTGGCTCCCCAGCGGTGCTCCTCAGCCTGCTGCCGAGGACGCCCAACCAGAACTCGTTCCGCAGCTCTTGGCCATGCAGGGCCCGGCGGCTGTTGCGTGGAAGCTCGTCACTGATGCCCACTGCACGGAGGAGCAGATTGACGCGGTGGCGTTGTTTGCGTTGTCTCTGCAGAAACGTTTTGACGGCAGACCAGACAAGACAACGCATCTCCTCCCCGTGGCGTCCGCGACAGGCAACCACAGAGCGATCTGGCTCGGTGGAGGCGGTGTCGGCAAGACGCGCACCCTCTCCAAAGTGGTGGAGCCGATGGCCATCACTTACTTCGGCGAGCAGGGGTACCTCGGCAAGGCGCAGTCCAACCACGCCGCACACAACCTCGGCCCGCGCGGCAGGACCATGCATTCCTCCAATGGCCTGCTCATGTCGGATTCCATGCAGACAGCCAGGCTGCGCTTGACGCCACAGACGCAGAAAAAGCTGGATCGCCTCACAGGCACACTCGGCGTCGACGTGATCGATGAGCTGGGTGCTGTGCCGGGGCCTTTGCTGCATGCAGATGCACTGCGCACGACCTACGGCAGGGCGTTGCGCTACAACCTGGACCCCACGAAGTACATGCGCCCGCAGGAGACGTGGGGACGCATGCCTGTGAAGATCTTGTGCGGAGACTTCTACCAGTTGCCGCCAGTCCCCGCCACCGCTTCCCTGCTGGCGCCTCACGCGGGCCAATCCTACGAACACCAACAGGGTAGGAAGTTGCTCGCCGACATCGAGTACGTCATCGATTTCGTGCAGATGCAGCGCTTTACAGACCCGTTGCAACTCGAGGTTCTCCACGCCATGAGAACTCCAGGCGGAAAAAAGATCTCTGACGAGAGCTGGCAGGCGATCGTCAAAACAGAGGTCGTTAGCTCTAGCGGTGCTGCTCAGCCTGCTGCCAGCAGCAGCCAAGCCGCTCAGCCACCTCAGTGGGACCCTCGGTTGCGTGCAGCACGAGGCTGGTACGAGTCGGCCTATGAGTGGCGCATCGTCTCTTACGCCATGCATGCACAGGCCAAGCTTGATGCGCACGATGCTGGCCAGCTGCTCTTTTACGTCCCAGCAATCGACAGACCAGCTGCGCGCCTCGCGAAGCCTGATTACGACGAGATGCGCGCGGAGCCCAACATCGGCGCTACCGCAAAAATGCCGGGGCTGCTGCCGCTCTTCGTTGGCATGGAGGTCATCCTGACAGAATCCGTCTTGCCGCCGAAGTATGTCCGTGGCGCGCCAGGCAAAGTGGTAGGCATAGAGCTGCACGCTCTGGAGCCTCCGGTGGAGGGCCGCCCGTCCATTGTCTCGGACGGCGTGGTCGTACTCTACTACATGCCAAAGGCCGTCTATGTCAAGATCGATGACAGCGATGAACTTTTCTTGAAGGCCGCGCCGGTGACAGCTGGCAGTGCTTCTCAGCCTGCCGGCCCCGACCTGCGCGGAGTGCTCGCGATCACCCCGCAGGCGCGCCCCTGGAAGTTCAAAGCGAAGACAGGTGGCCCGGCCATCGCGGTGTCCAGGACGCAGTTGACCGTGCTGCCCAAAAAGCAGGGGACTCTGCATGGCGTCCAGGGCAAGACGACGGACCCAGGCTTCATCGTGCACTGGACGTTTCCGCCAGGACTCAAGAAGGAGTCCATTTGGCTTGCCTACTACGTCAGCCTGTCGCGCCCCAGAAGCTTCAACCAACTCTTGAGCCACGGCTTGCCTGACCGGAGCATCATCGAATCCGGCCCCCCGGAGCAGATCGCCAAGGCCTTTGCCGAGCTCTTCACGGACAAGATTGCCGCGACGAAGATCGCTTGCGCGAAGGCCCGACAGCAACTGGGATGGCCTGCGCGAGCTTGAGGAGTCATGAGATGCAGGTTGCGTTGTGGCGGTGCTGTTCAGTCTGTCCGTCTGCATTCGCGTGGTGCTTCTCAGCCTACATGCGCGTGGTGCTTCTCAGCCTGCGCTCGTGTGCAGCTGTGCGCGGTGAACCTGCGCGTGTCGCGGAATGCTTTTCAGCCTGCGCGTGTCTGCAATGCTTTTCAGCCTACACGCTTTGCAGCTTCTCCGCTTCGCACGCCGCTCCTCAGCGCGGTCCTCTGAAAAAAGAGCAGGCATCATCTCATCTGGATGTTCATCTCAATCTTAAGGGGAATGCTTTCAGATATGCTTCTACACATCGCTGTTAGGTTGCTTTGCCGGGATAATCTTTTCTCAAGATTGTGAGAGTTTTGAAAGTTCGTGTTGGAAACCAATCTTTTTTCGCACCTGTAGTGGGTAATGGCGCGTCTGCCTGTCAAATTCTCAGGTCCGTAGCTGCAGTCTTATTATCAAAACACTTGAAGGAACCGACTTTGGATAACACCGAAAGCCGTATTTTTTCGAATTTTTCAGCTCAAGCTTGAGAAAGCTTCCTCCATGTGTTCCGAGCCGCGCCGTGCGAGAAAAGTGCTCTACGAGGCCCCCGGCGGTGTCCGCGTTGACGGTTCGCCGCCGGCGCCAGTGGCCGACCCGGCCAGAACGGACAATATGACGACTTGGGGTCGGTTTTGCTAAGATCTGAAATCTATTTAACCATTCATTTTGAGATATCAGATTCTTACGTCCAGCATTAGTGTGTAAATTTTATTCTGAGAGAGAATGAGCTCTCTAGAGAGAGTTTTACTATCGAAACACGGAGGAACCCTCATCAGTTTGACACCGTAAAATGCAAATTTGACGTTTTTCTAGAAATGCTCCGAGAAGCTCTCTGCTTCTTTTCCGAGCACTCTCGAGCGTGCAAGGAGCACTACGAGGTCCCCGGCGGTAGCCAGGTTGACGGTTTACCGCCGGCGCCAGTCGACCCGACCAGAAAGGACAATGTGAGGACTTGGGTTCGGTTTTGCTAAGATTTGAAAGATATTGAACCATGTATTTCGAGATATAAGATTTTTACGTCCAGCATTAGTGTTAAAAAATTATTCTGAGAGATAATCAGCTCTCTAGAGAGAGTTTTACGATCGAAACGTTTGGAGGAACCGACATCAGGTTGACACCGAAAAATACAAATTTGACGTTTTTCTAGAAATGCTCCGAGAAGCTGTCTGCTTCGATTCTGAGCACTCGTACGCGTGCAAGGAGCTCTACGAGGTTCCCGGCGGTGACCAGGTTCACGGCTCACCGCCGGTGCCAGTTGGCCGACCCGGCCAGGGCGGACAATGTGACAACTTGGGCTCGGTTTTGCTAGGATTTGAAAGATATCTGACCATTCATTTTGAGAAACCAGTTTTTTCGCACCTGTAGTGGGTTATGCCGAGCGTGCCAGTGAAATTCTCAGGTCCGTAGCTGCAGTATTACTATCAGAACACTTGGGGGAACCGACTTTGGGTGAAAACCGAGAAGCGTGTGTTTTTTTTTTTTTTTTTTTTTTTTTTTTTTTTTTTTTTTGAGTCTTTTCAGCTCGCGCTTGAGAAAGCTTCCTCGATGTGTTCCGAGCAGTGCCGTGCGAGAAAAAAGCTCTACGAGGCCCCTGGCGGTGACCTGGTTTGTTCGGAATAAGAGTTTCGCATGTGCCCACTTCCGCTCAAAGAGTGGTGGGTGTCTTGCCTGACTCTGTATGCCGCCCGTTTTTCCTGCTTGCGACTGGGCCTGGCGGCCCGCATAGTCGATCGCAAAGACCGCGAAAAAAACCTGGTTGACGGCTTGCCGCCGGCCCCCAGTCCTCCCCGCCTCTCCCGCGAGGGCGAAGCGCTTCGAGCGGAGAGAGGGCCGGCCCCGGTGCCTCGTGGAGCTCTTCGTTATCGAGGAGCTAGAGGAATTCCGGCGCGGGGTGGAGCTAGGTGGTCGACCCGGCCAGAATGGGCAATGTGACGACTCGGGTTCGGTTTTGCTAGGATTTGAAAGATATTTGGCCATTCATTTTGAGGAGCCAGATTTTTCGCACCCGTGAAAGACTATGAGGGCCTCTGCGTCTTAATATGAGCTCCGTAGGCGCACTTTTAATATAAAAACACTTGGGGGAACCAACTTCATGTCGACATGAAAAATGAAAAACTGAAGATTTCACGAACATCTTCTGCGAAGTTCTCTGCTTCGATTCAGAGCACTCTTACGCGCGCAAGGAGCTCTACGAGGTTCCCGGCGGTGACCAGGTTGCTGCTGTCCCTCCTCGGGGCTCTCAGCGGCGACCTGGCCCGTCGGGACCTCCTCAAGCTGCGTCGTGCAGCTGCGGGTGTTTTGTTCTTCCTACGCAACTGCCCATCTCCCTGTGCATCTTGCTTATTATTGTTGGCCTCTCATATTCATTTCTTGTTGCGGCTTGGTGGTGGCAATTTGTATTGTACCTTCGCCTCGCGTGGAGATAACAATTTTTAATAGAGTGATATTGTATTGCCATTTCTCTCACGCGTTTGATCGCCTCGAGTGGTCTTCAATACATTTGCTTCCGTGTGGTTCTGCCACCTGCAGCTGTTTCTGGTCCCTTTTCGCTATGCCGCATGTACGGAGTGCAGGTGCTCGCATTATGCGTCGGGCGCTGGCCATTAAGAACGGTTGCTGTGTGCAACGACCTATTCGCTTGCCTCTGGAAGGTTTGGTTAGGAAGTTCCACAGTTCGGAGTTCCGCTGATGCAGTTGTTGATTCAGTTCGGAGTTCAACAGCTGGGAGTTCTGCAGTTGGGAGTGCCGCGGTTTGGAGTTCAGCTGATGCAGTAGGGAGTTCCACGACTGGGAGTTCTGCAGATCGACCGAGTGAGACGCGCTCTGAGTCTCAAGCTGCCAGGGACTGGGCCCTTGCCGGTGTCGATGTAAGTGCTCTTTGGCGTGAGCTGCAACGGCTCCCGAGGCAGGAGTTTCAGCGTAGGCTTGAGGCTGTTAATGCATACAAGCTTCAAATGGGAATTGAAAGTTCCGAGGAATATGATTCGCAACAGGGGGGTCCTCAGAGTTCTACTTCCAGGAGTGCATTGATGCGGAGCGGCAAGAAGCATCGGAAACGGCGCAGATGATGCACATGTGTTTGATCATGCACGCTTGTTTTGGTCTGCCCCCCCTCTCCTTCCCCCGCTGTTTCTGCCCCTGGGCTCGCTTCGGCTCTTTGGGCTTCTCCCGCTCTCCCGCTGGCTTCCCTTCCGCTCTCCGCTGACAGGTCTCATAATCCAGAAAGAGGATTTGGCACGTTTCTTCTCTTACATTTATGACGGAGTGCCGCGGGCGTGCGTCGCGTTATGCGCATCGCACCCCGTAAAACACATTGTTTTCTGCCCAAAGGACGTGTGCAGATTTATGCTTATTATGGCACGAAAATTGCACAGGGCATTTTCGCACGTTTATAGTGTGTTTTTCAATAACTTCGTCGCGCCAGAACTGTGGCCAGCGCCGAATGCCGTCATAATTCATTCTGCCTACAATTACTCGAAGGATTTGTGTACCACCATTTTTCTCAGTGGTGTTGAGACGGTAATCGCTGTATAAACCAGTGGTTACTGTATGGTCTCTCACTGCTTCTAGCTTTGCTTCCATATCTATGGTCTGCATTGCTTCCCTCACTATATTGTTGGTTGTTTTCTCGTGTACTGGCAGTCTTGTGCATATCTGTACAGCTTCGCTGTTTGATGCGCCTCTGCTTTAATCTTTGCAGCTTCGCTGTTTTCCTGTACGGCTTCGCTGTTTAGGTTCTCTGTGTCCTGGCCTGCTCTCCAGGGAGCTCGAATCGGCCAATGCAGACTACGCAGACCAGGTTGACGGTTCACCGCCGGCGCCAGTATGAGCTCCCGAGGCATTTTTTACTATAAATCACTTGGCGGAACCAACTTCAGCTCGACATGAAAAATGAAAAACTGAAGATTTCACGAACATGTTCTGCGAAGTTCTCTGCTTCGGTTCTGAGCGCTCTTACGCGCGCAAGGAGCTCTACGAGGTTCCCGGCGGTGACCAGGGGTTGCTGCTGTCCCTCCTCGGGGCTCTCAGCGGCGACCTGGCCCGTCTGGGGCTTCCTCAAGCCTGTCTCCTCAGGCTGCCCCCTGGGCGGCCGTGTGCGCGCGGGCGGGCCGTGCAATAAATTCGGGTACTTCGTCGGCTGCGACGACCTTCTCTCCTTGGGCCTACAGACGATAGGTGCTGGAGGCCAGCTCTGTTTGGCATCAGAAGTGGGACTGACTTCAACGCATAGGCCGCTGTCGTCGCTTTGTACTTGTTTGTACTGCCTGATTGCGCTTTCTCCATTATTGTTCTTGCACACGTGTGTATTCTTTGACATTGAGGTACTTTGACAGTTCTGTGACATTGGAGTATCCTGAGATTGAGGTTCTCTTCATTGTATCGGCGTGCCTGTTTTCATTCTTTCTTTGAATCGTATCGATCAGAATTCAAGATACTTGAGTGCGTTATCAGACATTCAGTTATGCAGGTGATTCAAGATACTGAGTGCGTTATCAGACATTCAGTTATCCGAGAGTTACTTCTTGAGTGCGTTATCAGACATTCAGCTATCACATATTTGACGTGAGCATACGACTCTTGTCTTACCGCGGGTTGTTACGACATGTTTCGGACTTTGTGTTTGCGTTGACTCTTGCCATGCTGTGTGTGCGTGTCGGACATGCGCGCATGTTGGTATAAGATCTCCGCGTGATCTTCACTTTGTTCGGAATGAGAGTTTTGCATTTGCCCACTCCCGCTCAAAGAGTGGTGGGTGTCTTGCCTGACTCTGTGCACAGTCGACAGCAAATTCGTTGTGTTTCACGTGCATGGTCTTTCAGTGGTGCTGAGACGGTAGTCGCTATATGTGGTTACTGCATGGTCTCGCATTGCTTTGAAGTGTACTCGTCATTTTAGTTGTTAGTTTTGTGTTTGTCTCAGTGGTGTTGAGACGGTAATCGCTGTATACACCAGTGGTTACTGCATGGTCTCTCACTGCTTTTATTTTCAGAAGGTGTTGAGACGGTAATCGCTATATGTGGTTACTGCATGGTCTCGCATGGCTTCTTGCTGTCTTGTACAGCTTCTTTGATCATCTTTGTCGTTTTATATTCTAGTGTATTGGCAGTCTTGTGCATATCTGTACAGCTTCGCTGTTTGATGCACCTCTGCTTTAATATTTGCAGCTTCGCTGTCTTCCTGTACAGCTTCGCTGTTTAGGTTCTTTGTGTTTAGGCCTGCTCCCATGGGAGCTCGAACCGGCCTTCGCAAAAGACGCAAAAGACCAGGTTGACGGTTCACCGCCGGCGCCATATGGGGCGGCGCCTCCTCCCTCTGGATAGCCGGCGGGGAGGGCGAGCAGAAGGGGGGGGGCGCGGGGTGCGCATTCGTGATTGCGTGTTCGTGTTTGCGTGGGTCTTTGTGGATTCTTGCGTGCGTCCATGTGTCTGTGTGTTGGCTGTGTGTAATGTATTTGTTTGTGTGTGTGTGCGTGTCTGTGTGTGTGTGTGTGTGTGTGTTGCGTGTTCGTTGTGTGCGCGTATTCCTGATGTGTTTTGAAGCTGTTGCGTGCGTGGGTTGTTTGTGTCTGTTTGTGTGTCTGTTTATGCTTCTGCCTTTCTGAGTGAGGTCGACTTGTGTGCGTGCGTGCGTTATCGATGAGCCAGAGGAATTCCAGCGAGGGATGGAGCTAGTTGACCACCCGACCCGGGCGGAGAGTGTGGGAACTTTGGGTCGGTCGAGCAAACATTGTGAGCGATTTGACCAATCGTTTAGAGAACTGTTATTTTGAGCGCCTGTAGTGGGTTATTGCGCGTCTGCCTGTCACATTCTCAGGTTCGCAGCTGCAGTATTGCTATCGACATGCGAAATAAAGTTTAAACCTGAGTTTCGCGAAATCTGTCTCCTTATATTCATGTCACGCACCCGCGTGCTGAGAAAGGAAGCGCTAGTCTGGAGTATCTAGATGCCCGAACTCGGTTTGCTACCCGAGCTGGAATGACGGAAACTGTTCGTACTCTACTAATTACGTTCCAGAGATGATGCTGCGCCATGCACATCTACACATGGCGCGAGAGCTCTCTTCATCATTTACACTTGTCTAAACTGATACATAATGAATCGTAGAACTTCCCATAAGCGAAGCGGCTAAGCTCTAGAGTTTTCCCGCAGCGCCAGCGGGCTAGTTGGCTCGACAAATATCGCTGGAAGTTTTCACGAATAAGGCTCGGTTGGAAATTATGTTCTCGAGATTCAACAGTTCGTTTGAGATCGCCCTAGGGGCCGTTTTTGTAGGAGATTTCGAGGTGCTTCATCGCGAATGGTTGCGTCTTTCGAACAGGACATTTCCAGAGGGCATATTTATTCGAACGTGGGGTGTGGAGCACGGATTTGTCGAAAAAGTTCGACAGCCTACGCGGCGGCAGCATTTGTTAGATCTTGTTTTCACTCACATGCCAGACCTCATCTCTTGCACTGTCGCGCCACAGATCGCTGATCACACTGTTGTTCTTCGCTCTGTCACGCTGCCGGCACTCACGGTCTCGAATGTTCAGCGGGAGTGTTGGATCTACTGTCGTAAATATATACACACAATAACTGGGGCGCTATACGGGGAGCTGTCCGGAATTTGCAGTGAAGCTGGATCGACGGATCTGCTCCCGATTCAGCAGCCTTAGCTCTGACTCGTCTTTTGCTTGACTTGATGCGGCAGCACATCCCTAAGAGCACGATCTCTTTTAGAGGTTCGCATCCCTGGCTGGACGAGCCGTCTTTGGCGCTCGTGCGAGATAGACTAGCAGCAGTTGGAACGCCGTTTTCCCCAATGGCATCTCAAAGGTGTAGCGCTGGCCTGTTGCGAGCTCTTCAACGACATATTTTTCGGGCGCGGCGGCAGTTGAGGTCACTCCGCAGAGGGTCAAAGCGTTGGTGGCAATGAAGCAAAACTTTGTGCAATATATCTTGTAAGTCTTCCTCTCCCCCCTTGCGCTCCAATTCGGGGGCCTGGGTGTTGGGGCCCCAAAGCAAAGCGCAACTTTTCCTTGACGAAGCCGTTTCTCGATGGTCCGTGCCAGAGCTGGACATGAACGAATTCTCTGGCCAGCACTCATCTAATTTAGTGGCCTCGAGGTTCGTTCCGATCAGTTCTCGTAGTGCGAAGCGGGTGCTGTCTGTTCTTAGGATCGATAGCGGCACTGTTCGGATGGAGTCCGGGCCCGTCTTCTCAAGATCTGCAGCCGGGAGCTCGCGATTCCATTCGTGAAACTTGCGCGCCGTATTCTGTCCACAGGTGCATGGCCGAGGTGCTGGACAGAGCATTCGATCCCTACCCTTTTTAAAAGAAAATCTACACACGATGCTGCGAATTATCGTGGTATCCACCTCGCGTCTCAGATGTCCAAGGCAATGAAGCGACTTCTGTGCAATTCTTTTGTGCCCCTTTTAATTTCGAGCGGATTTTACGGAGCTTCGCAGTGCGCTTGCACTCCTGGCAAGGGCGCTCGAGACGCCGTGCTTAGGTTAGTTTTGTATTGTTTAACTGCATTTTCTCGCGGCCAGAGAATTGGCTCATACCGTTCTGACGTGTCTGGTGCCTTCGACCGGGTGAAGACAGAAATTCTCTTGCGTGAGCTTGCCGCCGCTCCGATACCCGAGCCAATCTTTCAAGCAATTCGCAGTTGGTTGGCTCCCCGGACAGCCTGGGCTGTAGTTAACGGTGCCTTGTCTGACATGTTTCAAATGCTGGACATGGTGTTCCGAGGAACCGTTTTGGGCACTATTCTTTGGAACGTTTTCTTCGCTGACGCTTCCGGCGCAGTCTCCGAGACAGGCTTCGATGATATAGTTTTTGCCGACGATTTGAACGCTGTCGAAACATTCGAATCCAGCGTGAGCGATGCCAGCATTCGTGCTTCTCTCCGCGATTGTCAATCCACACTGCATCGTTGGGGTCGTGCCAAATGCGCTGTCTTTGACGCCAGCAAGGAGAGCGCGCATATTCTTGCCAGGCGACCCGGGGATTCTTCCGAGTTTAAGATTCTGGGGGTCATTCTTGATTGTCAGCTTGGCATGACGAAGGCGATCGAACAGTGCAGTGCAGCGTGTCATTCTCGAATAATGAGTCTTTTGCACGCCCGCCGATATCACTTTCTGCGCGAGATGGTCTTGCTATTTTAAAGCCACGTTGTTTCATTGGCTGAATTTCGCACGCCCGCTATTGCCCACGCTACTAGCACCGCTCTTGAGATGCTCGACAACGTGCAACAACGATTTTTGCGCTCCGTTGGTCTCGCAGAATTGGAGGCTCTGGTAATCTACGATCTCGCCCCTCTCAGCACGCGGAGGGACATTGCGACTCTTGGTGTAATTCATCGTTCAGTCTTAGTCTTGGTCCCAATTCTTTCCACAGTTCCTTTCGCATCGATCCCTCTCCTCCTCCTCCTCGTTCCCGGCTTCGCCACCACCGCCGCCTGGGAGACCCGTGCGATCTTCGAGCTCAAGACTTCCTCCTTCGCTCTGCTCTTGGTGGCGTGCGTTTGTACAACATCCTGCCAGGGTCTATAGTCGCCGCCAACTCTGTCCGCGAATTTCACTTTCGATTGCAGGCTTTCGTTGTGTTCCGGGCGCAGCACGGCTACGCAGACTGGGGTGCATATTTGTCTTGGCGGATTCCGCTCGCAAGCCGCCCTGTGAGGTTTTTTTCGAGACTGGCACGGGTAATCAGGCTCCCTCCCTCTCTCTCTCTCTCTCTCTCTCTTTTTTTTTTTTTTTCTCTCTCTCTCTCTCTCTCTCACACTCTCTCTTCCCCCCCCCCCCCTCTTTCCCTCTCCTTCCTCCTTTCTCCCCCCTTCGCAGAGAGCCGTGCCCGCTTCCGCGCGCCTTCGGTGGTTTTCGCTGCAGGGCAGGCGTGTTCACGGCAGCCGGCCGTTTCACCGGTGGTGAGGTTGTTCGCGCTAACGAGGCTGATATATTTTTTATTTATACAAAATTGTTCGAAGTTTTTCTGGCTGAGCTCCATGATATTTTTTTCCTGGCCGCCATCTAATTATCATTTCTGCCGGGTGGATGTTTTTGCAGAAGCAGTGGGGCGTCTTTTTTTGTGTTCTTCTCCTTCTTCCTTTCTTCTTCTTTCTTCTTCCTTCTTCTTGTTCTGGTTTTTCCTTATTATTTTCTTTTTGGGTTCTCTGGGTGGTTTTCGGAGGATAGCTCGAGCTGCGTGCCTTTCTCAGAGGCGAAATGCACATCATTGGCAAGGAAATGATCAGGAGTTCCAGTCTCAAGGCCTGAAACTTGTCCTCCACGAGAGCCGCGACCCCAAAGCACTTTCGCACTCTGTTATTCTTTTACAGAGGCAATGTGATTTTCTTTTCTTATGTCGAGCTGTCGGCAAGCTGCGGAGCTGGAAGGCGCACCCATCGACAGGAATGTATCTGGAGCTCTAGTCTGGAGTGGAGACGCCTGAAGTCAGTCAGCCTCCAGAGCTGCGACCGAAAATCTACCCGCACCCTGCGATTTTTTAAGATAATGTGGGTTTCGTCCACTGTAGAGCTGCGGGCGAGCTACGGGGCTGAGATGCGCGCCTTCCGACAGGAAATGATCAAGAGTGGTGGTCTACAGTGTCGAGGCGTCTGAGATCGTTCTGCAGCCCGAGCTGCGACTGAACAACTTTTTTTGCGCTCTGCAACTTTTTGAGAGGCGATGTTTGTTTTCCCTACTTAATTCGAGCTGTAGGCGAGCCACGGAGCTGATATGCACGCCAATCGACAGGACATGAGCAGGAGCGCTAGCCCCAAGTATCTAGACGCTTCAGATCGGTCTGCTACCGCTAGAGCTAACGCATTTTGGAAAGGCATTTTTTCAAACCTGTAGGAAAACTACGGAGCTGGGAAGCACTCCATTCGAACGGAAAATATCAGGGGCGCTAGTCTTGGAGTATCGAGACTCCTGAGATCGGTCTGCTACCAGAGCCTCCACTGAAAAACTGTGCGTACTCTGCAAACAGCTACCGAGCTGTCAACCACATAACTCGATAGGACATCATCATCTTCTACACGTGGCGAGAGCTTTTTGAGATTGACAGATATTCTTCAACATCTGTTCAACTTGAGTCGTGTACTCTCTTGCGTGGGTGTTTTTTTCAACTTAGGTCGCGCTGTGGGCAAGCTGCGGAGCTGTCAAGCACATTTCCATGAAACCTCCCTTCCACGCGCGCGCGCAGAATGCGAGATTGCCGCGCCCGCATGCGATTTGCCAGCGTGGCGCGGAAGCTCGAACAGTTCCTGGCGGTAACCAAGGTTGACGGTTTACCGCCGGCCCCCAGTCTTGAAACAAATTCTCCACTTTAGTCGTGCACATTGTTGCGTAAGTAGTTGTCTTGTTTTAAATGAAGCTGTGGGCGCGCTACGGCGTTGGCAGACACGCCATTCGATAAGAATCGATCACGCGCATTTACACGTGGCGCGAGAGTTCTTCTCACCGTCTAAGTTGACAGGTCATGTGGGACACTGTCCAACTTGATCCGTGCAGTGTATCACTTGCGTGATTTTGTGAACTTAGCTCAAGCTGTGGGCAAGCTACGGAGCTGACGCGCGCATCATTCGACAGGAAGTGACCGTGCGCATCTACGCGTGGCGCGAGTGCTTGTCTCATTTCTTGAATGGATGGATAATCTGAAAAAGCTATCATACTGAGCCGCGCACTTTCTTACTTGCGTGATTTGCTGAACTTAACTCGAGCTGTGGGCAGGCTACGAAGCTGTCAAACACACCGTGCGATAGGGAATGACCATGCGCATCTACACGTGGCGCAAGAGAGGTTTCTTGTTATCAAGACTGACAGATGATCTAAAAATGCTGTTCAACTTGAGTCGTGTACTTTCTTGCGTGGGTGGTTGTCTCAACTCAACTCGCGCTGTGGGCAAGCTGCCGAGCTGTCAAATACATTTCCATGCACATTCTCGGGCGCGTTGAATGTAAGACTGCCCCGCGCGTGTGCCATTCACATATGGCGCGGAAGCTCTTTGTCTCCTGGCTCTAACCAAGATTGACGGTTTCCCTAATGGGCCAAGTCCCCCAAACCGGCCAGAGGAGACAATGTGTCAACTTCGGGTCCAGCCGTTCAGCGTTGAGAACTTCGGCAATTCGTTTTTTTGGTTCTCTCGTATTTTCGTCGACATGATGCCTCTTCCTGTCCACTTATCGTCTAGATTGGAGCAGTATGACTGTCGTAGGGCATTTTTTCCGGATTTTTCCATTCGTGCGTGCAAGATATTCAGAGCAGGTGATCAGGCTTCGTGTCGACCGAGAGCTCCAGCAGCATCTGAAGCGTTAGTCCGCAAAATCGGGGCGTCTGAGGTCGGTCTGCTTCTTGAACTATGGCGAAACAAATGTTCCCATTCTGTATCTTTCTGGGGCAATTGCTCAGTTTCGACTTTATCTCGACATTCGGAATAACAAGTGTAGACGTATAGGTTCAGCTGTGTTGGTTTATTTCCGCTGAGTTTGGTTTATTTCCGAGCTATCTTCGAAAGGCATTCGCGCTCTGCAACTCTTTTGGTCGCGTGCTCCGTTTTTCGAATGGATCTCGAGATTTGACGCAGCCGCAGAGGTTCCTTTCGCACCGATGACCCCAGCACAATCGGAAGAATCTGTCTAGAGGCTTGAAACCTGAAGTCGGTATTCTTTTCGAGCTATGGCGCAACAACTTGCATGCTGCTGTGTATGGCTAGAAAAGTTTTGGTTCCTGGAGTCGTGCGCGGCTGCGGCGGTTGCGCGCCTGGGCGGGTGCGCGGCCGCGCGGGCTACGCAGCTGCGGCCGCGGCTGCCGCTGCGGCTGCGGAGCTCTACGAGGTCCCCGGCGGTGAGCAGATGACAGTTTGCTGCCGGCGCCCGGTTCGGGAACGGGGTGGAGCTTGTTGGCCGACCCAGAGCTTCTGTCCGTGCAGTCACGCCTCTACGCAGGATCGCGTAATCGATGACGCAGAGTTTTAATTCCAAGCGTAGCTGCTGAGTTTCTCGAATCTCGCGTGAATAAAGCCGCGCGTCAGCTAAGATTCTAGTCGTGTACGCTCGCCGCTCTCAAGACTCTGGAAAGATGCTTCCCGACCAACTTCAATATCTGAGAGCCCTGTGGCTGCTTTGAATCTTGCGAGCTAGTCGAAAAATAAACCTGCGTCCCAACAAGTTGCAGAGTGCGAGTAGTTGTTCGGTCATAGCTCGAATAGCAGACCGGGTTCAGGCTTGTCGATCCTCTACAAGAATGCTCCGGATCTTCCTGCCGCGATTTCCGCACGTGAACTCGCTGTGGATGCTAGTCTCGAGATCAAACTGACAAATTGAGCATGCATCTTACACAGTTGTAGACTGTAGCTACTGCTTCGGTCATAGCTCGAGTAGCAGACCGATTTCAGGCTTCTCTGTCCTCTAGACTGATGCGCTTGATGCTGTTGCAGCTAGTGATGCACATGGACCCGCTGTAGCTGCTCGAAATCTAGAGATTATGTCGAAACGCTCAACGTGCACGCCAAACAGTTCCAGAGTGCGAATCGTTTTTCGGTGAAAGCTCGAGCAGCCGAGCGATCTCAGCCTGGCGCTGATGTGATTGATACTACTGAAGCTGTTAAAGCACATCTAAACTCTGTAGCTGCTCTAGAGCCCGAGATAATGCCGACAACCAGAATATGCAGCTAAATAATTTACAGAATGCGAATTGTTTTCGGTCGCAGCTCGGATAGTAGACCGATCTCAGGCGGCTCGATGCTTCAGACTAACGCTCCTGATGTTGCTGAAGCTATTGACGCACAAACCGGTGTAGCTGCTCTAAGTCCCGAGATCCAGTCCCTGAGCGCACGTGCAAAATATGGTCTCAGGGCGAGTGCCGGGTCCATTCGATTTTGCCCTTCAGAATTCTCCGTTCGACCTGATATCAAGACAGCAAGCAGGAATGATATCGCAGATGTCCGGGAAGATTGTCTCATCCAAAATACACGGTCAAACATCTTCCAACGCATTTTTCAACTGGACCACGTGTTCGAAATTTGTCCGTTGATATTTTCTTGCCAACTAGCCCGGAAAGGATCCCGTGCTGGGCGCCGGTGGTAAGCCGTCAACCTGGTTACCGCCAGGGACCTCGCAGAGCTCCATGGCAGCAGCGGCATCCGCGACGGCAGCCGCGAAGCAGCAGCTGCAGCTGCAGCCGCAGCCGCAGCCGATGCGGCAGCCGCAGCCCCTCACTTTAGAAACCAAGCATGTATTTAAACAGTTGCAGCATCTTTAATTTTCGGCTTCAGCCTAGAACAAAACCGATCTCTCGAGCCTCTAGGCTAATGTTTCATATGCTGCTGAAATCATTGGTGTGGATGAGACATCTGTAGCTTCTCCAAATCTCGAGAGTCGAACCACCGAGCGCCGAACAACATATTGCAGAGTGCGACATCCTTTGCGAAGAATTCGGAAATAAGCCGAGCTCAGGCTTTCAGGGCATTTAACGCAACTGGACCTATTCGTCTACATTCCTTTGCTGCTCTAAATGTCGAGATGAAGTCAAAACACCCCCGCCCTCCAAGCCTCTTCAGGTCGCGGCAAGCACTTGCTTGCCATCCCCTTCGTGACGGTGGTTAAGGTCGTTCTCACTACTGCGGCAGCGGCGACGATGACCCTGATGGTCGTCGCCAATGCGTCCAGCGAGGCCCTCGCTTCTGCATTCTTGCTCGTCTTGGATCCACATCGCTAGCGGGTGGTGGTCGCTTCGCAGACCTCGTCGCATCAGGGGTGGCGAGGGGCCGCCAAGTCTCTTGCCCCCGAGTTTCAGATTTACTGATGCCCAGTGATTTCCCGAATTCTGTCCCGTGCGCGCTTGTCGTCCATGTCCCTGGGTCTCGCCCCCCCCGTGCGCAGGCTGTGCGCGGGCCTGTCGTGGGCCTCTGGGGGGTCTCTCCGAGGGCCGGCTTTCGCGACAGGCCGATGCATTGGCTGTGCGTAAGCTGGCCACAGGCCTGTGCGCAGGCCGTGCGCCTGCCTGTCGGCGCTCCGCGACATGCGCGTGCATGCCTTCGAGGTGGCGAGAGAAGGGCAGGTGGCGAAGGGTGCGCGCGTCCGGGGGCCAGCTGAGCTGGGAGCTGGCGGGCGCGCTGCCAGCCGCAGGCTCGGGGCGGCGGCTGTGGGTTGGCGGGCGCGAAGGGCCCCGAACCCCTGGCCGCTCCCTGGGGCCGCGGCGCGCTGGGGCTCCCGAGCGGACTCGCCAGGGAGGCAGACCGCGCAGTGGCCTCGGGACTTCCCTCCCGAGCACGAGCGACTGGGGGCGCCGATGCAGCGCGCCGCCCCCAGAAATTCTGCCACTGGAACCAAGGCCACGGCGAGCTGTGCGCCATGTCCTTCCACGCGGGGCGGTTCATGACCAGCGACGAGTTCGTCCTCGCCGTCCGCGTCCGCCTCGGCGCGGGGGGTCCGATGCGGTGGTGTTCGGCAACTGCGGTGGGTGCATTCTTGGCCCGTCCAGCAGCCGCGGGCTTCTTCGCGCCAGAGCCCCTTGCAAATGCCAGACGTACTGCAGTCCGTGACGACGCGCATGCATTCGCCAGCGCTGTCGATGGCAGGACAGAGTTTGAGCCGGCAGGCCTCGTCAGCTTACGCCCACTGCTCTGCGCTGTTGATATGTTGACATGTGGCTGGTGCGCCAGATCCGTCTGGGCGCCGCGCCGAGCGGGCGGCCTATATCGTGAACTCGAGGGTGTCGGCGTTGAGTGCCAGGTCTTCGCTGCGAGCGTTTACGGGCGTTTTTGCGACGAGTTGCTGAGGGCGCTGCAGTCGATCGCCCCGGCGCGTGCGCGGCGGCGGGGCGCGGGGGCGCATGCGGCTTTGGGCCGCGTGCAGACCTCGGAACGCCGCAAGCGTCTGGCACCGCGCAGCCCGCGTGATGCGCGCGTGCACGCCGCTGGCCGTAAACGAGGACGACGTGGTCGACGTGGAACCCGCGGGCGTGGCGGTGCCAGGAAGGCGCGGGCACTTTGGTGTTGTCCAGCGGAGCGGCGTCGCACTTGGCGCGCACGCCGGCCCGGCGCTGGCGGCGGCCCCCGCGGCGGCTCGCGGCGGCCCCTGGCGGCGTCGGCGGCGGCAGCGGCGGCGGCCCCAGCTTGGCGCGCGACGACGCGACGACAGCCCAACCCGCCGCCCCGGCCCGTCCTTCTCCGTCTCCTCCTTCTTCCATGTTTTTTCCCCCCAGAGACGGACGGCCGGCCGTGCCCGCCGACGCCCGCCCGAGCGAATTACGTCCGCCGCGGCTGTAACTAGGCCCAGCGCCTTTCTTCTTCCGCTTAGCCTTTTCCTCTTCCTCTTTCTGTTCCTTTTCCTCCTCCGCCCCTTCCGACTCTGGGGCCAGTGCAGATTTTTGCCGCCTGTGTGTCGGCCGCGCGGCCGTGACGGCAGTCCTGCCTCCTCGCCCTCTCTGTCTGCTTCTTTTTACTCTTCTTCCTCTTCCTTTTCCTCCTCCTTCGCCTGCTTTTCGTGTTTCACGTTTTGTGTGGCCGCGTGGGTTGCTCCCGATGCTTGGGCTTGGGGCTCAGTGCCCGCAGGCACGTGGAAACCTTATAAGTATAGATCTTTTTTTTCTCTCTCATTATATATTGCTCTCTCTTTCTCTCTTCCTCTTTCTCTCTTTACCTCCTCCATTCATCTGGAAACAATCATAAAAAACGATGATGATGGTGATTGTGACGACTGTGATTGTGATGCTGGTGATGTTGATGGCCATGGTGGTGATGATGATGAGGGCAATGGCGATAGTGACGGTGGTGGTGGTGCTGCTGCTGCTGAGGGGGGTGGTGATGACGATGACGATGATGATGACGTGGGTGATAGTGTTGATGTTGATGATGATGATGATGCAAATGACGATGTGGCTGATGATGATGTTAGGATTAGGATGAGTTTGACATGTCTGCGGGTGCGGATGCTACTGCTGTTGATGGTTCGGGTGATGGTGAGCATATGGGTTATGACGATGATGAGGAGAATAACGAATACGATTGCGGTAGTGCTACCACCAATGATGATGTCGAGTGCAAAAGGGACACATGATGGCCATATTGGTGGTGACGACGATGACGACGACGATTGCGGTGACGGCGATGGCGATGCTGCTGATGCGAATGGTGGCGACGACGGCCATGGTGACGACGGCGGTGTCCACGAGGATGGTGGCGACGACGACGACGACGATTGCGGTGACGGCGACAGCGACGGCGACGATGACGACGACGACGCCAGGGTTGGAGGACCCCTCCAGGCGCCCGCCATGGGGTTGATGGACAGCCCCTGCCCCCTCCAACCTCCAAGAATAATCGAGCCAGTTCTTGGGGCGCCCCGAAACAGGTTGTGCCCCCCCCCGCTTCGGGGACGTCCAACGGGGGGGTGATGACTAGGGCGTGTGGACATCATGGCTGGGCCCAGGATGTCTTCCTGGATTTCCTGGCCCTCCTCTCTTCTTTCACTGGGTTCCCTGGTTCCCCACTTCCCGTCCGCGTACATGCCTAGGGCCATGATTTGTGCCCCCGCCGCCTGGACGCTCCCATTCGGGATGTCCCCGGCCCCCCGTATCCGAAACCGCATCTCCCAGACCCCCCCCCCCTCCCCGAGACACCTCTAGGACCTCTCCACGGAAAGACGGCCTGGGGCCTCGGCTGCCCCTCCCTGTCCCCGTTCAAGGGGCTTCGTTCCCCACTGTCGGTTCGCGTCGTGTCGACCAGCGGCGACCCCGCCGCCAGCGTTCAAAATTGAACGTCGGCGGCTGCCCGGAATCGGACGATGTTGAACGATCCCCGCGGTGTCAGGGACCGGCACGACACGAACTTGCTGTACTCCCAGACCCCTGACGTAGTGAGTTTTTCAATGATGTGACCGCTAGAGGTCTGGACCCATTCCCCTGACCAGCCTTTTCTCCTGAATATTTTTTTCTTCTCCCAGCCAATTGACCTGGGCACGGGCCCCCAGAGACAGGCAGCAACCAAA
>CAUYUJ010020605.1:53331-70831 GCA_963575745.1 Prorocentrum cordatum | reverse complement strand
TGATGATGATTGATGATGATGATGGTGTTTCTGATGATGCTGATGATGTTGATGATGACGGATGATGATGATGAGGAGGAAGAGGAGGAGGAGGAAGAGGAGGCCTCGGGCACTTGTTTTGATCAGGTCTCCCCGCGTTCTCTGTTGCTGCCGCCTCTTGCTGCGCTCGAGGCTCCGGTGCGATATCGTGCATCACATTGAGCACAGAAGAGAGTGAGTCCACGTACAAAAGCAGAGTTTGTGCTACGCTGTTGATCGATCCCAAGAAGGCTTTCGAGCTGGTCCAGCACCATCACTTGATTGCTTCTGCCGCAGCGACGGGCAATCCTCTATGTTGCAGCTCATTGTCTTAGGACCTTTTGACGCCGTCCAGGCGTCTCATCCTGCTGTTCAGCTTTCCGTCGATGTTGACGACGTTGGCCTCGTGAGGTGGGGCGCCGACAGCAGAGTTGTTGGCGACGTCGTGTCAGCAGGCCGCCTCCTGACCACGAGGCTGGACGGTGTCGATCTTCGTATCGCGGCCGGCAGGTCTAGAGTCCTGAGCAACGTCCCTGCCGTGCGTGCCACCAGACGGCAGAACCACCGCCAGGACGGAAAATCACGCACCTTGGCCCTGATGCTTGCGCCTGTTCCCCGCCTGGGTCCCATCTACCGTGCCACCTGGTTGCCCGTCCTATCTGCGTGCTCTGTGGCATATTTGGATGCCTGACAAGAGCAGGCTGACCGCACAGTAAAAGGGCACCTTCGCAGCACCATCGTGGGAGGATCGTGGCCCAGAAGAGGCAGTGGGAGGCAGGCTACGACACCGCGCCTGCCGCCAGTCTGTTGTGCCCGACTGCCGAGGGCACGCTTCTGCACAGACACTCTTTTTGTTCGCGGCTCAGCAACTTAGACGGACAGCCACCCTTCTTGGCTGGTGCCACCGCTGCCGCAGCGACTTGGATGCTCGCCAAGCTTTTCGCCGAACGTGCTTAGTTCCTTTCCCTGTCTTGATAAGGCCGCCTACTGGGATTCCCATCTGCTGGGGTTTAGGGGGCTCTTCCGAGTTTTCAGGAGACATCTGCACTGGTGGTTCTGTTTTTGAGGCCGAGTATCCAAGTCTGCCTTCGCTGGATGGGGGTGCATGGCGCTTCATCATGACCGTTGCGAGGTGATGTCGTTTTGCTCTGGCCCTGCCTTGAGCCCCATGCAGTGTATCAGCGTTGCTGAGCTCATGGCCATCATCCATGCTCTGCGCTTTGCGTCTCCGCCCGTCCGACTCCTCACCCGCTCGGCCTTTGTGGCTGAAGGGTTTCTGGAGCGTGGCCGTCAGGCCACCTGTGTGTGTGTGTGTGTCCATGCATGCGCACCTTTGGAGGCACTTTTGGAGGCTTGTTGACGGCTGGGGCGGGGGCTCTGCAGTCGTCGAGATCAAGGGGCGTGCGACAGTGGTTGACGTTCAGCCTGGACGCGCCACGGCACGCCGTAGGTACGGTAATGCCACGGCGGACGAGGCGGCCAAGAGTGCTGCAGCGTTCGCCCGTCTCGATTAAGGAACTCCCTCTCAGCTGCAGGCCCGTGAGAGAGTCCTCCAGGTCTGGGGATCTTGGGTTGGTCGTCTCGGGGATGAGCTGGCAGACGGCGGTCGCCCGAGGACGCGCAACCGTGGGAGGCCGCCAATCCTTGATCTGCAGCTGGTCAGCGACCCCACCCCCAACGATGTGTGGTTAGTCGGGTTCTTGCAGCGCAGGTGGAGCTGGGGGTGGGGTCCAAACTGCACGCCCTTGTTCGGCTCCAGCTGCAAGAAGGACCTCTTGTGGTCGGATGCCCGCGCTGTGGTTGTTTCGTGCCCACTCGCGTCGCGAGCTTGGGTGGGCCGTGTCCTCCCCAGGTTTCCGATCATGGGAGGAAGGTGCCCACTCGGCTTGCGAACAAGCATGAATTCAGGCTCGATGGGAAGGTTTATCGGGTCCTCGCGCAGGATCGTGTTGATCCTGCCGTGCCCCTCGGTCCGTCGTCCGCGGGGCGTGGCTAAATGGCGGTTGCTAGGTGCGCCCCTAGCCACGCCGTTTTGTTGTAGGCTGAGGTCTATAGACTCTGTAGCGCACCAGGTTGTGCCCATCTAGCCGCGGGGCGTTGCTTATGGCGGTGCTTGGTGCGACCCTAGCCACGTCTTTTCTCGCAGGCCGTGCAGGCTATCGGTCGATCACTGGGGTTGCCCCAAGAATGGAACCGATGGCCCTGTCCCCGGCGAGTGGTTCTCCCAGCGTGTGTAGTCTTTCGTCTGCATGTACACTTATTAGCCATTCGGCATCTATTGCTTTGTGTGCGCATTTTTGGTGAATGCCGCCCAGCTGCCCTTGCTGGTGGTGGCGCCAACGGCAGTGAATTCAGACTCGATGGCTCGGCCACTCGCGTTCCCGTGCAGGTTCGCATCGATCCTGCAGTGCCCCTCGGTCCGTCGTCCGCGGGGCGTGGCTAATGGCGGTCCCCATGTTGTACCCAGGAGGAGGAGGAGGAGGAGGAGGAGGAGGAGGAGGGAGGAGGAGGAGGAGGAGGAGGAGGAGGAGGAGCAAGAGGAGGTGAGGAGGAGGAGGAGGAGGAGAGGAGGAGGATGGAGGAGGAGGAGGAGGAGGACGATGCACGACGCACGACGCAAGACGCACGGCGCACGACGCACGACGCGCGAAGCACCGCGGACACGATGATGACACACGACGCACGACGACGCACGACGCACGACGCACGACGCACGACGCACGACGCACGACCGCGACGACGCCGCATGTCGACGCACGTCAGCGACGCACGTCGGCGGCGTGCGTCGACGACGGCGGCGCAGACGGCGAGGACGCGGACGAGGAGGAGGTCCGCCCCCTCTCCTCCTTTCCTCGACATGCGTGCTCGACACTGCTACGCCCCCGGGCCCGGCGAGTGCGACGGTGGCTGGAAGGGGGGGGGGAAATCTAGCACATGGGGGAGAGGAACGACTTTTGTTTCTATATATATATATATATGTATATATTCCCGGCGACGCTATCCCCTAGGTGCTGTTGTGCTTGCGCGACTCCATCTCTTAACTTGTCTGTGCACAGCGTCTTGTCTGTGCGGTTTGGGTCCAACGAGTGCCTCCTGAATTCACGTCGACGCGTCGGAACCTTGATTTCAGCGAGTGCAGCAGCGTGAGGAGGAGGATGCGGTGGAGGAGACGACGGATAATGATGATGATGATGATGATGATGATGATGATGATGGTGATGGTGATGGTGATGGTGATGGTGATGGTGATGATGATCATGCTGATGATGATGATGATGATGATGATGATGATGATGATGATGATGATGATGATGATAAGCATGATGATGATTATCATGATGATGCTGCTGCTGATGATGATGGTGATGATGATGAGGATGATGCTGCTGATGATGATGGTGATATGGTGATCATGATGATGATGATGATTATGATGATGATGATGATGATGATGATGATGATGATGAGGAGGAGGAGGAGGAGGAGGAGGAGGAGGAAGAGGACGATGCTGATGATGCTGATGATGATGATGGTGGTGGTGATGATGGTGGTGGTGATGATGATGATGCTGATGGTGATGACAATGATGATGATGATGATGATGATGATGATGATGATGATGATGATGATGATGATGATGATGATGATGATGATGTGATGCTGATGATGATGATGATGATGATGATGCTGATGATGAGGATGATGACGCTGATGATGCTGAGGATGAGCTGATGATGATGATGATGATGATGATGATGATGATGGTGGTGGTGGTGATGTGATGATGATGATGCTGATGATGATGATGATGATGATGATGATGCTGATGATGATGAATGATGATGAGGATGATGATGATAATGATGATGATGGTGATGGTGATGACGATGATGATGATGATGATGACTGATGATGATGATGATGATGATGATGATGATGATGAATGATGATGATGATGATGATGTAGATGATGAGGTGATGATGATTGATGATGATGATGATGATGATGATGATGATGGATGATGATGATGAGGCTGATGAGATGATGATGATGATGAGGAGGAGGGAGGAGGAGGAGGAGAGGAGAGAGGAGGATGGGGAGGAAGGAGGGAGGATGAGATGGAGGAGGAGGAGGAGGTGGAGGAGGAGAGAAGGAGGAGGAGGAAGGAGGAGGAGGAGGAGGAGTGAGTGGAGGAGGAGGAGAGGACGGAGGAGGGGGAGGGGTGGGGAGGGAGGAGGGGGAGAAGAAGAAGGAAGAGGCTGCGGAGGAGGAGGAGAAGGAAGAATTGGAGGAGGGGAGGAGGAGGAGGAGGAGGAGAGGAGGAATTGGAGGAGGGGGAGGAGGAGGAAGAGGAGGAGGAGGAAGAGGAGGAGGAGGAGGAGGAGGAGGAGGAGGAAAAGGAGGACGAGCAGGAGGGGAAGCCGTGCGAGGGAAGCGCAGGCTGAGGCGGCAAGGGACGGGCAGGCCTGGCGGGCGCGCCTCGCCGCGCCGCGGGCCGCGGCGCCCGCCCACGCGGCCGTCGCGGCCGTGGCGGTCGCGGCTGCGGCGCGCGCCGTCGGGAGCTCGTCGAGGCGTCGGTTGTCGCGGCCGCCGCCGTCGGAGGGATGAGGATGAGGATGATGATGATGATGCTGATGATGACGATACTGATGATGATGATGATGATGAAGCTGATGATGATGATGACTGTGAGGACGAGGATGAGGATGAGGACGATGATGAGGATGAGGATGATGATGGTGATGATTATGAGGCTGCTGATGATGATGATGGTACTGATGATGACGATTCCGATGATGACGATAAGGCTGCTGCTGATGATGATGCTGCTGATGATGATGATCATGTTGTTGATGATGATGATGGTGATGACGATGACAATGATGCTGCTCATGATGATGATGATGATGATGATGATGATGATGATGATGATGATGTTGACGACGATGAAGACGATGCTGCTGATGATGATGCTGCTGACGATGATGATGCTCCTGCTGACGACGATGACGCTGATGCTGGTGATGATGACGATGCTGATCATGATGCTGATGCTTACGATGACGATGCTATGATGATGCTCATGATTTGGATGCTGCTGCTGATGATGCTGATTATGATTATTGTGCTGGTAATGGTGAAGATGTTGTTGATGATTATGTTTCCGGTGACGATGATGCTGATGCTGATGATGATGCTGATGATGCTGATGCTGCTGCTGATGATGGTGATGCTGCTGATGCTGATGATGACGATGACGATGATACACATTTTGATGATGATACTGATGCTGACGATGATGCTGCTGATGATGATGCTGATGATGATGCTGATGATGAGGATGCTGATGATGCTGATGCTTATGCCGCTGCTGATGATGATGCTTATTTTGCTGATGAGGAGGATGCTTATGATGCTGATGATGCTGCTGCTGATGATGATGATGATGATGATGGTGATCCTGTTGATGATTAGGATGCTGATGCTCATGCTGCTGCTGATGATGATGATGATAAGGATGCTGCTGCCGATGATGATGATGATGACGCTGCTGATGATGATGATGATGATGACGATGCTGATGCTGATGGCGATGCTGATGATGATGATGCTGATGCTGATTATGATGATGATGATGATGATGATGATGATGATGATGATGATGATGATGATGATGCTGATGACGATGATGATGATGACGATGATGATGATGATGCTGATGATGATGATGATGCTGATGATGATGCTGCTGATGATGACGATGATGCTGATGCTGATGCTGATGCTGATGCTGATGCTGATGATGATGATGATGATGATGATGATGATGATGATGATGATGCTAAGGATGATAAGGATGAGAAAGAGGATGAGGAGGAGGTGGAGGAGGAGTGTGGGAAAGAGAGGAGGAGGAGGAGGAGGAGGAGGAGGAGGAGGCGGATCAGGCGGATGAGGAGGAGGAAGAGGAGGAGGAGGAGGAGGCGGACGAGGTGTTTTTTACCCTCCGTACTTGACGGCGCACGTTTGATTTTGAAAGGGTAATCCAGTTCTTCCGCTCCCCGTGGGTGGTCTCAGGCTTGTGGTTGGGTTTTTGGGTCCTCCCTCACTCTATTCACCCGCTTTTTTTTCATTCCCTCCCGTTGCCGTTACTGAGGGGAGAGTGTGTGTGAGAGAGAGAGAGAGAGAGAGAGAGATGACGATCACCGCCGAAACATGTGTGGCCAGGCGAGGCGATTGGGCAAAAGAGCGCGCGCGATGCGTGCCTCCCGTCGTCGTTGTCGTCGTCGCGCTCAATCGTGAACGGCATTGCCCTGGGGACTTGTCGCCACGGCTGGACTACGGAACCAGATGCGAATAAGGAGCCTTGCCGCCTTGGAGGTTTCTCTTTCCAATCTCCTCCTTGAAGATGGAAGACTCAGGCATCCTTGAAGGCGTTCTGAACGCCATCATTTCAGCCGTGTACTTTATCGCAGAAGTCAACCAGCAAACTGCCCAAGTTGCAGCGGAAGGGGTGCGGACAAGTCGTAACGACAGACCCCGCCGCAGGAAGAAGTCCTTATCAACCTCGTAAAAGGTCTGTCCTGCTGACCTCAACTGAAAAGCCTCCTGCTGGCCTGTCAAGACTCTGACTAGGCCTGGGAGAAAGGAGTTTTAACCCTTGCCCGGCCGCGCCCCGACAAAGGAAATAAACGGTAGGGAGACTCGTCGCTGCCCGAACAGTGGAACTAATGCCCCCTTGCCCGTTTGAGCAAGTACAGCGGGCTCTACCCCGTGTCCCACAGGCCGCCGTTGTGGCCTCGGGGGTTCAGCAACAAACGCTTCCCTTCAGGCCTGAACCATGGGCGGGAAGTGCTGCCCAATTCTTAAGTCAAATGCAACATCAGCTTGCAGAGCAGCAGCAGCAAGCTCTGAGTGAGCAGCAACGCCTGTTCGGACAACAGGAAGCAAACCTCCATAGGCTACTCTCTATCTCCATGGAATACGCTAGAACAACGGACCTGCGATCCGCAGCGCGTCTGAACAAGGGTGTTGTTACTTTTGTGACTGTTGAGCGTCGGGGGCCAAGAGCGGTGATGAAGCCTCGGGCGAAACGCTTGGACCGCCCTACCGACACGCCTGGTGGTGCAACGAGCGGGAGCTGCTCAGAGAGGAGAAAGATGGATTAGTGCTGCGCCTTCTTCTTCTAGTCCTCCTTCTCTGCCTCCTCCTCCTCCTCCTCCTCCTCCTCCTCCTCCCCATCCTCGCTTTCCCTCCCTCTCCGGCTCTCCCCGAAGCACGTGGGCCCGAGTCCGAGTATCGGCCACGCAGCTGGGACAGCTCGCTCCGAGTCACGTCAAGGTCGGATCTGCGCGCTACGGAGTTCCACTGCACGCTTCTGGTCCCCGAGCGTCAGCTTCGCTGAGCAGAAGGAAAGGGAGCAAGACGGCTGTAGACGGCCCCAAGACGGCCGCAAGACGGCCGAACGGGCTTTGGCCCAAGGGTCCGGAAGAGGACCCCCGAGAGGAGGAAGAGCAGGAGGAGGTGGAGGAGGAGGAGGAGGAGGAAAAGGAGGAGGTGAGAAGCACATCAGCGGTGACAGAGTCAGGAGCTCGTAGTACAGCAGAGGCTGGTGCGGTGCATCTTTGACGCCATTATCGTGTTCCGTTTGGCTCAAGCTGTCATTGCCTTCAGGGAAAGGGCTCCGATTCTACTCTCATGGTGGCGGAGCCCGCGGTTCGCCCACGGGTCCCAGTGCACGTGGCCGAATCTACGAAGCAGTCGGCTCGCTGCAGTGGCTGCGGCGGCTGCCGCGACGTCTCCACCGACCCTTGGTGTCGCGGCTGCCGCGGGTTCGATGTGGCGTTGCCCGAGTTCCGAGACGCGTGGTGCAACCTGAGCACGAACCGATTCGCGGAACCCTGGTACAACTTGAGCACGAGGCACACGGACACGTCATGTATGTTAACACAACGTTCAAGTCTAAGTACGGAAGGCATCAGAGCGGTTGACAACACCAGGGCGTTTACAACGTTTCATCTGAGCGGCAATATGAATGCCTATATAGACACGTGGATCGGCCATCAGCCGCAGCATGTACTGCGAGAAACAGTTCAACAACACGAAAGAGTACGTTGGAACTGGATTCCGACGTCAAGCGAACGACTTGGATCATGTTACTAATATCGCGGGTGCCATGCCGTCAGCTGGAAGCGCCAGGACTGGAGGGGGCGGCAGCAAACCCGCGAGTGAGCACAAGGCGGTTCAACAGTAAAAAACGCTTCCGGGTGACTGGGCCCAGTTCAGGGGATGGAACGAAGAGCTGTTGACAGCGGCGTGAATGGGTTTCCGTGGCAACCTGGCCTGAGCGAGTTCGGAGTTCAGGTTCAAGTCAGAGTGATCTTACCGATGGCGGTGCTCGGTCCAGGTTTTTGCTGCAGATGGGCTGCCGCTAGCGGCTCGTGGGGTCGCGGTGAAAAAGTCGGCGCGTATGGCTTTGGGGGCCGCGCCGGGATGTTATGGGTGCAAGGCAATCGCCGGAGCAGACGTCGCCCGCGAGCCTCGCAATGCGGGGTGTCGAGGACGTGTTATCGAGTGGCTTATGAGACAGGGCGACCATGACGTCTTGGAGAGAGTGGCAGCCGCTCAGATGGAAATGGGGCCAGACAGAACCCAGCACAACCAGGATTGGGAGCTTCCACTGTATGACAATGTGGGTTTTAAAGATCGGCCGTGCCATTCGACGTTGCCGCGAAGCCAGAACCAACGTGCAAGTGCCGAGAGACGTTGGATTTCGAGCCCCCTAGCAATTCAGTGGCGAAAGACGGCGGCGTGTAACTTGCCGTGGAACTCGAGATGGAGGACATAACCGGCAACTGGAAAGATGAGGGTGAGAGGGGGTTGCGAGGGCCTGGGCCGGGGTGGCCCGAGTTGAGTTCCGCGTGATCTCTGGTGGTGACGTCGGGCGCCTGGCCGACGTCGTGCCGTTAATATCAGCGGCAGGAAAAAGGAGGTCGGAGGATCTAGGGGCCGATGAGAAAGCGAGAGAAGTTAAGGATGAAAGGGGGCGAGGGTCAATAGATGCAACGGAAGGGCGCGGGGGCCGGGGGTGGCGAGGGGCCGGGTGGCGTGAGCGTGCCGCCGAGCGAACCTGGGCGCGTGGGCGAAGGACAGGACAACGTGAACACCGATGTACGCGCTGGTCTCGATGTTATGGGTACTGGCCCTGATGTTGTTGAGTGGTTGCTCGGCGCAAGTCTGGGTGTCGAGCCAATTTGGTCAGGGGGGCTGTGGGGCTATTCGGCCAAGGTCAGCGCCAGTTACGCGTTCCCCACGCTTTTTCTCTGGCGCGAGTTGCTGGCGCTGCGGGGGGAATTGGGCTCGTGCCCGGGTTTGCCATGGACTTCATTACGCGTGGCGAAGGTGGGGGCCCGTGGGTTTTTTTTGCGTGGAGCCTTGCGCGTGAAAGTCATGGAGACAATCGAGAGTAGAGCAGCCCCGCTGTTTTTTGCGCGCCCAATGCTTGCGGATTTCAATAGGTTGCAAGCTTTGGATTCGAAGAGCGTCGGGCCAGAAAAGACGGGGCGTGCTGGGCGGAGGTAAGTACAATTCCAAAGAAGATAACGCATTTGCAGCCGCCCTGCAGCCCCGAGACTGCCCGCGTCCATGGCAGTTGCCGAGGGGATAGGGCGCGGCCGAGGGGGGCGCGAGAAAGGAGTCAAACTGGGTTTGTGATATGTCAAGCGGGCATGCCTCGACGCCGAGGCCGAGCGTGACATCGCCTTCGAGCGTCCCGAAGAAGATCATGGCCCCGGCAGGTGTGGAGGACTATTAAGGACTATTAAGGTCCATGCGCGGCGCGCGAGGCGCTGTCAGTCATTGGGGGCCTTTTTTTGCGTGGATCTTGCGCGCGACATTGGCTTTGGCAGGGGAAAAGCTGTGCCATGTGTGTTTGATGTGAGACGAGACGAGCCTGGCGAACAGTGCATGGGGGCAATTTTATTTAACTGGGTGATGATGCTGATTGTGATTGGTTCGACGAAGAAATGCATAAACTTCGTTCGGTGTTAGAATCGGGGGTCGACCCAGGCCTGGGCCCGCATATTTGGAGTCGATCGGGGTTCTGACCGAACATTGAAATGGGGGCAGGATGGATTTTGGCATGGGGAGGATCGAAGGCATGCTGCAAACTTCGATTAAATAGTAGGCCTGGGCATGTACAGGGTAACATGTGACATCCCAGATGGAAGGCAGACGCGCGAAGGAGATGTCGGGCCTCGGCAAATCATGAAGTCGAGAAATTCCATGCTTCAGTGGCTTGATGATATTATCTATCACAGGATCGCTCGGATTGTCGGTTCTCTGTCAAGGAACTCGCGCGCTCTATGCCAGCCCCCACCCGAGGGGCACGGGGACTTCTTGCAATATTGGTTAAGTGCGTCAAGGGCCATGACCGGCGTGGATGGCAGCGTCTGTATCAAGAACGTCCTAGGGGTTATTTGTATGGGCGGACGCCGCTCCTGCAGGATGCAAGAGAACGCGCAAGTCAATGAGTGGAGTGACGGTTATGCGGGGATCGCGCTTGATAAAGCCGCCGAGTTCGTCCCAGAGTGTAGTGGTATTATCTTCTGGGGAAGTGGGATTTGATGGAATGGTTGAGTGCGCCTCGGTAGCATTGCGTCTGCCAGTATTTTTCAAGGATTTCGGGGTTGATTGTGGCGTCTCGTTAAAGAATGGTCGCGGTATGGGACAGCGAAGTCTGCCAGCTTTGTTTACAGTGAACGTGCGACGTGGGGACATCACCGTAATCAACGTAGACACCCGTGAGATTCTTGCTTGTGCTCTAACTAAGTACCTGAGCCGAGAGACATGCTCATGCATGTGCGAAGTACGGGTCGTTTTCATGCTTGTGGCAAACACGAACTAGCACCCGCGACGGAGTGTTAGCTTAGTCCGTGTTCGGGTTGCCTTCGCGAGCCACTTTGACAGAGACTTGGGCTCAGGGTCGGCTGAGATCCAGGTGCTCGTTTACGCGAGTTAAATTCAGCACAAGTGTGCATTCGAACCTTTAGCATTCCTTTGCGCGTTGTGACACTTTGAATTCGTTTATCTCGTTTTAAGAGCATAGTCGCCATCGGGCCATCCGCTTGCACCAATTATCCTTACGAGGCTTTTGGCGCGACTGCAACCAAGTCGCGATGACATCGTTTGCGGTCAGCCTATTGCGCGTTTGGGGTGGGTGCCACATTTTGGGTACTTGAATCTTTCGCCCGTGCGTGCTGCGTATGCGCTGCAATCGAGCTAGCACCTGCAGGTAGCAAAGCCAAAACCGATAGCTTTGGTTAAACGGGCTATCGAAAGCGACATCGGTTAGGAATTATCTCACACCACGTCCGCTTCAGTCTTGTGCATGTTGACCGTTACCTCCGGGTGGTGATTGCATTGTGTGCTTTATCCCGGTCATTGATTTCAAGTGAACGCCTCAACTGTGGGACCATCCTCGTGTCACGCTTGGCACCATTCGTATTTGCCTCTGGGGAAATGATTTTGTTATATTTCCAGGAGGAAGAGGAGGAAAACGAGGATGAGGAGGAGAAGGGAATGGAACAGGATGATGATGGGGAGGAGTCCGGAGGAGAGAGAGAGAGAGAGAGAGGATGAACGATGGGGGAGGGAGCCGAGGAAAGGACAATGAGCGGCGAGGATGGGGAGGAGGAGGAGGAGGAGGAGGAGGAGGAGGAGGAGGAGGAGGAGGACAATGAGCAGGGGGTGGAGAAACAGGAGGAAGACCGCTCCGAGGTGGCCGGGGCCGCGGCGCTCTAGCGGAGCGGCGGTGGTCGTCTCCGCGAGGGGCGGAGACGACGAGGACGGCGCGAGGCGGGGCATCTTCTCTCCTCGGCAGTTGCGGAGGGTGTGGTTACGCCGTGGTGTGGTTTGCGATCTGCGTCGTTGGGGTTTTGGGGCACCGCGTTGCCCTCGTCGGGCCTCGTTTGGGCGCGATGGACAATTCAGTCGAGATCCTCGCCCGCCTCCCCAGGGTGCGGGTTGCAAACCACACCCTTTGCAAACCACTCCCATCGGAGTCGCCGATACTCCCCTTTTGCTCCGCAAGCGTTCGTTCTGAAAACCTTCAAGGGCCCACCCGATAGATCTGTTTGATTTTAGCTCGACTTCAGTTCGTCTCAAGTAATCAAGCTCGACTCGAGTTCGACGGACGTTCGACGCAGTCCACTACCCCCTGACCAGCTCCTTCCTTGGCCCAGGGGCCGTGTTTTCGCCCTTTGGCCAAGCCAGGAGGGCGTGGCGTATACACCGCAGCTGGTTTCAGGATGGGCCTGGCCAGTGAGCAGTGTATTCCTCCTCCTCCTCCTTTCAGGGGAGGGCGAGTTGAGGCAACGGTGGTTGGCCTTCGGTGGGCCCCCATGTCGCCACGGCTGAATGCATTTCGGACCGATTTGACTTATCGTTGTCTCATATCATCCTGCTCTGATTAGCCCTCTTTCTTCTTCCTTCCTCCTCGTCGTCGTCATTGCCGTCGCCGTCCTTGTCATCGTCGCCGTCGTCGTCGTCCGAGTCGAGTCGATATTTTGAAACATCCCCGTGCCGCGTCGACGTCGTCGACCTTCTCGTCGTCGTCGTCTTCGTCTTCGTCGGCGTCGTCGTCGTCTTAGTCACGCTGTCGTCTAGCTCTGTCGCCGAGCCAAAGGTGACCAAAGGTCTCCCCTTGAGGCCGCAACATTGCCGCAAAGGGCCCATGGCACCAAGGCGGCCGAGCAGGAGCAGGAGCAGGACGAAGACGAAGAGCGGAAAGCACGGTCGGCGAGGACAAGGAAGACGAGCGGAAGGACGAGTCAGAGCCCTTCCCCCCTTTGTCTCCCTTCTCCGCCCGGTCCATGGATCTCCCCGAACGAGGGGCCTGTCTGGGGTGAGCCGCTCGCTCTGAGCGCGGCCGCGCGCCTTCGTCAGGAACGTCTTTCCCTCCTCTTGGACCTGCGTCCTCGGAGGCAGCCGTCCATCCTAGTCCCAGCCCCTCCCAGAACTCCAACCCAGACATCCGACGATGTGTATATATGTATGAATGCATGCATGTAAGTATATGTATAGATGTACGTATATGCATATGCATATGTAAGTGCAGATCTATAGGCATATGTATGTGTACATGTGCATGTGCATGTATAGATATATGTATACGCAGAGGCATATCAGCATATGTGTATGCATATGTATATATTTTCATATGCATACATCTAGATATGTCGATATGTGGAGGTATGTGTATGTATATGACAGTGTACAGGTATGTGTGTGTATATAGATATATGTATATGTGAATGTGTGTGTTGACATATAATTGCATGTATATACAATTACGTGTACGTATGTGAACACATGCATGTACATGTATATATGTAAATGTATGTGTATATGCATATCCTATGTATATATGATTTCTTATATGTACATGTATATACGCATTTGTATATATATATATATATATGTATATGCGCAGACATTTGTACATATACATATATGTGTCTATGTGTGCATATATTTGTACATGTACATTTGTAGGTATGTATGCATATGTATACACATACACATTAGTATGCATATGGATATGCATATGCATGTATATATATGCATCTATGGATATGCATATGTATATGTAGCTGCATGTATGTGTAGGTGTACGTGCATGGATACGTACTTGTATACGTATATGTATATGTATGTGTTTTTGTATGCGTATATACATATGGTTATGTATATGTCTATCTTTATGTATGTGCATGTGTACATGTACATGCATGTATGTATGTACACATAGATGTACACACACACATATATAGATATAGATATATATATATATATATATATATCAGTATATTCATATGTGTATGTACATGCGTATGCATATGCATATTTATGTGCATGTGTATACTTATTCACAAACGTATATGTCTATATGTATGTATGCGTATGCGTATGTGCAGGTGCATGAGGATACGTATTTGTATTTGTATATTGAGATGCACATATACATATCATTACACATACGCATGTACACACGCACACATGTATATACATGTATGTATATGTGTACATGTACAGTTGTTGTTTAATGTGGTCGTTGCTCCTCGATTTTGGTCTCCGGGCGCCGTCATCGGACCCCAGGCCTCTCAAACATTTTACTGGCGAAGGACCCAACCATATGCAGTTGTGAGTACTGCAAGTGTGAATGCCGTCTTTCGTGGAGCTCCCTACGGGGCCACCAAGAGCTGCACTGGGTGGGGGGAACGCATGCGGGCGGTAGCACTGGGACCTTCGGTGGAGCTCCCTATGGGGTCACGAAGCGCTGTATTGGGTGGGGGCGACGCATGCGGGCGGTAGCGCTGGGACTTTCGGTGGAGCTCCCCACGGGGCCGCGAAACGCTGTACTGGGTGGGGGGGCGCATGCGGGCGGTAGCACTGGGGCCGTCGGTGGAGCTCCCTATGGGGCCAACGGGCGGTAGCATTGGGGCCGTCGGTGGAGTTTCCTATGGGGCCACGAAACGCTGTACTAGGTGGGGGGGACGCATGCGGGCGGTAGAACTGGGCCCTTCGGTGGAGCTCCCCACGGGGCCACGAAGCGCTGTGCTGGGTGGGGGGGGGACGCGCGAGGGCGGTAGCACTGGGGCCTTCGGTGGATCTCCCAATGGGGCCACGAGACGTTGTACTGGGGGGGGGGGGCGCATGCGGGCGGTAGCACTGGGGCTGTCAGTAGAGCTCCCTATGGGGCCACGAAACGCTGTACTGGGTTCGGGGAACGCATGCGGGCGGTAGCACTGGGGCTGTCAGTGGAGCTCCCTATGGGGCCACGAAACGCTGTACTGGGTTCGGGGGACGCATGCAGACGGCAGCAATGGGACCTTCGCGGGAGGTCCCTATGGGGCCACGAAGCGTGTGAGGGGTGCGCTGAAACGGGTGATGACGATGATGCTAATGAGAGGAGGAGGAGGGAGGGGGCAGCGGGAGAAACGCGGGGCGTTGTCTCTTCAAAACGAGTACCCAACACCACAGGATGGTTGGGAGTGAATCCAGACCGGAAAGATGGTCCGCGTGAGGGGGCGGGACCTCTGGAGAGTCGCCATGCGAAGCGGGCACGGTCCTGGATGGCTGGAGCTTTTTGTGTTTTTTCGCAGCGTGGGCCTCCGGAGGTCTGGGCCCTCTCCCACTTGGCATCGTTCGGAGCATCGAGGACCATCGAGGAGCATTTTGGACCATCGAGGAGCATCTTTTGGACCATCGAGGAGCATCGAGGACCATCGAGGACCATCGAGGAGCATCGAGGACCATCTCCCAGCGAGGACCATCGAGGAGCATTTTGGACCGTCTTGCGAAAGGTAAGCGCGCGAAACCTACAGGTGCACGGGGAACGAACGTCCGAGCGATAGCAAGTGCAGGGGCCCGCTTTGCGCCCCACGGCCCGTCTTTCGGCCGGGGAGGAGGAGGAGGAGGAGGAGGAGGAGGAGGAGGAGGAGGAGGAGGGGGAGGGGGAGGGGCAGGGGGAGGGGGAGCGTAGTCTTACGAAGGAAGAAGAGGATCGAGTCGTAACGGCGCTCGGTTGATTAAAAAAAGCTCCAGACCCCCGACGCCATGTCTTGTTCGCGACGTGGACCCCCAGAGGTTTGGAGCCTTTCCCGGGAGCCAGTGTTCTCATCCCGAGTCGTTCTTGACGGAGCCCTGGGGTCTGGTGAGGGCCCCGGTGATGCCGGGAACGGCCAACGACCTCAAGCCGTGATTCCAACCGTGACGCGAGGAGGTCAGGCCAGTCCCTGCTTCGCCTGCCCACCCTCCCAGGGCCGCCCACGATTCGCTTCGATGTGATTCGCTTCGCTGGGCGGCGGCCGCGATTTCGATTCGATTCGGTTCGGCTCGGTTCAGTAAGCATCGACCGGGGCCAGCTGGAGCCGGGCGCGGTGCTCCGATCTCGATCCGATCTGGAACGACTCGCCGCCGATTCGATCCGATTTCCGGAGGTCCGACGTAGCGAACAAAACGGAACATTTTGGCAAATCACGGCCGGAGCCCTCGCATCTTCTCGCGCCATCTTTAGAGCTGGATAGACCTGTGAGGATCCCGGGGCCCGACGCCGAGCGCAAACGCCAAGCTCGACGCAATTGCGACGCCCAGATCGCCGATCGCCCTCCCCGACGCCGAGGCCGCCATCTCCGCCGCTTGCCGTCGCCAGTGGCCCCCCCCTTGAGGGCACCACCACCACCGACGGCGCCGAGAGGCGGAGATCATTATGCCGCCCCACCAGCCCCACCCCCCGCCCCCAGAGGAGAGAAGAGGAAAACGTCCGGGGAGACGGGGGCGCCATCGCCGACCCGCCCCGACGCTCTCCCTCTCGCCCTTTTCCCCTCTCGTCCCCCCCCCTCCCCCTGCCCCCCCCCCAAGCCCTACCACCGGCCCCCCCCTCCGGCGGCGCCGAGAGGCCCCGCCGGCGCCGGCGCCGGCGGGGTACGGCGGACGCCAGCGGCAAGTCGGCCGGGGCGCTCGGTGGGCTGCCGTCTCCGCAGAGCTCTCCGGTAGCAGTAATCGGGGGCGGCAAAGAGGGGGGTGATGACTAGGGGGGGGTGGATATCATGGCGCGGGCCATGATTTTTTCCCAGATTTCATGGCGCCTCTTCTTATTTCATTACGTCCCTGGCCCCCCCGCTGGGCCGCGCACATGCCGCCGGCCATGATTTGCACCCCCCCCTCTTTGACACCCCCCTCTTTGCCGCCCCCGAAGTAAGGTGGGCACGTCCCTCTACAGGAGGAGTGCTCAAGACTAGTACGACGATAGCATGGGGACGATTTGTCGGCTATTCGTGATGATTTTGGATGATTTTAGGATTGTTTGTCCAGGATCCGCCTGTAGGAGGGCATGCCCGGCTTGACAGTAGCAGCTCATGGGGGGGGCCCTTCAGACATGCTCGTGTCCTGACGAAAATCAGGGCCGGGAGGCTCTGCGCGGCTTTGGGCCTCCAGGGGCCTTCGCCGGGCCTCGGGGTCGTCGCAAGACGACTTGGGACGGAACGCCGGGCCTCGGGACAGGGTCGGGACCTCTGTGGCCCAGTCTTGAGCAAGTCAGGGCATCGCATGTTTGGGTTCGAGAAGCAAGGAGTGACATACACATAAACATGTGGGGGTCCGCGCGGACTTCTTGGATTGACGCTGGAGCCCCCTGGTGGCGCCTCGGGCGCCGCCCCTGGCGCGCTCCGCGCCAGGGAGAAGGGTCCAGGAAATGCCGTTTTGAATGCCGCCGCCGTCGCAGGTGTCTTTGGTAGGAGCTCATGGTGGCCTTGGATGTCCTCGAAGTTCTGTCCTTAGAGTGCATTGGCATGCACTAGCGTATGGTAATCGATGAGAGAGCGCAGATTTAGCGTCGATGAGCGCCGATTTGCCGCCGCTTAGTGTCGATGAGCGACGGTTAGCGTCGATTCGCAAGAGCCAGCAAGGTGACATCCCATGAGT
>CAUYUJ010020605.1:18331-50831 GCA_963575745.1 Prorocentrum cordatum | reverse complement strand
GAGAACTCCGATTTGTCCTGGGCCGAGATTGTCCCTGTCCTGGCTTCGTCTCAGAGGAAGGGGACGAGGGAGCAGGGAGGCGGCGGGCATCCGTCGCGGCAGCCGGGGCCGAGTCTAGGACTTCCGCGCGCCGCGCGGTCTGGTTGCCGCGCCGCAGAAGGGCTGAGGCACTGGTGGAAGCCACGGGGTCGGCCCCCCCCCCCCCGTGGCCTTGCCAGGCGAGAGCGGCTGGCAGCCCACGCTGCGCAGCGCAACCGCAGCAAGAGCCTGCTGGTCGGGGCGCGCCGCTGGGCCGTTCGCGCGGCATCGTGGGCGCGCGGCACGGCATGATGGCGCGGTTCTCCAGGCACGTCTGGCGAGGAGGTGGCCGCAGCGCGCGTCGGTGAGCGAGCTCCCAGGCGCCGCGTGAGGCGGGTTTGGCGACGCGGCAGGCCGCGGGGCGCCACCTCGTGCGGCCAGGGCGCGGGTGTGAGCTGTGGAGAGTTGCGCGCTGCTCCGTGAGGGGGGACGAGGTAGACACGGGTCCGTGCGAGGCGATGGTCCCTGCGCCGTGGACCCTGAGCGGTCGCGTGGCAGGACGCTGGTTGAGCTCACGCGCATTAGCGCAAGGTGGTGCCTGCGCGATTGGAGCGAGCCGGCGGCCAGGCCAGCGACGCGGCCGTCATGGCAGTTGCGCACGCACCCCTGGGGCAGTGGCGAAGCGACCTGACCTGGCTAAGGGGCCAGCACATAAATGTTCTAATAGCCGATTATGGTTGTGAAGGCATGTTCTCAACACAGTTCTTGTTGAGGCAGTCTTGTTTTCAGACATCGGCTTCACGCTCCAGGAACACTTGCTTCGTTGATCAAACTTTCGGGTCCTGGGGACATCCCGTGGTAGGCCTGTAGGAATACTGGGACGGTCGGTCCCCGGTCCAAGGGATGAGGATGATGAGGAGGAGGAGGAGGCGGAGGAGGAGGCGGAGGAGGAGGAGGCGGAGGAGGAGGAGGCGGAGGCGGAGGAGGAGGAGGAGGAGGAGGAGGAGGAGGAGGAGAGGCGGAGGGAGGAGGCGGAGGAGGCGGAGAGGAGGAGGAGGAGGAGGGAGGAGGAGGAGGGAGGAGGGAGGAGGAGGAGGCGGAGGAGGAGGAGGAGAGGAGGAGGAGGAGGAGCGAGGAGGAGGAGGAGGAGGAGGGAGGAGGAGGAGGCGGAGGAGGGAGGAGGAGGAGGAGGAGGAGGAGGAGGCGGAGGAGGGCACGGGGCGGCCTCCGCGGCGAGGCCAGGGGCCCAACGCCATCACGGGGCGGACGACGCCCGCCGAACCTCCCGCCGCGCGGCGGCTCGGCGGGGGCAGCCCCGCGGGTGGGGGGGGGGTCTCCCCACCTGCTCCTCCTCGAAGCCTTGGAGCTGCGAGCTGGTTCCCGTCGGAGCGAAGTTCTCCTCCTCCTCCTCCGCCGCCTCCTCCTCCTCCTCCTCCGCCTCCTCCTCCGCCTCCTCCTCCGCCTCCTCCTCCTCCTCCGCCTCCTCCTCCTCCTCCTCCTCTCCTGTGGCGTCGTCCCGAACGACCACCCATGCCGTGGAAGGTGAGTGGGCGGTGACTGCAGGCTGGGCGCGCCAGCGGGCACTGGGCAGCGCCGTGCGTCACAGCGTGCGTGGCGGGCGCGCCAGGCCCGCGGCGCGGGCAGGGGGTCCGCGGCCGAGCGGCGTAGATGGCGCCTGGTCCACGCCGCGCCTGGCAGCGAGGTGGGGGCAGGCGTGCGTGCAGACTGTCGCGCCCAGGGCCCAAGGGGGGGGGAGGGGAGAGGGCTTCTTAGAAGCACTCCTGCCTCTTCGAAGGCGCGGGCCTTCTCTGTAGATGTATGGCCGTCTCCTTCTAAGAAGTAGCCTCCCTCTCAGAAGCCTTCCCCCCTCCCTTCACCCCATTGTGCGCGCCACTGCAGGGTGGTACCCAGAGTGTGCCGACGGACCTGGCCAGTGACCAAGAGGTACCCTTTTGTGCTGCCGAGGCTACCTTAGCGGCGGGAGAGAACGGGTGCAGCTGCGCGGACATTGGCGCGTGAGATGCTCGCGTGAGGTCGCGCGTAAGCGCCCCCGCTCTCCACGCAGTGTGCTGCGCTGGCGACCCGCGTGAGCCGCAGCGTCAGGTAACTATGCCATCTCGCGCAAGACCCGTTCCTTCTCGGCTCCCATCTCGCTCGAGGTCGGACGCAGCAGCCAGCAGTTGCCAGAGCCTGGGCAGCGCGAACCAGGGCAGACCCTCGCCCCCTCCCTCCTCTCCCCTCTTCTGCTGCCGCTGGGGCGGATGGTTCCGAGGTGACCCGCTCCTTGCGGAGCTGGAGCTCGATTCCGTCGGCGGCTGCGACTGTCAGGCTTGCAGCCGCGTCTTTCACGTCCCCCTCCCTCCTCCCTCCTCCCTCCTCCTTCCTCCCTCTCTTCTCCATCTCTGTTCGTCCCACTTCTTCTGCTCCTCCCCTTCCCTCCACTCCCTCCCTCCTCACTTATCCATTTTCTTTTTCTGCCTCCCCCTCCCTCGCCTCCTCCTCCTCTTTTTCCTCCCCCTCCCTCGCCTCCTCGCGTCTCGTCCCCCCCGCTGCTGCTGCTTCTTATCCTCCTTCCATTGCCACTCCTCCTGCTCTTGCTCCTGCTCCTGCTCCTGCTCCTGCTGCTCCTGCTGCTCTTCCTCCTCCTCCTCCTCTTCCTACTCTCCTTTCCTCCTCTCCTTCTCTCCTCCTCCTCTCTCCTCCTTCTCCTCCTCCTCTCCTGCTGCTCCTCCTCCTCCCCCCTCTCCCCCTTCCCCTCCCCCTCCTTACCTTGCCCCTCCCAGTCCCCCTTCCCTTCCCCTCATCCTTCTCCTCCTCCCTCCTCCTCCTCTTCCACCTTCTCCCCCTCCCTCCCCCTTCAGACCCTCCTTTGTCCTTCTCCTTCTCCTTCTCCTTCTCCTCCTCCTTTTCCTCGTCATCGTCGTCATCGTCGTCCTCATCCTCCTCTGGTGCTACTCCTCTTTCTTCTCCTCCTCCTCCTCCTCCTCCGCCTCTTCACCTTCCTTCTCCTCCTGCTTCTCATCCTCCACCTCCACCTCCTCCTTCCCTCTTCCCCTTTCGCTTCCCTCCCCCCCAGCCTCCGCCCTGAGTCGGCCAGGGCGACGGGGCCAGCGAAGATTATGAGGAGGAGGAGGAGGAGGAGGAGGGGAGGAGGAGGAGGACCAGGGTGATGAATCCGACCAGAGTAATGCATCCAACATGTGTCAATGACGCTGCAATTCGTCCTGCCGTCCCAAGTCCCTCTTCAGCATTTACCATTTCCTGAAGACATGTTCTTCACTCCTCACTGCGGGAAGCCGCCGAGCGTCTCCCCTTGGAATGCGAGCGCCCCACGTGCCCGCAGTTCCGGCGGGAGCTCCGTTTTCAAGGACTCTGTCCTCCTTCCTTCGAGCTATAACAGGAATGCGGGGGCGGGCCTTCTCAGAAGCCTCGGCAATCCTCCGCCCTTTTGAGCAGTTTTCAAAGCTCTCTCCGAAGACAGAGAGGGCTTCTGAGAAGCCCCGCCGCCTTCTGAGACGGCCTGATTCCTCTCACCCCCCCCCCCGGGCGCGCCGCAGAGAGGAGGGAAAAGGCAGGAGGAGGGACGATCATGATGATGAGGGTTCTGGGGGCGTCGGGTTTGCGTATCAACTGTTCAGGCCTGCGCGGGCCGTACGCCCCCAACTTGTCACGCATTCACTCGACTCGGATTTTTTACGTGTGTTGTACGCGCACGCGCACGTGCGCGCGCGCGTGTGTGCGTGCGTGGTGTGTGTGTGTGTGTGTGTGTGTGTGTGTTTGTGCTTCTTTTGTGTATATATATATATATATATATGTTTTTTGTTTGTTTTTGTGTGTGTGTGTGCGTGTGCGTGTGCGTGTGCGTGTGCGGGTGCGGGTGCGTGTGCGTGTGCTTGTGTGTGTGTGTGTGCGTGCGCGCGCGCGCGTGCGTGCGTGCGTGCGTGCGTGCATGTGCGTGCATGTGCAATGGCCATTGGCTTTGGACATGTTGTTAGTGTCGAGCATTCTCCTGGATCTGCTCGCCATTGACGCTCTTCTCTTCGGCTTGGCTAAGGTCTGGGCCACTGTTTCCACGGGGCTAGTTTTCGATTGGCGTGACATGTTTGAGTGTTTAATATGTTTGTGGACAGCGTGTCTGTTATGTGTGTTGGCGCAGACATGCTATCACATTGTCATTTGTGCCATCGTATGGCCATCACGAGCTTTGGCACTCCTATTTATAACAATTGTTGTTATTAATTACTGTTGGCATGTTGTTCGGTTTCACAATCTGGAACCATGTGGATTGACACTCCTGGTGTTCATCCATTTGTAGTGATACTGGTCGACCAATATTCGCACACACACGACGGAACGCGTGGAGGGAGGAGTTAGGATCGACGAGGTGAAGGTGAGAGGGGGAGAGATGGAAGGACGAGGGGGGATGAGGTGGGTCCCAAACTCATACGTTGAAGGTTTTGCCATGCCTCCTCTCTCCTTCCTTCTTCCCCCTCTTCCTCCTCTTCCTCCGTTCTCCTCTTCCTCCCTTCTCCTCTTCCTCCTCGTCCTTCCATCTCCTTTCTCATCCTCATCCTAGTTCTCGTCGTCGTCGTCGTCATCCTCCTCCTCCTCCTCCTCCTCGTTATCTCTCCGAGTTGATCCTCGACACAATGACCGAGGTGGACGACCTGCTCACCCCGGATCGGCGCTGGGGCAGTGTCGTCTTCTTCGTCGTCGTCGGCGCCTTTGAAGTGGGACGGAGGAGTAGGGTTTTCGGAGCCTTTCTGAAGTGCTCGCAGGTTCAAGGGTTTCTAAGCGGTTCTAGGAGCCTGGGGGATGGGAGGTGCTGATCGGCGGGCGTCGCCAGCAGCCACAATAGGAGCGGGCTCTCTCTTCCTTTCCTCCAGAGCGCGTCTAGCGGAGCCTCTGTGCCCGGTGCCACCGCCAGCTGTCCCGACCGACACGAAGCCACCGAGTGCGAGCAGGCCTTCTCGAGCTGCTCCAGGTTGTCCAGCGCCTTCTCCGTGTGGGGCGGCGGGCCCCTGCACCTGCCCGTTCCCGGTGCTGATGTAGAGCGTCAGTGTCAACAGGCACCGCACCGGGCGTCAAACAAAGTAGAATAACAACAAAACATTACAAATGATACTAGTAACAAAACGTAGTGTGAAACATGCAAGAACACTTCTCGCTCTTCACCTTCGCCTGGACCAGCGTCCTCTGCAGGATCAGCGTCCCTGGCTCGCTCAGTACCTCGATCAGGCACCTCACCGAGTCTACTGTCACTGCCACGGCGAACTTCATCACACGCCTCCGCGTCCACTGGGATGATCGCTGGGTGGTCGCAAACTGCTCGATCTTGGGCCAACCCCGCTACTGACTCCGTTTGACTCTGTGCCGTTTTGCCTCGCTCTTGTCGCCTTCGTTTCTTTCGGCCGCTCGTCGAAGATGTGTCGCTTCATCGGCTAGCAGATAGTGTCCACCTCGCACAGTCTCTCGCAACATGTCAATCGGTCTCGCCTGGAAGCCGTCTTGAGGGCCTCTCTTGGCCGACTTGGGGCCCTCTTGGGGTGCTCCAGGGCCGTCTTGAAGGCCATCTTGGGCGTCTTGGAGGCCTCTGGGGCCGTCTTGGGGCCCTCTTGGGGCCGTCTTGGGGGCCTCTTGTGAGGCCATCGATGTCAAGATCGCCATTCATCGATGCGAAGCGCTCATTCTTCTCATAAGGCGTCTTGGGCTGGGATCCCCAAGGTCGCGATTTTTGAGGATGTCCCGAGCGAAACGGCCTTTTGGAGACGTTGGTGGCGCAGCGGGCGGGCCATCCTGGGTTGCCGGCGGGACGAGCCGAAGACCCAGGAGATCCGCCGCCCCTTGTGATTTATCAAAGGGGTGCCTGGCGTGCCGAATTATATGGCTTTTGGTTTTGGTTCTTTTTCCAAAAGAACTCCCCCTGGGGCTTCGGCCCGTCCCGCCGGCCACCCGGAAAACCCATCTGTCGTCGCCAAAAACGGCTGTTTCGCTCAGGACATCCTCAAACAATCGCGAAGATGGCCCAAGATGGCCTCCAAGTCCGCCCAAGATGGTCCAAGACGGCCTTCAAGACGGCCCAAGAGAGTCCAAGACGGCCCAAGACGGCCCAAGATGCTCCCCAGAGGCCTCCAAGACGGCCCAAGACGTCCAAGACGGCCTAAGAGGGCCCCAAGACGGCCCCAAGAGGGGGACCACGAACCGAAAAGTCTAGCCTATCGCCCCAAGACGCTCCCAGGAGGCCCCAACAGCCCCCCAAGAAGCCCCAAGATGCCCCCAAGAGGTGTCCCACGAGGCCAGCAGGAGGCTAAAATCATAGATTTTCTATGGGAAAACGTTCTTTTTGAGCATACACGGCATATCAAGTTTAGCATATACGGCAGAGAGCGGTGACGTAACAAGTTCCTGACACCAAGGCCCAGCCAAGGCTCAGGAACGGGCGGCAACGCAACAATCTCTGAACCCCAAGGCTCCCAAGAGCGAGGGGTGACGTAACCAGCTCTCAACGCCAAGGCTCCCGGTACGAACGGTTGTGTGAGTCATTTCGGTTTCCGTTGCTGCAGCGCTCTTTCCGTTTCTGTGCCGGGCCAGGTAACGGAAAGAGCGAGGTACGAGCGATGACGTTGAGCAGGGGGCGAAGCCCTAGAGGGAGGGTTCCAGGGGAGGGGCGAAGCGTGAGGAGATTGGCGTTAATGGCCGTTTTCGGGTTTCCCCTCGGGTTTTTGCATGTTTTTAGGGTTCTCCCCCAAGACGACCCAAGAGCACTCCGAGAGAGCCCAAGACCGCCCAAGACGGCCCAAGAGGCCCCCAAGAGGCCCCCAAGAGGCGCCCGAGGGGCGTCCCAAGAGGGCCCCAAGAGGCCCAAATCATCGTTTTTCCACAGGAAAGTATATTTGTAGCATATACGGCTTTTCGTCTTTCACGGCGTTGGCGACGGCCCAAGAGGCCCCAAAGACCGCCCCAAGACGGCCCAAGAGGCTCCCCAGAGGCCCCCAAAACGGCCCAAGAGGGCGCCAAGACGGCCCAAGAGGCGCCCCAGACGGCCCAAGAGGGCCCCAAGACGGCCCCAAGATGGGGACCACGAACCGAAAAGTCGAGCCTATCGCCCCAAGACGCTCCCAGGAGGCCCCCGCAGCCACCCAAGAAGCCCCAAGAGGCCCCCAAGAGGCGTCCCACGAGGCCATCAGGAGACCAAAATCATAGATTTTCTATGGGAAAACGTGCATTTTTAGCATGCACGGGCTTTCGGCTTTCACGGCGTTGACGACGGCCCAAGAGGCCCCCAAGACCGCCCCAAGACGGCCCAAGGAGCTCCCCAGAGGCTCCTCAAACGGCCCAAGAGGGCGCCAAGACGGCCCAAGAGGCGCCCAAGACGGCCCACGAGGGCCCCAAGACGGCCCCAGAAGGGGGACCACGAACCCGAAAGTCTAGCCTTTTGCCCCAAGGCGCTCCCAGGAGGCCCCCACAGACCCCCCAAGAAGCCCCAAGAGGCCCCCAAGAGGCCCCCAAGATGCCACCAGGAGAGCCCGAAAAGGGCCCCAATGGGACTCCCACGAAGGCCCAGAGACCCCAAGAGCGATCGGTAATGCAAAAAAGCTCTTCACACCAAGGCTCCCAAGAGCGAACGGTGACGCAAACAAGCTGATAAGACCAAGGCTCCCAGCAGAGAGCGACGCAACAATCTCTGAACCCCAAGGCTCCCAAGAGCGAGGGGTGACGTAACCAGCTCTCAACGCCAAGGCTCCCGGTACGAACGGTGGTGTGAGTCATTTCGGTTTCCGTTGCTGCAGCGCTCTTTCCGTTTCTGTGCCAGGCCAGGTGACGGAAAGAGCGAGGTACGAGCGATGACGTTGAGCAGGGGGCGAAGCCCTAGAGGGAGGGGTTCCAGGGGAGAGGCGAAGCGTGGGGACATTGGCGCTAATGGCCGCCCACCCCCCCAAGGGTCCCAGAGGCGCCCAAGACTGCCCAAGAGGCGCCCAAGACGGCCCAAGAGGCGCCCAATACAGCTGCAAGGCGGTCCCAGAGCGCTCCGAAACGGCCAAAGTTGTGTCCGAGATGGTCCAAGATGCCTCCAAGACGCCCTAAGATGGCTCCAAGACGGTCCAAGAGGCCCCGAAGACGCCCCAAGTGGCCTCCGAGAGGCTCCCCATGAGGCCCCGAGGAGGCAAAAATAATTTTATTTTCAATGGTTTTTGAAGGTTTTTCGGATTTCCCTTTGTCGGGCCATGAACTGCCGAAAACGACCCAGGAGGCTCCAAAGATCGCCCAAAGACGGCCCAAGAGGCCCCCAGAAGCGAGCGAAAACGGCCCAAGAGTGCCCCAAGACGGCCCAAGAGGGCCCCGAAACGGCCCAAGAGGGCCCCAAGACTTGCCCAGGGGGCTCCGAAAGGGCCCCAAGACGGCCCCAAGACGGCCCAGGAATGTTGTCCAGCAAGTGTTTTTTGAGAGGGCTTCCCAAAAACACTTCCCACGGCTGCCCAAAAGATACCCGAAGAGGCCCCAAGAGGTCCTGAGAGGGCCCCAAGACTGGCCCAAGACGGCCCCAGAGGCTCCCAAGAGGCCCCCAAAACGGCCCAAGAGGGCGCCAAGACGGCCCAAGAGGCGCCCAAGACGGCCCAAGAGGGCCCCAAGACGGCCCCAGAAGGGGGACCACGAACCCGAAAGTCTAGCCTTTCGCCCCAAGACGCTCCCAGGAGGCCCCACAGACCCCCAAGAAGCCCCAAGAGGCACCCAAGAGGCCCCCAAAGGGGCTCAAAAAGGGCCCCAATGGGACTCCCAAGAAGGCTCAGAGAAGCCGAATAAAGAGCGATCGGTAACGCAAAATGCTCTTCACACCAAGGCTCCCAAGAGCGAACGGTGACGTATACACAAGCTGATAAGACCAAGGCTCCCAGCAGAGAGCGGTGACGTAACAAGTTCCTGACACCAAGGCCCAGCCAAGGCTCAGGAACGGGCGGCAACGCAACCATCTCTGAACACCAAGGCTCCCAAGAGCGAGGGGTGACGTAACAAGCTCTCAACGCCAAGGCTCCCGGTACGAATGGTGGTGTGAGTAATTTCGGTTTCTCTTTCTGAAGCGCTCTTTCCGTTTCTGTGCCGGGCCAGGTAACGGAACGAGCGAGGTACGAGCGATGATGTTGAGCAGGGGGCGAATCCCTAATAGGGAGGGGTCCAGGGGAGGGGCGAGGCCCGGAGACATTAGTGTTAATGGCCGTTTTGGGGTTTTTCCCTAGGGTTTTTGCATATTTTTCGGATTTCACGTATTTTCCGCCCCAGAAGAGCCCAAGACCGCCCAAGACAGGCCCAAGACGTCCCAAGAGTCCCCCAAGAGGCCCCCAAGAGGCTCCCAAGGGGCGTCCCGAGAGGGCCCCAAGAGGCCAAAATCATATATTTTCCAAAGGGAAACGTACATTTTTAGCATATACGGCTTTTCGCCTTTCACGGCGTTGACGACGGCCCAGGAGGCCCCCAAGACCGCCCCAAGACGGCCCAAGAGGCTCCCCAGAGGCCCTCCAAACGGCCCAAGAGGGCCCCCAGACGGCCCAAGAGGCGCCCAAGACGGTCCAAGAGGGCACCAAGACGGCCCGAGAGGGGGACCACGATCCGACAAGTCTAGCCTATCGCCCCAAGACGCTCCGGGGAGGCCCACACAGCCCCCCAAGAAGCTCCACACGGCCCCCAGGACGCGTTCCACGAGGCCATGAGGAGGCCAAAATCATAGATTTTCTATGGGAAAGCGCATTTTTTGAGCATGCACGGCTTTTCGGCTTTCACGGCGTTGACGACGGCCCAAGAGGCCCCCAAGACCGCCCCAAGACGGCCCAAGAGGCTCCCAAGAGCCCCCCAGAACGGCCCAAGAGGGCCCCCAGACGGCCCAAGAGGCGCCCAAGACGGCCCAAGAGGGCCCCAAGACGGCCCCAAGAGGGGGACCACGAACGCGAAAGTCTAGCCTTTCGCCCCGAGATGCTCCCAGGAGGCCCCCACAGACCCCCAAGAAGCCCCAGGAGGCTCCCAGGAGGCCCCCAAGAGGCCCCCAGGAGGGCCCGAAAAGGGCCCCAATAGGACTCCCACGAAGGCCCAGAGACGCCAAGAGCGATCGGTAACGCAAAAAGCTCTTCACACCAAGGCTCTCCAGAGCGAACGGTGACGTATACACAAGCTGATAAGACCAAGGCTCCCAGCAGAGAGTGGTGAAGTAACAAGTTCCTGACACCAAGGCCCAGCCAAGGCTCAGGAACGGGCGGCAACGCAACCATCTCTGAACACAAAGGCTCCCAAGAACGAGGGGTGACATAACCAGCTCTCAACGCCCAGGCTCCCGGCACGAACGGTGGTGTGAGTAATTTCGGTATCTGTTGCTGCAGCGCTCTTTCCGTTTCTGTGCCGGGCCAGGTAACGGAAAGAGCGAGGTACGAGCGATGACGTTGTGTTGGGGCGAAGCCCTAGAGGGAGGGGTTCCAGGGGAGGGGCGAGGCCCGGGGACATTGGCGTTAATGGCCGTTTTGGGGTTTTCCTAGGGTTTTTGCATGTTTTTTCGGATTTCTCTTTTTTTCCGTCCCAGAGGAGCCCAGTACCGCCCAAGACAGCCCCAAGACGTCCCAAGAGGCCCCCTAAGACGCCCCAAGAGGCGCCCAAGGGGCGTTCCAAGACGGCCCCAAGAGGCCAAAATCATAGATTTTCCAAAGGGAAACGTACATTTTTAGCATATACGGCTTTTCGCCTTTCACGGCGTTGACGACGGCCCAAGAGGCCCCCAAGACCGCCCCAAGACGGCCCAAGAGGCTCCCAAGAGGCCCCCCAAACGGTCCAAGAGGGCCCCCAGACGGCCCAAGAGGCGCCCAAGACGGTCCAAGAGGGCCCCAAGACGGCCCGAGAGGGGGACCACGAACGCGAAAGTCTAGCCTTTCGCCCCGAGATGCTCCGGGGAGGCCCACACAGACCCCCAAGAAGCTCCAAGAGGCCCCCAGGACGCGTTCCACGAGGCCATGAGGAGGCCAACATCATAGATTTTCTGTGGGAAAACACATATTTTGAGCATGCACGGCTTTTCGGCTTTCACGGCGTTGACGACGGCCCAAGAGGCCCCCAAGACCGCCCCAAGACGGCCCAAGAGGCTCCCAAGAGGCCCCCCAAACGGCCCAAGAGGGCCCCCAGACGGCCCAAGAGGCGCCCAAGACGGCCCAAGAGGGCCCCAACACGGCCCCAAGAGGGGGACCACGAACGCGAAAGTCTAGCCTTTCGCCCCGAGACGCTCCCAGGAGGCCCCCACAGACCCCCAAGAAGCCCCAGGAGGCTCCCAGGAGGCCCCCAAGAGGCCCCCAGGAGGGCCCGAAAAGGGCCCCAATAGGACTCCCACGAAGGCCCAGAGACGCCAAGAGCGATCGGTAATGCAAAAAGCTCTTCACACCAAGGCTCTCCAGAGCGAACGGTGACGTATACACAAGCCCCCCAAGAAGCCCCAAGAGGCCCCCAAGAGGCGTCCCAGGAGGCCAGCAGGAGGCCAAAATCATAGATTTTCCAAAGGAAAACGTACATTTTTAGCATATACGGCCTTTCACGGCGTCGACGACGGCCCAGGAGGCCCCCAAGACCGCCCCAAGACGGCCCAAGAGGCTCCCCAGAGGCCCCCCAAATGGCCCCAGAGGCGCCCAAGACGGCCCAAGCGTGCCCCAAGACGGCCCCAAGAGGGGGACCACGAACCCGAAAGTCTAGCCTTTCGCCCAAAGACGCTCCTGGGAGGCCCCCACAGACCCCCAAGAAGCCCCAAGAGGCCCCCAAGAGGCCACCAGGAGGGCCCGAAAAGGGCCCCAATAGGACTTCCACGAAGGCCCAGAGACGCCAAGAGCGATCGGTAATGTAAAAAGCTCTTCACACCAAGGCTCTCCAGAGCGAACGGTGACGTATACACAAGCTGATAAGACCAAGGCTCCCGGCAGAGAGCGGTGACGTAACAAGTTCCTGACACCAAGGCCCAGCCAAGGCTCAGGAACGGGCGGCAACGCAACCATCTCTGAACACCAAGGCTCCCAAGAGCGAGGGGTGACATAACCAGCTCTCAACGCCCAGGCTCCCGGCACGAACGGTGGTGTGAGTCATTTCGGTTTCTGTTGCTGCAGCGCTCTTTCCGTTTCTGTGCCGGGCCAGGTAACGGAAAGAGCGAGGTACGAGCGATGACGTTGTGTTGGGGCGAAGCCCTAGAGGGAGGGGTTCCAGGGGAGGGGCGAGGCCCGGGGACATTGGCGTTAATGGCCGTTTTGGGGGTTTCCCCTCGGGTTTTTGCATGCTTTTCGGATTTCTCTTCTTTTCCGTCCCAGAGGAGCCCAGTACCGCCCAAGACAGCCCCAAGACGTCCCAAGAGGCCCCCTAAGACGCCCCAAGAGGCGCCCAAGGGGCGTTCCAAGATGGCCCCAAGAGGCCAAAATCATAGATTTTCCAAAGGAAAACGTACATTTTCAGCATGTACGGCTTTTCGCCTTTCACGGCGTCGACGACGGCCCAGGAGGCCCCCAAGACCGCCCCAAGACGGCCCAAGAGGCTCCCAAGAGGCCCCCAAAACGGCCCAAGAGGGCCCCTAGACGGCCCAAGAGGCGCCCAAGACGGCCCAAGAGGGCCCCAAGGCGGCCCCAAGAGGGGGACCACGAACGCGAAAGTCTAGCCTTTCGCCCCAAGACGCTCCAGGGAGGCCCCCACAGCCCCCCAATGAAGCCCCAAGAGGCCCTCAGGACGCGTCCCACGAGGCCATCAGGAGGCCCAAAACATCGATGTTGTGTGGGAAAACGTGCATGTTGAGCATACACGGCTTTTCGGCTTTCACGGCGTTGAAGACGGTCCAAGAGGCCCCCAAGACCGCCCCAAGACGGCCCAAGAGGCTCCCAAGAGGTCCCTAGAAAGGCCCAAGAGGGCGCCAAGGCGGCCCAAGAGGCGCCCAAGACGGCCCAAGAGGGCCCCAAGACGGCCCCAAGAGGGGGACCACGAACGCGAAAGTCTAGCCTTTCGCCCCGAGACGCTCCTAGGATGCCCCCAAAGACCCCCAAGACGCCCCAAGAGGCCCCCAGGAGGCCCCCAGGAGGCCTCCAGGAGGGCCTCAAAGGGCCCCAATAGGACTCCCACGAAGGCCCAGAGACGCCAAGAGCGATCGGTAACGCAAAAAGCTCTTCACACCAAGGCTCCCAAGAGCGAACGGTGACGTACACAAGCTGATAAGACCAAGGCTCCCAGCAGAGAGCGGTGACGTAACAAGTTCCTGACACCAAGGCCCAGCCAAGGCTCAGGAACGGGCGGCAACGCAACCATCTCTGAACACCAAGGCTCCCAAGAGCGAGGGGTGACGTAACCAGCTCTCAACGCCCAGGCTCCCGGCACGAACGGTGGTATGAGTCATTTCGGTTTCTGTTGCTGCAGCGCTCTTTCCGTTTCTGTGCCGGGCCAGGTAACGGAAAGAGCGAGGTACGAGCGACGACGTTGTGTTGGGGCGAAGCCCTAGAGGGAGGGGTTCAGGGGAGGGGCGAGGCCCGGGGACATTGGCGTTAATGGCCGTTTTGGGGGTTTTCCTTCGGGTTTTTGCATGCTTTTCGGATTTCTCTTCTTTTCCGTCCCAGAGGAGCCCAATACCGCCCAAGACAGCCCCAAGACGTCCCAAGACGTCCCAAGAGGCCCCCTAAGACGCCCCAAGAGGCGCCCAAGGGGCGTTCCAAGATGGCCCCAAGAGGCCAAAATCATAGATTTTCCAAAGGAAAACGTACATTTTCAGCATGTACGGCTTTTCGCCTTTCACGGCGTCGACGACGGCCCAGGAGGCCCCCAAGACCGCCCCAAGACGGCCCAAGAGGCTCCCAAGAGGCCCCCCAAATGGCCCAAGAGGGCCCCTAGACGGCCCAAGAGGCGCCCAAGACGGCTCAAGAGGGCCCCAAGACGGCCCCAAGAGGGGGACCACGAACGCGAAAGTCTAGCCTTTCGCCCCAAGACGCTCCAGGGAGGCCCCCACAGCCCCCCAATGAAGCCCCAAGAGGCCCTCAGGACGCGTCCCACGAGGCCATCAGGAGGCCCAAAACATCGATGTTGTGTGGGAAAACGTGCATGTTGAGCATACACGGCTTTTCGGCTTTCACGGCGTTGAAGACGGTCCAAGAGGCCCCCAAGACCGCCCCAAGACGGCCCAAGAGGCTCCCAAGAGGTCCCTAGAAAGGCCCAAGAGGGCGCCAAGACGGCCCAAGAGGCGCCCAAGACGGCCCAAGAGGGCCCCAAGAGGGCCCCAAGACGGCCCCAAGAGGGGGACCACGAACGCGAAAGTCTAGCCTTTCGCCCCGAGACGCTCCTAGGATGCCCCCAAAGACCCCCAAGAAGCCCCAAGAGGCCCCCAGGAGGCCCCCAGGAGGCCTCCAGGAGGGCCTCAAAGGGCCCCAATAGGACTCCCACGACGGCCCAGAGACGCCAAGAGCGATCGGTAACGCAAAAAGCTCTTCACACCAAGGCTCCCAAGAGCGAACGGTGACGTACACAAGCTGATAAGACCAAGGCTCCCAGCAGAGAGCGGTGACGTAACAAGTTCCTGACACCAAGGCCCAGCCAAGGCTCAGGAACGGGCGGCAACGCAACCATCTCTGAACACCAAGGCTCCCAAGAGCGAGGGGTGATGTAACCAGCTCTCAACGCCCAGGCTCCCGGCACGAACGGTGGTGTGAGTCATTTTCGGTTTTGCCTGCAGCCATTGGGGCAGGAGGAGTGCGACTACTTCGTCGAGAAGGCCGAGGCCTACGCGGCGAGAGAGGGGTGGGACGCGGACGCCCGCCCGCCCGCCAGCGCCGCCGGGGCCTAGACATGGAGGAGGAGGAGGAGGAGGAGGAGGAGGAGGAGGAGGAGGAGGAGGAGGAGGAGGAGGAGGAGGAGGAGGAGGAGGAGGAGGAGGAGGAGGAGGAGGAGGAGGAGGAGGAGGAGGAAGCCCATTTGGCCTCTGGCGATCTGGGCCTGCGACCCGATCGATCGGTCAGGTTCGATCGGCGCCTGCCGCCCGATCGATCCCGCCTCGCAGGCCGATCGCGAGGCCGGGCTCAGCGCGCCGCGGATCGGCGATTCGCCGCCGCCGCTGCCGCGCCCTGGCCTCTGGCGGCTGCCGCGCGCCTTCGGCGCGCCCTGGAGAGGCCCGACGCCCCAGGAGCCCGCCTGGCACAGGCGGCAGAGAGAACGCCGAGCCTCGGCACGGGCTCTTCTCCGAGTCGTGAAGGCGGCCGACCTCCTCAGCGGCCACCACTCCGCGCAGCAGCACCAGCGCCCCCAGCAGAACGAGCTGCAGGACCACGAGACCAGCGCTATGGCAGCCAACGCAAAGTCTCACGGTCATCCAGTGGGTGCCAAGCCGTGGCCATGGAGGTCAAGCACACCAGCATCTGGCTCTTCACACCGCCGACACCACGGAGGGCAAGGACAGCAGCAGCCACGGTACCAGCCCCAGCACAACCAGCACCACCACACCTCCCACCACGACGAAGACCGACAGCAGCACAACTACGCCCAGCACCAGCAGCAGTATCAGTACGACTACACCACACCGAGAACGAAGCGGCCTCCCTCGAGAAGACGCCGCCAGGCCCCCGAGGACACCACCAACGACCACCAACATCTGCAAAAGCTGACGAAACGACAGTTGGAGGTCACTGATAAGGTAATGCCCGCCCTGCTTTCGGATGCCAAGGGACACGAAAGTTTTTCTCTCCCTCCCGACGAGCCAGACATACGTCGGGTCTGGCACGCGACCAAGGTGGCGAGGATGGCACGTCTCGCCGACCAAGTCCTCGGAGCCAGGCAAGCTCAAGTTGACCCAACCCGCCTGATCGAGGAGATAGCCATAGTCAAGACCATGCTACACCTGCTGGACACGCCGATGGCTCGCATTGCTCAATATAGATCTCAAGTGGAGTCACGGATCCAGAGACAGCAGATCGTCGAGAGCCAGATTCACGACCTCAATAAGGAGCACGACGAGATCAAGTACGAGATCGCATCCCTCAAGGCACTCATCTCCGAGGCCAAACAGCATCGAGGACATGCTGAACTCTCGGAAGACAGTTGTGACGGGGACGGTGAAGATGACGTGCGCCACCGTGTCAGGGGCAAGACACCACACCCCGAGAGACGACAGCGACCACCAGCTCATCAACCTGTGTCTGAGCCAGCGCCGGCTTCGACTACCAACGACGACAGCGACCTGCGGAAACTCATTGACGTGCTGACGAGGAGAGTGGATGAGCAGCAGCGCAACCACGGGATACACCAACACCATCTGGCGTTTCTCCACCATGAACGTGCCGAATCCGATCAACACGAAGCACAGCGTCAACTGCAGACCGAGCAGATTCAGGAGCTTTCGCAACATCTACAACACTGTCAGGAACAATTTCAGCAAGCACAATTCCAGCAGAGACAGTCGTACTACGACGAGATCCAAGTCTTCCGACAGCGCGAGGAGCGGCTCCGACACGAGGCTCGCGAATCCATCACGGAGAACATGGCTCACTACCAGCAGAAGGAGGCCAACCTGCGCGACCAGCTCAAGGAGGAAGAGTCAGCGCACCTCGCCACCTTCATCATCCAGAGGAAGCAAGAGGAAGAGACCTTCCGACACCAGCTACACGAGAACGCCGAGATCATGGTCCAACAATATCAACAACGCTGCCACGAACAACAGCAACGTCTTCTCTCCGAGAAAGCTCAGGCTCAGCAGGACATCAGCAACATCGCGAGGCTTGAACAGAACCGGCTTCAGGATGCCAAGGAGCTACTTTTGGAGGAGTTCGGACAGGTCCAGGCTCAGAAGTACCGCACTTTGACGGCCCAGAGCGAGTACAACAGCGAGATCGACAGGCTTCGAGGCACTTCCCGTGACATGCAGCGCTTCGAGAACGAACTCCAGGAGCAGCACCAACTCCAACTACAGGAGCACCTTCAGCAACACAGACAGGAGCGCGAGCGACTGCACTGCGAACTACAGCAAGCCCACGAGTTCGGCACCAGCATCGACGTGGACATCCTCAGGGAGCTCGACACACGACTCCAAGAACGAGACGAGGAAGACGCACGACTGCAAGCCCAAGCAGACGCTGAACAAGCACAAGTCGACAAACAGATTCAAGCGGCACTCGAACTGCTGACCCCACCGTCTACCTCCGATGACTCGGGCTATCAACTCTACCTCAGAAACCGCGGCAGCAGCAGCGGTGGACAGCCCAGCAACAGCGGACAGCGCAGCAGCACACCACCACCACGACCGACACCTGCGACGCCAACCGCCACTCCTACTGCGCGACGCCCATGCCACGACGCCGACGACGCCAGCGTGCACACTCCAATCCCAGCCGACGACGACGACCTTTGCAGCCCAACCCCTGTTGCGAGCGACGCATATCCCTTCCCTGTCCCTACGCCATTACCCACCCCCGCCTCCAATGCGCCGATCCCCACCGAGCAACCTACGCCCATCGACTTCCACCCACCCGACCCGCAGAATGACCGACCCAGCTCAGCGCCACCACCACGCACCAGAAGGACAGACTCAACTCAGCACAACCACCCATCCACTACTCTCCTCATTGACATCACTTCCGACGACGACGCACCGCCACCTTCCACCCCAGTGCGCATTCCACTAGCCGACATATCTCCTACCGCACCGATGCAGCCAATCCAACCACCACCCCGCTTCCACCTCGCCACGCCCGACCGCGCCACCTCTGCTCCTCCGCCCCGCACCGCTCTCCGAAAAAACGGATCATCTAGACGAGCGGCCAAGCCCAAGAAAGTCCGTATCTGCGACATCGGAGACGGCTTCGCAGACCCAGGAGACCGAGTGCCAACCTTCCTCAACGACGAGGAAGCCCCTGCGGTCAACTCACCAAAAAACTAACGGGGCCCTCACCCCCTGGGGGGCAACTGGCCCAGGGGGAACGGCCCAGCATCATACCAGAAGACTGTCAGCGCAACGACGGCACTTCCGACTCCTGCAGTGGTTACGCCGACGACGTCAGGCGCCGACTATTTGAGCCCCTGGTGAGCTCCGATTCACCACGCGACACTTCACAAGTTTCACCTACCCTCTCATCAGCCAATAGCGGCATGCGCGTTGGGGAGAGCGCACCTCCAGATCTTTACGAGCATGGCGACATGTGGGAAATCCACACACCGCCCAACATGCTACAGCCTAGTAGTGGACCGTGGACCATCCCCTCGGCCTCTACCTCTCGCTTGGGGAGCGCGAGAAGGCTGTCTCACACAGATCCCACACTAGAACCACATACGCTAGCGGACCGACCAACTACCGCCACCCAACCTCGACGGCAGCATGTCGACTCACATCCTCCACCAGCGGAAGCCCAGTCACGGTCGTTCCCGACGATGACGACGCCACCGCCTACGCCTCGAGAGGAAGCATCGCTTTGTGAGTACGACACGGGGGGGGGTGCGGCCGTCTGTGGCAAGAACGACCAGAGCCACCAACAAGGCATCGACGTACTAGCCATTTTGGCCAAGATGGCGATCGAGACCGACAATTTTGCGACTCACCGAGCCGGCCATGTACATCAACTTCCTGCCGGCCACAACCTCCCATTTTTGACTCCCTTGACGCTACCCAGATCCTACACGGACAGACCGACCTGCCGAATGCGGAGAGCCACGAGGCAGTACGGCATGTTCGTTTCTCCCGCGAGGTTCATACCCGCGACCAGCAGACCGACAATATCCTCTACCACATCGACTTCGACGAACAGGAGCCCTTACTCCAGCACCTTCGACGACTTCAGGCTCCCAGGCTCACCTTCGACTTTACCGACCGTTGCCACAACGAGGTTTCAGATTACATGGTGCGAACATTTCCATACCGACAGCTCCCACGAGATTCTCGCCTGTATTTATACACCGACGGCTCCAAACACCCACGCCAACATGGTCAAGACGGATGGTCAGTTGTACTCGTCGGAGAAGACGAAGAAGGTTTCTCTTTTCAAGGTGCAATAGTCGGCAAGCACCGCGACTCCACCCTCGTAGAGATCCAAAACCTCACGGACAACGAGACCACCTCGACATCCAGCGAGATCACAGCGCTCATCTGGGCGCTCGCCTACATTATCCACAAGGACATCAACCACAGCATCTCGGTCCACTCCGACTCGCTGGGAGCGATCCAACTGGCAAGGATGGAGGCTTTTACTAACCGAGACGCCCACCTCGTGCAGCTACTGGTGATCATGTATTCGCACGTCAAGGAATATGTTGACCTGCGTCACGTTCACGCCCACGAGATGAACCCGTGGAACGAAGTTGCCGACGCCGCGGCCAACTACGCCCGCATCGAGGACTACCCGCACCCACAACCTGAATGGGCTAACATACTCAACGCGTCCCCTCAGCGCAGCTGGGAATTCCTACTCGACGCCGACAACCACACCAAGGACGCTTACCCATCCTTTTCACCTGGGATGCTCAAGGCCCAACGCATCGATACCACGGCAACGACAGCCCACCTTTCGACACCAGCCAAGTCCACGAAGACCTCGACCGACATAGACGTCAACATCGCCACCTACAACATCCAGTCAGGGCGCGAACCTGGCCACGGCGCTCGACGACGCAAAGAAAAGATCCACAAGCTCAGAAAGACTATGCTCAACCTGTACATGGAGGACCTCCACCTGATCGGCATCCAGGAAGCCCGCACGCCATGGGGAGTTCGCAGCGGCAACGACATCACCAGCACGAGTGCGTACGCCTACCACGTCATCTCAGGGGGCCACGATCAGTACAACCTCGGCTGCGAGCTCCACATACTCACCAGCAAGCCGTACGGAAAGGCAGGAGCCAAGGACCTCTACTTCCGCCCCGATCAGTTCACCGTCATCGAGCACAGCCCTCGGCATCTCGTAGTAAGGATCGAAGCCCCAGGCTTTCGACATACAGTCTGCGTCGCCCATGCACCACATTCACGAGCCAAGCCACACGAGAAGGATATCTTCTGGGAGATGATCGAGTGCGCAACTTCTAACCACAATATCAACATCTTCTTCATCGACGCCAACGCTCGAACGGGCAGCTTATGCAGCCAGGCAATCGGCGATCAAGGCTTCAAGCAAAAGGAGGACGACAACGGCGAACGCTTCCACAAGGTCCTGCAAGGTAACTCTCTCATAGCCGCGAATACCTTCAAAAGCGGAGGCCAGGACCACTACACATGGGACTCAGGCAAGGACGTGCACAGACTGGACTACATAGTGGTTGGCCACGAGCTCTTCGACTCCATCTCCTACACGTCCGTAATGTACGGTATCGACACAGAACACGACCACTCACACAAGAACGACCACTTCCCTGTCAAGGCTAACCTCGCCTACACCGTCGAGACCGCATACCAGCACGGCACGCCCAAGCTCGACATCGCTAAGCTCGACTCCGAGACAGCCAAGAACGACTTTCAACGACGCCTGCAGCAGATCCAACACCCCCCCTGGGAGACCAACCTCAACGACCATACTAAGAGCATCGTCGATCAGATAAAGGAAGCAGCCTACGCCAGCTTCAAGAAGCAGCATCATGCCCCCCGCAAGCCCTACATTACCGAGGCCTCCTACGCGCTTCTTCGATTCCGACGCACCCTCCTCAAGACGATCCGCATCGTGAAAAGGAATGGCATTGGCTCCAAGAAATCACGCAGACGGATCCGATACACCGCGCACCTCATCGCAAACCAGTCGGCTGCAGCGTCCCCTGACGACGTCATCCACCTCATGGACATCCCTGGATATACTCAGCTGATGATCAAGACCATCCTCTTCATCAACCACGCGGACCCCGACCATGCCACGGCTCCACACCACGACAGCACCTACAGCACAACCACCTTCACTACAAATCTTTTCGACTCATACATGAGCTTCATCCAAGATACCGACCGAGTTCTTAGAAACCGCCTCGACCACGACCGCGACGCCCACCTCGAGCGCTTCTCCGACAACATGATATTATCAGCTGCAGGGAACGCCCCGCGGCAGGAATGGACAAACGTGAGGGCTTTACTCACATACGGCGGCCGCACACCTAAGAGAACTCCGACTCCCAAAATACGCCAAGACGATCACGGCGCTCCACTCTCGACACCACAAGCCATTGCGGAGCACGCCCTTCGATACTACGGCAACATCGAGAACGGCATCAATACCGACATCGAAGGCGTCGTCAAGTACTACAACAACAAGACTGCGCACACAAAGCCGATACCCCACATCGACAATGTCCAGACCATCCACAACCTGACATCCTCCCTGGCAGCCGCCAAGAAAGGCAAACGCGGCGGGCCCGACGGGAACACCGACGACATGGCACGAGCAGCGCCGCGCCAGATTGCCCGACTTCTGCACCCCATCATGATGAAGATGCAACTGATGACGACGGAGCCTATTTCGGCGAAGGGCGGTTTCTCCACCCATTTCTCCAAAGGACAAGGACAGCTTCATCTGCAGAAAGCCTACAGGGGCATCCTCCTGAACAACACTATTGGCAAGATCAACAGCAAGTTCCTGAGAGGCCTCTTCCGCGACATCTTACCCGACCTGCTCATGGACACACAATGCGGCGCCGTCCCTCACAAGGCGACTGACTTCATCACTCACACCGCCTACACCTTCTTGGACGACTGCCGTACGCAGGCTCGCACGGGCAGCATCCTCTTCCTGGACTTGAAAGAAGCCTTCCATTCGGTAATAAGGGAGTTCATTTTCCAGCTGCCGACACAGGAGGACGAGCTCGAAGACGTCATCGACAACATCGAGATTCCCATATGCCTCCTCCCCTCCCTACGACAACGTCTTCGCTGTCCAGCACATCTCAACGCCCACGTCGACGACTCTCACCTCTGCGCCCTCGTTGCCGACCACCACACGGCCAACTGGATGACCGCCAAGGGCACCGACGCATACGTGATCCCTCGCACCAGTACCAGGCCAGGGGTGCCATACTCCGACGCGGCTTTCAACATGCATTTCTCCCTAGTGCTTCAGGCCATCGCCGACGACGCTGAAGGGGCAGAAGACGGTGAGAGCGGCCACCACATCCGCCCCTGCGACAACCCGCTCTTCTCTACGGCCCCTCATCAAGGCGGCAAGCTGACCAACATGTCCTTCGTCGACGACCTCACCGACTTCAACTCGACCACCCGCCACTCCGACATCATTGACATTGCAAGAACTTCAGCCGAACGTCTATGCCGTACAGCCTTTACCTACGGGCTCAAGCCACACCCAGACAAGACCAAGGTCATCATCTCCTTTAACGGGACGGGCTCCAACGTCGCACGCAGCAGGATTGCACAGCAGAACATTACATCAATCCAGCTGAGCATCATGTCGATCTCGGTCCAGATCACAGACCAGCACCGACTTTTAGGCACCATCCTAACCAACGGCAGCATGGGCCCCGAGGTGCAGAATCGCATGCGACGAACCGACGCTTCGGCACGAGCTCTTGAGAGGCAAATCCTAAGACGTCGACGCCTACCCCGCAAAACGAAGATCAAGTACGTGCACGCCCTCTCGACCGCCTCATTGACCTTCAACCATCACGTCTGGCCAACACTGACCCAGACTGACCACCAGCGCATCTCCAATGCCTACTCGAAGCCCTATCGCACGGCAGCTGGATTACCTAAAGCTAACTCGCAGCTTCATCATTTCACGGCCACCGAAGTAGTAGCTTACACCGGCATCCCCGACTTCGACCACCACCAGTCTGCTGGACGGCTGCGATACTTACCACGGCTTCTACGACACGCTCCTCAGCAGCTCCTCCAACTGCTTGACAACCAGCGACGGAGAAAGGGCTCATGGACATACATGCTTTTCCAGGACTTCGACTTCCTGCGTACATACCTGGACGACCAGCGCTGGCCCACGACCAGCAAGCTCGACCCCGACGTTTTTGCATGGGCTCGCACCACGCCGAAGCACTTCACCAACTCCGTCAACCTGGCCGTCACAAACTACATCCGCGCCTCCAAAGACCACGCCCACGCCGACAAGCTGACCAAGGTGTTCAGACCCGACGGCCCCATTGGTGCGGGCACCACACCATCACGCGACAACGGCGCCAGCAACTTCATCTGCTACGAGTGTGGAATCGTAACCAAGACCAAGCAGGGCATGGCAATACATATCGGACGTGAACACCGACGACCTGATCATCCGCGAAACTGGGCATCGGGTACATCGTGCAGAATATGCCGCCAGAACTTCCACTCCTTCGCCAAGCTAGTGAAGCATCTAACCACGGTCGCCCGCTGCCGACGGTCATGGCACATGTGGTACTTACAAGGACCTGCCCTCACGGAGGAGGACGTGGCCACCAATCAGGCGATCTACGCGGCCAGCATAGTCGACAACAAACGCAGAGGCCGCCCTGAACTATACCACCCTATCCCTGCCCATGCATCCGACGTCACTCCCTTACCCGCCCTTGACCTATCACCTTCACCACCGCCATTCTTCCCGACTGTACCAGCGCTTACACCACCACCACCAGCCCACTACCCTCGGACACCGACCAGAAACAGATCTCTGCTTTACCTCACCAACACCGATAGACACCCGAACGATCTGCTCGACATCACGGACCAACGACTATGCTACAATGGAATGGCGATGGAACGGGTTACTATGACCTTCGATGATATCTACTCTGTCGATCACCCATCCCAGTACGACGCCCTCGACTCGATCCACCAGCACATTCGACAAGGCGACTTCGCGGGAGTGATGATCAACCTCTCACCCAGCAATTGGATCGACCAAGTCGATGGCGACCCGCACGACAGAAAGGCAGCATCTTCCAGAACAACCACGGACCCTTGGGGCAGAGTAAACCTTGGAGGTGAGGCAGCCGAACGTCGACTGATCGCGAACCACCACGCCCGCCTCGCCATCCACACCTTCCATGCTGCCCACGCTGCCGAAGTACCAGCACTACTAGCGCAATCTGCAGCCCCAGCAGGTCCGTCAGTGATGTGGAGTACTGAGCTGATGTTATACGCTACGGAGAATCTCGCTATGAGACGACCGACCATGGTAGACGACACCAGCAGCCTCTACGCCATCTACTACGGCCTCTCCCAGGAATACGGCAATCCCCTCGACGATTTCGTAACCTCCATTTTGGGCAGTCTGCCCCAGCATGAGGTCGGACGGCAGCCTGCTGATCCGACGACCCGAGCTGGCCGTAACATGGCCCATGACGGTCGAGACAGACGCCCACCACGGCAAGATGGCCGTAGCGCTCAAGGTGGCCGCCAACCCCATCCTGGACGCCCCCTCGAGGGCGAGGGGGGGGAGGACACGGTTAAGGCCTGACCGACCTGCCGCCGCCTGCGTGCAGGCCGTCATGGGGGTGGTTTCCCTTCCTCATCAGGCCTTTAATGAGCCCCCTCCTCCTGCTCCATCTTGCCACCCCCATGCGGCCTCTCCGGGAGCCCCCCCGAAGGAGGAGCAGATCCGCTGCACTTAAAGGCCCCTTAAGTGCAGCGGGCTGTCTTGGCCTCCGGGGACCCCCCCGAAGGAGGAGCAGATCCGCTGCACTTAAGGGCCCCTTAAGTGCAGCGGGCTGTCTTGGCCTCCGGGAGCCCCCCCCCCCCAAATTTTTCTCGGCCCTTTTCGGCCCCCGCCCCTCCCCTTGCGAAGCCTTGGCGGCTTTCCCCTTGTCCTCCTGGCGGGGGTCTGTGTCGGGGGGTGGCCCCCCCTACGCGCTTCGGGCGCGCGCGTGTAGCCCCGGCCGCGCGGACGGCTGCGTCCGACAGGACATCGAGCCGATAGCGATAGCGATAGGAGGAGGAGGAGGCGCCGAGCTGCAAACTCGCACACTCAGAACGGAAGAACATCGGTCTGGCCGTTCTCGGCCTCTGGGGGCCGGCGTCGGGCCCTGGGACCGTCAACAGAACAGCTCGGGACGCAACATCGGCCTCGGGGAAAGGGCCGGGGCCTCCGGGTGCCGCGTGTGGCAAGAGCCAGGCCCTCGCGTGCTCGGGGGGCTGTCCCGGGCCTGATCGAGAGGGCTAGGAGTGGGGGGAGGAAGCACAGGGGGAGGAGCAGGAGGAGGAGGAGGAGGAGGAGGAGGAGGAGCTATGGCGCTATGGCGGACGCGCGGTGCCCAGGTGCTAGCCTGGTCGCCCCACCACAATCACCGAGGGAAGTCCATTCCCGACTTTGGCGGGAGCCCCCTCTGCAGTCGGCCCAGTGCCTCCAAACCCTTCTTGGTCGGAGGCCTGCACTCGCTTTTCAAATTGCGGGCACTTGTGACCGCAAAACTTCCACACACAGTGCAGAACAAAACGCCATTCAACTCAGATAAGGAATGGGTCTCGTGGCAGTGGATGGCCATGGGATGCCCAGCGGGCCCAAAAGCCGCGGCCCCTGGGCCCACAAAACCAGGCTCCTCACCCTCACGAGGCACACGGTACTGGGCGAAACGCCCAGCGTTGCAGGGGCCTGGCCAAAAGACAGACAGTGGCCCCTTCTTGCAAAAACGGGCAGAACATATATTACACTTGAACAGAGTCCTGAGCTCGACAGGCGAGTGGCCCTGTTCCTCGAGACGACCACGTCTGATCTGCGCACTCGATCCAGCGCGCGCGCACATGCTCATGCCCAACACGCGCGTGCTTAGTGCGCTCGCGCGGGTGCTGCACCACAACTTCACGCTGGATGGCAAGAAGCCTACGAATTACATCCCTATTCAACATATCCTGCTCAAATGTGATGGCCGCCATCTCCTGGGGGACAGCCGCTCGACGGGCCATCTCTCCAGCACATGCATCGGCAGCTCCATTCAAGAGTCGCTCGATCGACGTGAGACAGAGGGCGCTGACCTGGGGGCCTGTGGGGTGACTCTTGGTCCAGCGGAGGTCGATTTCCCCTTCTCGGACGTCAAGGACTTCCCAAAGGCGAACCCAGAGGTCCAGCATTTCAGAGTTGGCCATCAAGGCCCGTGGACGTCGGAAAGCTCGCACAACAGGATAGTAGTCACTGAAAACCAAGACACGCCCATAAGTATACTGACACACATAAATCAACGCAAGAAGTTCAGCACGTGGGCTCAACTGTTCACCTCCCATGGTTCCCGCGATGCCCCCATCGATGTTGTCCAGGGTAGCACCTAATCTAACGCAGGCCCAACCACACCGCCTTAGTCTCTCATCCTTAGCGTGCTCCCCCCCCGATCCGTCGATTCCCCAAACGCCCCCTTGGCAGACAGGCAACCCCTCGAACGATCCCCAACCAATGGCGCTTTCAATCGCGATCGGAAGATGTCCAACCGTCCTGTCTAGAGGCATAAGGCCCCGACACCAGAGGGCAGGGCAATCAACATCACGAGCAGCTTGCTCGCGGAGGTGAGCTGTACGCTCGACAACTGGATCTGGGATGGAATCGTTACTCCTGCAGTCCCAAAATCTGTGAAAGGGGGTCTCACAAACCTCCCCGCAGCGCGGGCATATACCATTAGAAACCGTGTGGTATCCTTCCTCGTGCAACCTCTGGTCAGTCCAGAAGCCAGCAGAGCAAAGGTTCCAAAGCAAAGACTGCCCCTCGTAATCAGAGTCTTTCCCCAGTCGAGTGATCTCCTGTCTGAGGACCGTGAAATCAACTCCCGACGCGATTCCATACCCATGGTAATGTTTGGCAGCCTGGCTCCAGACCAGGCCGCTGCACGTGGCCTTGACAGCACGTCGCAGTATCACGGCAAAATCCAGAGCCTCAGTGTAGAGGTCGTTGCCAAAATTGTCACGCCAGTGCACTGGATACAATGGGCACCAGCCCAGGTCAAGCAAGACAGCAACAGTGGCGGCGATCGGCCCACGGACCCGTTTCCAAACTTGGTTCCTGGGGATACTGACGTACTCCTGAAACCGAGCCTGCCAGACCTGGGAAACACGCAGCTTCTCCTTATCACAAAGGGATTTCCAAAGCGTCACAAAACCAGATAACTGTTCACGCCGCATACGAAAAATAGGATCATTCTTCTCGGCCCCGAAGACGCTCAGGATGGTGGTAGAACAAGCTCCAGCATGCCAGTGGCCAGAGCAGACAGCGGCCTGCCCACGCGCACTCTGCACTTGGGCCCCAGAGAGGCCAGCAACATTGTGGCCCCAGGTGCCTACGGCAAGCACGCCTGGTTTGTAGAGCTTAGACGATTTCTTGACCAGTGTAGTCAAGTAGCGCACTTTCTTGCCTCGAGCGGCGGCCTTCCGCCGCCTGGCACGAACGATGGCAGCAGTCCTCCTCCTTCCTGCCGTGGTGGCCGTACCCAAATCACGCGTAACATCTTCAACCTTGACTGAGAGGCCTGCTGCTTTCAAATCAGTAGCGACAAGAAGTGCAAGAGGTCGTCGGTTCGCGACAACCGCAGACTTATTAGATAAAACAAGCTCGGCTGCATTGACCAATTGACCTAGCTGAACTGCTGCGGCAACAATCTGCCGTCAGACCTGGTCTTCGGCTCCCTGGCACACCTGGGATATGTCGTCAACGTAAGACCTGGTAGACACACTAGGATTCCCAAAGAAGTACCGATTATGCACATCATTTAATATCTGATATAAGTACACCTTGACCCAGGACATAGACTGCATACATCCAGGGAGAACGCCAATCCCAGCAGGTATGATCTGGGAGCAAAAGCCGCTACTCTCGAGCATCCTGGGGGCCACATGCACGAGGAGGCCCAGGTACAAGAGGTGTGGTGGGAACCTCAAAGCAGTGGCGAAACGAACAAGCCTAGCAGGGATAACAGTATCAAAGAATTTTTTGAGATCCCAGTGGATCGCAACGCTGGAGACTTCCTGGAAGGCAGCCACCTCGTGAGACAGCTCTCGGCGAAGCGCAGCTTGAAGGGCGGAACTGCCCCTGATGGCGTCATCCCAAAAGTCAACATGGCCTTGGGTCCAGGCCCCCAAGAAATCCCCGCGAACTTTACAGTAGATGCGGTAAAGGGTGGGGCATTTGCAAACGGGGCGCTCATCAACCTTGCTTTTGGGAAGCAAGCAAATAATGCTAAGGAGAGTTTGGGCAGGCCACATCATATTGGCTTCACAATCATTCAAGAGCCCGACGAGAGCATCGGCGGCACCTAACTCCAAGTCCAGAAAATCCCGAGGTCTCCATCCATCGACTCCAACCGCAGTGGTCTCAGAAAAGACCCTCGCAGCGAGATGGAGGTCTCTAGTGGTGATCTCGGGAAGTTCGGGCAACATGTCCAGCGCACAAACACGCAGCTCATCCAACGCCCCAGTCAACTGTCGAATCTGGATTGGGCTGGCAGTCCAAAATCCACCCCAGATTTTTTCACGGTGAGCCATCATCTCCTGCGGGAGCTGGAGAATACCTTCAGGGGCAGCAAAAAACTGTAACCCATCCTGTTCTTCACGCCTAAGCCAGGCGTGGGCTTTGGCGGCACCTCGGGGCAGCGCCTTCAACAGCCAGTCCTTTATCGCCTTAGCTGCTGACGCGCGGGCAACCTGCCAAGCCTTAGAGAGGACTGCCGTGCAACGATCTATCATGTCCTGACATCGGTCCAGATCTACCGATTTCAAATCGCAAAGCTGAGCCTGCCACTGGTGGGCAATCTGGTCGGCAGGTAGACACTCGCAATACTGTAGGACTCGACGTCCCAGTGCTCCCAGCCGAGAAGAGATGGATCTTAGCATACAACCATAACCTTTCTTAAGAGCAACGCGCATCTCATACAACTTCTGGGAGACAGTGGACCAGTAAGTAAGCGTCGGCTGGGCAAAACACCCACTCCGCTGAGCATGATCAGTAAGAGTAGCATGTCGAAAAACCACAAAGTCACCCCGTCCTCGATAAACCTCCATATCCTCATCCTCCCCAACAACCACTGACATCATCATCCTCTCCTTCGTGCGAGACCATAAGAGATAAGACGAGGTCAGCTCGTGGGAAAGGTGGGCCTGGACATGAGGAAGCTGGGGCTGCAGTGCTGCTTGTGGTGGAGTCCACTCCGCCAGCTCAGCCTTAAAGTGGTACTCCCAAGGTAGCACAGGTCCTTCATACACAGGCAAGACTTTTGGCCGCACACGCTTGGTCATCTCCTGTAGCAAGGCTGCATGCGGCAAGCGGACCTCCAGACAACAGTGAGTCTTGAAGGGAGAAGCCTGGTACTTGGACACGCGCAAGTATGGAGCCAGGGTATCACTGGCAATCACATAGTCAATCAAAGAACCACCACCATTACTACACGTGAAAGCGACACCAGCAGGAGGCAAAGCTTTCGCACGAGTCATCTTCAGAAAGCCACATACCTCCATGTGATCCAGGCCTATGTTGTAGTCCCCCATCAGAAACCAGGGAATAGTGAGCGTGTTCACGAACGCTGTGATTTCTTTCATCTTCAGGATGTTTTCCCCCGAGACCCCCAGGTCAGCTATCATATATACAACGCCGACGGCCATCACGCAGGATTGGGTTCGGAGTTCCAGAAACATCCAGCCATTACCAGCACCAACGTCCCGAATTTGGCCAGCATGGGCCAGGAAACGTTTGAAAAACAGGCCTTTGTGCACCGCCGCTCCAACACCACCATGGGCCCCGCCGCCAGGGGAGGGCGTGGCAGGGAGGAAATGGGGGCGCCACCCAGCGGTGGCGACATCGCGCTTAGCCGACTTCAAATCGGCGGGGAGCTGGCGGTGTTCGGCGAACATAAAGGCGTCAGCCTTGCCATACAACTGCGAAACGAACGATTTAGCCAGAGCACTCCAGCTGGTTATGTTACAAAAAAGCAGGCGCAGGCCAGACTCACTAAAGCGGCGGCGGCATCTCCGCGACCGCAGCCTTGAAGAGCTCCTTGAACCCAGCACCAACTTCACGTTGCACACGTCGAATGCGCTTGGCAGCACGGGTGTGGGCTTTCTCGAACATGAGGGTCTCCATGCGGGTCTGGTCGGCGTCCGCCATAGCACCTTCCATCGAGCGTTTCTTGAGCGCAGCCAATTCATCAGCACGCTCTGGGGGGAAGTCGCCAGCCTCGGAACCAGCGTCACTTCCAGCGTCGGACTGGGCACTGTCGTAGATCTGCTTCTGCATCTCCGCGAAACGTGCCACCAATCCGTAGGGAAGGTTGTTGACCTGGCAATACTCGCGAATTTGAGGACCATCCATGGAATGTAATTCAGGAATGTCGAGATCCATGCGTTGTGGAGGTACAGCAGCAGGTGGCGCTCCACCAGACGTAGCTGGGCGACCACTCGCGAATGCGGCACCTTCACCAGTCGGCGCATGCTGCGCAGGCCTCTGCGGGGCCGAGGCGGGGGCAGCCGCCTGGGCCGCGCGGGCAGCCTCGGCCGCCACTGCGGCCTGCGCATGCTTCTGCCGCTTGGCATGAACCCATTCTTCCTGAGAGAAACGAGCAACGATATCATCGGCATCACGCTTCTTCTGCTCAGCAACACGGTACTCACCTTCTGCTTGTTGGTGATGGTCCCGTGCTTCTCGAAGCGCTTCTTCCAACTTTTGGACCTTGTTGGCACGGTGGTGCACCTCCTGTGAGGCCAGGCGCACCGCTTTGGCACATATCTCCACCTCCTTAGTAAGCCGAGTGTGCTCATGCCGTGCAGCATCTGCATACTGTGCCGGTGTCCACTCTGCAGATGCAACTGGAGGCGGAGGAGCCAATCCACCAAGAACATTCTGCAAATCGGGGCGTGCAGCGAGCAGAACTGCAGCTGCAGCACGTAGTTGAGGGTCTCCGTCGGGAGCACCTTGTCCATTCCCTCCAGCATCACCACCAGCGGGTTGGCCACCATCTCCTTGCTCAGCATCTCCGAGGTACTGCCCGCCACAGCGGGAGCAGCACCAGTTGCCATGGTACTTGAAATCCCAGTGGCGACAAGCGGAACAGACATCATACTCAAGGTTGGAGGTTCTGGCAGCCTTCTTCTTGTTGCTGCCCCGCCCCCATCCAGCATTACCACCACGCACGCTGCGCCACGGGGCACTGCCGCGCCAAGCCATGGCGCGATCACGTGTGGAAGGAGAAATGAAAAGAAAAGCACACACAGTGCCGTGTTTGCAGAGATGGCCACCTGCTGGCCGCACGCTGGTCGAGGCGGCCAGGCCTGGAGAAGGGGCTGCCCTTCCACCTCGGCCTCGAGCCTCTGGAGTCGGGACGGGAGGTAAGCTCCGTCTTGAGCCAAAATGGCTACGGGGAGGAGGAGGAGGAGGAGGAGGAGGAGGAGGAGGAGGAGGAGGAGGAGGAGGAGGAGGAGGAGGAGGAGGAGGAGGAGGAGGAGGACCCGGGCCTCCCACCTCGCCCACCCGTCTGCACGGCCCACCGCTCCTTCCGTGCCACGCGCGCGCCTCCACCCGAGGAGGCGCGAGCACGGACTGGGGCGCGCGGACGAGCGACGGGCCCCGTCACCGAACAGAGTCGGCGCTCACCACCCACCGACCCACCCCGACCCAGCCCGAAGGCCCCAACTTACCCTCCATTCCCGGGGGGGGGTGGGGGCGTCGGGGAACATTGACAAAAATGCAGGCGGACCCCGTGCCCCCCCAGCCCGAAACTTGGGTCTTCGGGTCGGGTTCGGGTGGTCCGAGAGGTAGTCCGGCGTTCTCCGTGGCCGGACCGGGCGGCATTGGCCTCATCTCCCTGGGGGCACCCTCCCAGGCCCGTGGGCCTGGCGCCTGCGCGCCAGGTCCGCGGGTCCGCATCGGACATGGCCAGGGCCCCGGTGAGCGCTTGGGGCTCGACGTCCCAAAAATCCACGAGAATCATCAGACCAAGTCTGCCGTAGCTGGTGTCTCTTCGGGTGACAGCAGTTTCGGTTGGTGGAAGGGAGCGGGAGGGGGGGGGGCGCCCCCCCGGTACAAATCACTAAACTGGGTCCCACTAGACCCAGTCCCGCCAGTGCCCGACCGTAATCCATATTTTATGAGGAAGCTGCTGGAGGGCTCGCGCGGCGCGCAAGAGTTGCATTATCTAGTCCGCACGTCCGCCCCGATGTTCCGATGTGAATCCGACGTGGATCCGACGTAAATTCGACGCAACCCGACTTGAACCCGACGTACCGACGTGGATCCGTAAATTGGGTTCCAACTTACCATGCGAGGCCTCCAGGGTTTGCCTCACCGCGGTCCCTGCAAGTTCTGACCCTTTCCCTAGGGCCAGTTTTTCATTCCGAGCCGTTTTTTTGGGGCTCCCCAGGGCCCCAGCGAGGGCCTCAAGGGGGCCGAAAACGGCCACGAGCCTCCCGTGGCGATCCTTTCACGACGCGGGCATGTCTGGGGTCGTTTGGGGTTGAACGCTCCCCGCGGTGTCAGAGGCCGACGCCGAGGCCTCCCGGATTTCCTTGTACGGTCGGGGGCGGAAAGACGGCGTGCGATGGGGCGCCGCCGGCCCGCTTACCCGCTCCCCCCACCCTGGGGACGGCGTGCACTGGAGAAGCCCC
>CAUYUJ010020605.1:10831-15831 GCA_963575745.1 Prorocentrum cordatum | reverse complement strand
GTTTGTTTGCGATTCAGTGGCACAAGGCGGCCTCAGCGCATTGTGTACGTGTGTGTGTGTGTGTGTGTGTGTGTGTGTGTGTGTGTATCTCTCTCTCTCTCTCTCTCGAACCCCTGTCGCCCGCAGACCCCGCCCGAAAATTCAAGACGTTTCGCGGATCCCCACCAGCGTATCCTGGTGAGCTGGCCCCCTCTTCGTGACGTCGCGTGGCTCACGCACGCCGCGCCGCGGGCACCTGGCTGGAGGTAATCTCAGCCTTCACCTGCCTGCTGCGCCGCCCCTCTTCCGTCCCTGGTGCCCTGTGGTATCCGTGCTGGCTTTGATGAGCCTGGTGAGGCACCCTGGCGTCCCGGTGACTCGCACGTCGACCACCTCCAGCTTGAATGCTTGCGTGTTCCTGGCCTCTGGTCCTCAGACACCGCCACAGCCTGGCCGTGTTTGCAGCTGCCGTTTGCCATGGTGGGGCGCGCCCCTACGTGGATGGCTCAGGAGTGGTTTAGTTTTTTGGTTCAGCCATCTGGGGTTGCCACTGTCGGCATGCGACACTGGTATGCTGGACTGCTTGCGCAGCCCCGCGCTTTGCCACGCTCGGTGTCACGCCTGCCCCTGGCGCCTGGCGCGACAGGGTACAATTCGTCCGTCTTCCCGGTGGTCTCACCTCTGGGATGGCTGCACTTCGGCCGCGTGGCTCACCTGGCAGCTCCTGCAGCCTGCCTTCAGCCACCGGCGCCGCTCAGCGTCCCTCGGCGGCAGCTTTGGCAGCCGTGAGTGCGCTCGCTGGATAATTAGGTTCGCCGGAAAACCGGGCCGACCCTTGTTGCCGCCTGCGCCTTCGCTTGCGGCCGCGACCAAAAGTATCCCCACCAGCCCATCCAGAAACGATGTCCACGCGAGTTGAGGTGATCAGGGAAGTGCGGGAATAAAACGGGGGACCGCCGAACCGTGCGAAAAAGGGAGGAGAAGGCTGGATGGACAGATGATGGAGTGGGGAGAAGGAGGGTGAATACGAGGAGGAGGAGGAGGAGGAGGAGGAGGAGGAGGAGGAGGAGGAGGAGGAGGAGGAGGAGGAGGAGGAGGAGGAGGAGGAGGAGGAGGAGGAGGAGTGGAGGAGGAGGAGGAGGAGGAGGAAGTGGAGGAGGAGGAGGAGGAGGAGGAGGAGGAGGAGCAGGAGGAAAAGCAGGCGGAGGACGAGAAGGACGAGTAATAATAATAGTAATAATAGTAATAGTAATAGTAATAGTAATAGTAATAGTAATAGTAATAGTAATAGTAATAGTAATAGTAATAATAATACTGATCATATTAATGATGATGATGATGATGATGATGATGATGATGATGAGGAGGAGGATGATGATGATGATGATAATAGTAATAATAGGTGTTATAATATTATTATTAATAATAATGATGATAATAGTAATAATCGTAATCATAATCATAATAATACTATTACTAATACTAGTACTAATACTAATACTAATACTAATACTAATAATCATAATAATACTAATAATATTACTAATACTATAATAATAATAGTAGTCGTAGTAGTAGTAGTAGTAGTAGTAGTAGTAGTAGTAGTAGTATTAGTAGTAGTGCTACTACTACTACTAATAATAATAAACATAATAATAATAAAAATACTAATACTAATAATACTACTAGTACTAATCATAATAAAATTATTATTAATAATGATAATACTAATACTACTAATACTAATCCTACTACTACTACTACTAATAATAATACTAATCATAATAATACTACTAATACTAATACTAATACTAATACTAATAATAATACTAATAAAAATTAATAATAATACGAATAATAATAATAATACTAAATAATAATAATAATCATATTAATATTAATCACAATAATAATACTAATAATAATAATAATAATATTATTAATAATAATAATAATAATAATAATAATAATAATAATAATAATAATAATAATAATAATAATAATAATAATAATAATGATAATAATAGTAATAATAATAATAATAGTAATAATAATAATAGTAATCATAATAATAATAATACTAATAATAATAATAATAATAATACGGAAAAGATCAACACGAGGAGGAGGAGGAGGCGGAGTTGGAGGAGGAGGGGGAGGTGGGGAGGGGGAGGAGAGAGGTGAGGAGGAGGAGAGGAGGAAGAAGAGGAGGAGGACGAGGAGGGAGGAGGAGGAGGAGAGGAGGAGGAGGAACAGGGAAGAGGAAGAAGGGAGGAGGGGGAGGAAGAAGAGGTGGGGGAGGTGGAGGAGGAGGAGGGAGGTGGAGGAGGGAGGAGGATGGGGAGGAGGAGGAGGAGCAGTTAGTACTGGTATGAGGAGGGGGAAGAGGAAGGATGAGGAGGAGGAGGGGAGGATGGAGAGGAGCCAGAGGGAGGAGGAGGAAAACGGAGGAGGAGGAGGAGAGGAGGAGGAGGAGGAGGAGGGAGGAGAGGAGGAGGAAGAGGAGGAGGAAGAGGAGGGAGGATGCGGAGGAGGAGGAGGTGGAGGAGCAGGATGGCTGGAGGAAGCGGAGGCTGGGGGAGGATGGAGGAAGGGGGTGGAGGAGGAGGAAAAGGAGAGGAGGAGGTAGGAGGAGGAGGAGGAGGAGGTGGAGGAGGAGGAGGAGGAGGAGGAGGAGGAGGAGGAGGAGGCGTAGGCGTTGGAGGAGGAGGAGAAGAACAAACAAAACAAACAGGCGAGGAATGAGGAGCAGGAGGAAGAGGGCAAGCAAAACGCTTCTTGGTGGCCTCTTGGGACGTCTTGGGGGCCTCTTGGCGGTCCTGGGGGGGTCTTGGGCGTTTTGGGTGTATCGGGGGAGCCTCTTGGGGCCGCTCGGGGTCGTCTTGGGGGCTTCCTGGGGGCCTCTTGGGGGTCTCTTGTGACCATCTTGGGGCCAACGTGGGGCCTCTTGGGGCCTCCTGGGCGCCTCTTGGGGCCATCTTGCAGGAGATCGATCAGGGAAGAGGGGAGCTCATTTCAGCGTCGCCTCTCCAAGAGGCCAAAATGGAGCCAGAAGCCTACTAAACCATTGATTTTGGCTTCCTCGCCGAGGCCGTTTTGGGCGCTCTTACTACCAGCGACCAGCCCCGTCCAGGTCCAGGGGAGGGGGTATGGGGAGGGATCAAGTTACCCCCTCCCCGCCCGCAAGCCGTCTCGCTCACTCCCACCCGCCCTCCCAACACATACGTAGCACCCGAGTCTGGCCCGAGCCTCAGCATTTTCAGCAGTCGTCTTGGGATGGGCAGCTACTGGGGGCCAATCCGCCGCCGCCGCCGCCGCCGCCGCCACCACCGCCGCCGCCGCCGCCGCCGCCCCCCGCTGCCCAACCGCCGCCGTCGCCGCAGCCGCTGCCGCTGCCGCCACCGCCGCCGCCGCCGCCGCCGCCCGCCGGCCGCCGACGCCCCGCCCCCGCCGCCGCCGCCGCCGCCGCCGCAGCCGCCGCAGCCGCCGCAGCCGCCGCCACCGCCGCCGCAGCCGCCGCAGCCGCCGCTGCCGCCAAGTGTACTCTACATTGTTTTTTGACAGGGATGGTGGGGGGGGGGCCGCATCGGGTTGGCTGCGCATGTTCCGAATTTGGAGGCAGAGTGTGTGTTTGTATTGTTTTTTCAAGGGATGGTGGGGGGGGGTGTCGGCATGGACCCTGGTTGGCCCCCAGTCGCCTGGGGGAGGGGGTGTTTACTAATATGGAACAGTGATTAACCCCTTCCCGAAGGGGAAGAGGGAGGGGTGGACGAGGAAACTCCTTAAACTACCTATGCCCAGAGGGCTGGTGGGATTATACACTATACGTTGTCAGTTTTTTGTTGTTTTTTTGTTTTCGCTAGTTTTTTGTTTTGTGCGAGTCCCCATGGGACAGGGCCCACATACCTTAATGCGTATTTGCGCGATTCCCAGTGAGGTTGGTTGGTCGCGCGTCCCTCTTCTTTTTTCATTTGGGAAGAAAAACAGACGTTCGCCGCCAGACGGGCGGAAGTTCGGCGGAAGCAGAGGCAGGCCCCCCGCCCAGCCCTTGAAACCAGGCGCTGCAGTTTTTCACAGATTACGAGCCTGAGCGTATACGTGTCCCTAGGATTGGCATCGCCTTATCTTGATGCCGATCTTGATGGTTCCTTCAATTTCTGCGGGAGCATCCCTGAGATTATCATCGGCTTTTGGCTTCTCAATCTTACGGATACGGATAAACTCGAGGCTGGTCAACAGTGGGCGCTTTTTCGCTTGGTGTCGTGCCCCCAAACCCTCGCGGATCGATCCTGCTCGAACATTGGCGCAGAAACATGGGGTCTAGAGCTCTGGTCTGCATTTTTCGTGATGTTGCGTTTTCTTCGCAATGTCGGCTGTGTGTGTGTAGTATTTCCACCGCGTGATTGGTCCAGCTTTCGTTCGACGTGCTCTACGCCGCACCGCTGCGCGCGTGACCGCGACGCCAAATGTGTGTCTGTGCGTGTGTGTGTGTGTGTGTGTGCGTGTGTGTGTTTGTGTGGTGGTGGGGTGGAGGCAATGGGGGGAGGGGTCGGGGGAGGCCCCGTGCTCATCTCGGTCTCGGCGGCCTGGCGCATCTCCTCGGCAGCCCTGGGTGCCGCCGTGGGAGCTTGCCGCCTCGCGGGCCCTCCCGCAGGAGCAGCACGACAAGTACGAGACGAGGGACGTGAAGGTCCGAAAGCTAGGACGGGCCGGTTTCTCCGCGAGAAGATGACAATGAGGATGACGACGGCGATCATGACGATGGCAATGGCGACGGCAACGAAGACGATGCTGATGGTGTCTGCTTCGCCGATGGTGATAGTACCGATGATTCGTGGTAGTGGTAATGGTAGTGTGCGTAGTAGTAGTAGTAGTAGTAGTAGTAGTAGTAGTAGTAGTAGTAGTAGTAGTAGTAGTAGTAGTAGTAGTAGTAGTAGTAGTAGTAGTGGTAGTAGTAGAGTAGTAGTTCGTAGTCGTAGTCGTAGTCGTAGTAGTAGTAGTAGTAGTAGTAGTAGTAGTAG
>CAUYUJ010020605.1:0-10731 GCA_963575745.1 Prorocentrum cordatum | reverse complement strand
GTAGTAGTAGTAGTAGTAGTAGTAGTATTAGTAGTATTAGTAGTAGTAGTAGTAGTAGTAGTAGTAGTAGTAGTAGTAGTAGTAGTAGTAGTAGTAGTAGTAGTAGTAGTAGTAGTAGTAGTAGTAGTAGTAGTAGTAGTAGTAGTAGTAGTAGTAGTAGTAGTAGTCGTAGTCGTAGTAGTAGTAGTAGTAGTAGTAGTAGTAGTAGTAGTAGTAGTAGTAGTAGGTAGCAGTAGTAGTAGTAGTAGTAGTAGTAGTAGTAGTAGTAGTAGTAGTAGTAGTAGTAGTAGTAGTAGTAGTAGTAGTAGTAGTAGTAGTAGTAGTAGTAGTAGTAGTAGTAGTAGTAGTAGTAGTGTAGTAGTAGTAGTAGTAGTAGTAGTAGTAGTAGTAGTAGTAGTAGTAGTAGTAGTAGTAGTAGTAGTAGTAGTAGTAGTAGTAGTAGTAGTAGGTGGTGTAGGTGGTGCTGGTGGTGGTGGTGCTCGTGGAGGTGGCGGTGGTAGCAGTAGTAGTAGGTTCGCAGTGATTAGTGGCGTTAGCGGCGCCAGGTGTCGAAGCCGTCGTGGTAGTGGTACTGGTGGTAGCGGTGTTGGAGGAGGGGAGGAGGCATGAAAAGGTAGGATCGCTTGCAGGATGACAAACTGGACAGGAGGTGAACGGGGAGTAGGAGGATGACGGTTGGGAAGGCTGGGGGGATGGTTGGCGCGAGCTCGAAGGGAGGCTCCTCTGCCTACCGATCCTCCCAAGTTGCCCAGGAGACACACCGTTGAAGCTCTGGATGAAGAAGGTGCAGGAACCCCTGTGCGACATCGTCTCTCGGGAGCCTCCCCGCAGTAGGGAGGAGTGAGTAGGGAGGACAGGGAAACGCCGCGGAAAGATCTTAAGTGTTTCCGTCGCGCCGTTTCTGGTTGATTTTTTTTCATGTGAGGCCCGCTACGGGACGCCCTATCCCAGAAGCTTGCGGGCGTGGCGACAAGGGGCCGCGGGGCCCAGCGACTGCCTCCAGAGCCCGAAGCAGGGCAGACGCCTTCGCCGCGACCTGTCGCAATGGGAACCCTTTCCTCATCCACCCCTCCGCCTCCTCTTCCGCTCATCCTCCCTCCTCGCCTCTTCCTCCCCGCGTCCGCTCCTCCCCCGTTCATCCTCATCCCCCGTCCTCCCTCTACCCCCACTCGAACGGTAGCTCACTTCGAGCTCCTGCCTGTTTTGCCGTGTACAATGTTCTGCATTTTCCCGTTGCCGTTTCGGTCCAGGCGCGGAAACTGGCCAGTCTCCGTGCCCGTGTTAGACGCGTATTGCCCGTATTCACGGTTGTTGCGGACCAAAGCATCCGGTTTCCTAACCCTCGTTTTCATCGTGGTAGCGCGTCTCCAGCTCCGTTCCGCTACCTGTTGCTGCCATGGCCCACGCGGCACCTCCGCCAGTCCTCTGCTCTTCGGCTTGCGCCCCACCACTGTCGACGTGTTCAGCAAAAGTGCTCTTCTTGCTTTCCGTGTTCATCCACCTCGCGCTCGCTAAAACGAAAAACGACGTGGACATCGACCAAAACAAGCACGTCACCAAGAACTTCGAGGAGCGCGGCGCCCACCTGGTGCCGGTGCCTGCTTCTCTCCTGGGACGCTTTCCAACTATGTTGGACACGCTCTCGGAGCCGCATTGTCCCAAGCTGCTCGCAAGTATGTTGCGGGCCCCCCTCTGGAAGTACAGGTGGAGGAGAATTCTGATAAAAATGGGGAGTCCGTGGAGCGTCTGCCGATTATGTTGGCATTCCAAGGGGCAGTGAAACAGGTTTGGGTCTATCTGTCTTCGTTCGCCTGGCATATGACACATCGTCGCACCCGCCCGTTTCCCGCAGATCGGCAGGGCGAGATTTCGATGCGCATTCCTCTGGACTATCGTGCAGTTGGCGGTATTCAGGACAGTGGCGACGCGACGCGCAAGGGTCATTTACGAAGTTATCTTTCGGAATGCTTCGTGTGTGGCGAACGTCGCAGCGACGCGACGCATGAGGGGCATGCCCGCGCGTCAGTTGTGGGATGTCCGGAGTGCTGTGACATCCACAACGACGCGACAAGGGCCAGTGCCCAATGCGCTGACGAAGGGGAACGCGTTCGGGGCAGGGGCCCACGACGGGTCCGAGGCTCATTGTCAGAGCAACGCCGACGGTGGGCCCCCGACTTCCAGCGCCTCCTCGACTTCTGGAGGGACCTCCGTTCCGGATGGAAGGCCATCGGAGTTGGCGTGCTCGCCTTGTCCAGCTGCCTAACCTGCGTGGGCCCTGGAGGCGGCGACGGCGGCATGCGAGCGCCTGGGGGCCCGAGTGGCAATCTCGGGTTCCTTTCCAACGCTGGGCGCGGAAGGTGATGATCTGGTCAGTGGCAAACTAGGACGTCTCATCTCGTCTCACCAGCGTGGCCGGGTGGCCGATGTCTCATCTCGTCCAGCGTGGCCCGAGAATTCGTGGGTGGCCGCCGGCTGTCCTTGTGCAGGGAGGTGCCATAAACGGCAACGCTGTGCCACGGTGACCTTCCCGACGCACATTTTGGCCGAACGCTGAGGCCAGCTGGGCGAGGAGGGGTGCTCCTGAGCAGTCTCGGCGCGCGTGAACTTCAAGCGACTGCCACAGGGGCGCATAATAATTTCCGCGCGCGTTTTGGCATCCTGCGTAACCGCGCCCAGCAAGATGATCAACTCGTGATCGGCTGCGAGGGTCTCAGCTTCCTCGTCCTGCGCGCGGTGGGAGCGTCACGTGCGCGGCTGACCATGGTCTTGTAGCGCATCAACGTGGCCCGCCCAACCGACGCAGCACGGCTCGCGCGTGTGACGGGTCAACTGCGACGTTTTGGGGATATGGTCGATGGGGTGGCCTGGCAATCTCGCCTCGGCGGTTCGCTCAGCCCGACGGCGAACTGTTCTCACGGTTGCGCCCGCGCAAGACCAGACTCGTAGTGTTCTATTGCGCCGCGGCCGGATGGAACTGGGGCGGCCAGGGTCCATCGGCGCTGGGGGCGCCGAGCCCACCTGCGCCAGCCAGCGCCGCCGGCGCAGGAGGCGTGCCCGGCGGCTGCCATCGACGCGGGCACCGACGCCGACGCAATCAGCTCATTCGGCGAAGGAGAGATAGCTGCCCGCGACCCCGAGCTACGTCGCGTTGCCGTGGAACAGCGCGGCGCGCATCTGTTTCGGGCATGCCAGCGCGCCGAAGTATGATGGCGACGGGCGCTTCAACCAGCGCGGGCCCGCGCGCCGCGCCCGGGGGGTCGTTGGTGGGGAAGGGCGCGGGCCGCGGCAAGGGCCGCCGATCTGTCCTGGCCGACCTGTCCGAAAATGACCTCCGAGAGACTTCGCGGGCTTCGGGGGGGGGGCAGAGGTGAATGGAAAAAGGGGGTCAGGGCCAGCAGTGTGGGTTCGTGCCGTCAAGGCAGCCCCAATAGGCCCTGACGGGGCGCGTCTCAAATATCGCGAGTGTGATTCCGAGGGGCGCCTCGTGCGCGACTGCCCCCTGCGCCGTCGCCGAGGGCGCGCCCCCTCCCTCGGCGCCTGCGCCCAAGTGCCGCCTGCGTCCGCGCCGTTGTCAACCCTGGGGCAGCAAGGGCCGCCGAGCCAAGCTGAGCAGTGGCCCCCGACGACTGCGCGCGCGGTTGCGATGATCTGGGACGCCGCCAGCCATGGGCAGACTCTGTCTGCGGGCTCTGGCGCGAGTGACCCCGCGCAGATTGCCGATCCCTGGAACCGCGGGCGGCCCGCGCCAGCGCCGGCGTCGCCGCGGCCAGCGCCGGCGGCTTCTGCGCTGAATTCGACGTCCGACGGTTCTTGGCAACAGGATGGCTGCAGTCAGTGGTCGCGTTGGGCGGGCGCAGCGTCTTCGTCGTCATCGCCCGGCCCCTGCGACGCCGAGCTGCGACGACTACGACGGGAGATGGGCGATCTCATGGGCCGGGCGCAAGCCTCTGCTCCGCCGCCGGGGTCCGCGCGGCAGCGGCCGGGCGGCCGGCGCCAGCCGCGCCCGCTGCGCCGACAGCTCCAGCAGCGCCGTTGGCGCCGCCGCAGAGGGCGCGAGTTGGCGGTGCACCCCCTTCTGGGACAGGCGCGGGGGCGCGACTTGCAAGGTGGTCTCCGCGCGCGGGCCGCAGCTCCCGCGCTACCTGCAGCCAATGCGCACCTGCCAAACCGGGCCTTCATGCCGTCGGCGGCCTCGCTCGGCGTGGGCGCGCCGAGCGGATCGAGCTCCTTTTGGCCGCCGCGGCCAGAGCCGGCGCCCACGTGGCCACCAGTGCCCTGACACATGCTCTGGCTTGGCCCTGTTCGACGCAGACAGGCCAGTGGGCGCGAACCAACCGCCGAGGGAATGGGCGCGTGGCTTGCCAGCCGCCGGACATGGGTATCCAGCGGCAATAGGTCCGAGCGCGGCGCGTGTTCCACTCTCGCCCAGCGACGGCGCCTCGACGAGCCGCAGCGCGCGGCTAGCGCTGGAGCTACTGCGACGGCAGGCAGACCAGCGGCGCGAAGCCGCGCGGAGTTGGGCAGGGGCGCCGAATCACCCTCCTCGGGCGCCGGCCGCAGCGCCAGCTACACCTCCCACGGTTGCTGTTTTTCAACGACGCAATCGGGCGTGTCCCGTCTGTCTCGGCCCTTGTCCACGGCGAGAGGGTTGTGCGATTGTAGTGCCGACGCACCTTGCGCCGCGCGTGCCGTCTGCAGCTCGCGCAGAACGCCGACGCCCGCGTGGTCCACTGCCTGGCGTGCCGCGGGCCATCCGACGTCATTGCCGACTTCCATTTCATTGGCGCAGATCGTGTATCCAGCTTATTGCGCCGACCCGTGACGCGCCGGCAGGAGACGCGCCGCAGGAGACACCGCCGCAGCGGGACACGTCGCCTTCTCGTCGGCCAGCTCCAGCACCTGGGGCACCGCGGCGACATCTTCTGATGTGCCCGGGCAGTGCTTCCAGTTCTGTGTCCGCGGTGGATGCGCTAGCGCCCTGAGGCGCTCGCTCGGACTTTCGCATGCCTCCGTGCAGGCTGGCGTCCTGCGAGCCTGTGCTCGTGGTGTCCGACTTCGCCGGGCGCAGGCTCGAGCTCCCGAGGCGACTCGCCGTGCTACCTGGCAAGCGCGTTGCTTCCAGGCGGCTGGTCAGGCGTCTTCGTCGACGCCGGCGCCTGGAACGGCCTCTCGGGTATGCGAGTCGCTTGGAACTTGGCCCGGCGAGCCGTGCGCGCGATGCTCCGACTCTCAAGGGAGAGGTAGGTTATCTGCTTCATTATGCGTGGCAGGAGCGGGGAACGGGTCGCAGGTGGCGAGCGGGGAAATCCATTGCCCGTCGCCGCAACCTCAAGCGATGGTATGACCAGTCAGCGCATCGTGCGCGCTCCGGCCGTGGAGGGCGCAGGCGACGCTCTCCCTGCCCTTTTGGGATTGTAATCCGTGCAGTCCAACAACGGGGTGGTGGAGACAGGCGTTGACCGCGGGCGCCTTCGCTTCCCTGGGCTGGGCGTCCACGAGATCGTTTGGGGCCCAGGTGCAGTGCGCTTTGGCCCGGGGTCTGCTCCGAGTGGGCGCCGTTGCGTTTTTGTTGGCGGTTCCGGCAAGCTCCAGCCGCGCCCGGGGGGCCTGCCGCCTAAGCAGCTCGCGTTTCTGGCGGTGCGCAGCCGCGGGTCATCGCGACGCTGACGGACGATAATCTAACCCGCTACAGATCCGATTTCTCAGTCCGGATGCGAGAGCCCCTGCGCGGGAAGCCGCCGGCTCCGCCAGCTACGACCTGCGCGCCACTTCCGACGCCAGTATCCCGATCTAGTGTCGGGAACTGGTGCCCGCTGGCGTAGCTGCACTGGCGCCGCAAGGCGCGTGCATGCGTATTGCCCCGCGCTCGGGTCTCGCGCTCGGGGGCATTGGCGTCGCTGGAGGCGCGTTTGACCCCGACTACCGCGGGGGGGTCAAGGACGTGGTATACAGGGCCGCCCTGCGGGCCGACGTGGTCGAGCGGGGCCGCCGCGCCGCGCGTCTCCTCCCGGAGCGATGAGACGACGCCGAGGTCGTGGCCGCCCCCTGCCGACCGACATCGTCTCGTGGACCAGGTGGATTCGGGTGCGCCAGCATGACTTCCCTCAGTCACGACACCCTCCCGAACGATGTGGCCATCGCGATTTCCGAGGGCCAGATGGGCAATTCTGTTGCCGACTGCCCTGGGCAGACAGACCACCTGATTGGGAATCGCTTGGCTGGCCCGCATGACTGGCCCTGCCGACCTGCCCCGGCGGCGGAGGGTAGCTGGGTCAGGACGCCCCGCTTGGGTCCAAGAGCGGGGACGGGACACTTCACAGGCAGGCACTCACTGTAGGATCAGGGCTACGACGTCATCCGCAACGCCAATTTCCGCCGCCGGTTATCGGATCCAACGTGTCCCATCGCCAATTGCAGCATGCTGTGTATCACGTGCGACACGAGTGGACGAGGATCGCCGCGTCCTCGATGCCGGGATCGTGGTTTTCGGCTTCCGCGGTTCACGTTGGAATCATTCCGTGAAGCAGATGACCGATGCGCGCGTGCTCTACATCTGCAAGCGCCGAGCATGCCACACGCCATTAGCCGTAGGGGCTGAACGCAGCAAGTTGGCAGGAGCACGTCAACGACTGGGAGATCACGAGCCCATGGCTGTACCTCGCCCTGATGCGCCGCGAGGTGTTGCGTCGTGCACCCTATTTCAGTTTTGTTCCGACGAGCAGCGGCGCGCCGAGGGGGCGCGCCGTTGGCGAGGCGCAGCAGCAGCTTAAGCGCCAGACTCGAGCATTGCTTCCTGTCCCATGGCGACTGGCAAACGTGGCCCCGCGCAGCGCATCCAGCACTCCGCGCAGCGCGTCCACCGCGCCAAGCAGAAAAGCGCTATCCAGAGCGAATGCGCGCTCTCGGGTTCAGGGCCATCTTGGAGAGCGAGGTTTGTGGGGGATGCAGATAACCGCGACGCCGCGCAAATTATCCAAGATGGCCCCTCTGCCGCTGGGGGTCGTCCGACAGGGGAGGTTAAGGGCAATGATGTTGAAAGCGCCGACCCCGTTGCCGCGGGGTAGGTATCTGGCAGCAATGTTGCCGGTCCCCACCCCGCAGCAGAGCGCGTGCGTCAGAAGTGGAAGATAGAGGAAGGCCACGTGCCTGTTGCCCGTAAGCAGGTCGTAGAGGACCACTGCGACGACGGCGGCTCAGACCTCATGGGCCTTTCGCCTTACCTTCTTGGCACGCGCCCTATTGGCGAGCCGGGTCGCGCCGACGAGTGCGACGAGGGCGAACTCCCAGGCAACCTCATGTCAGGTTCGCCCAAGTGGTGGTTTTCGGGGTTCGTCGGCCCTGGCGCTGGATCGCCGACTGGCCAGTGCTCAAACTAAGTCGCAGCACATCGAGTTCAACGCCAATCACCATCTGCTCATGTACCTCATTGCACTCGACCACGGCGTCGACGTCGTCGAGATTTGTGGCGGAGAGGCACGGACTGGCCAACTTGCTGTTTGGCGCCGCCTCAGGATTGGTGAGAAGTTCGACGTGGTCACCAGTTGTGGCCTCAACGACGAAGGCCAACGACGTGCAGTGGAGAGGTGCAGGCGACAGCGCCGACCTCTAGTGGCCGTCGTGGCCCCCTCGTGCCGGCCATTCGGTTGTTGGGCGGCGTGCGACTGCAAGCTCAACGACGACGCGTGCTGGGCTCCTACCAGGGCGCGGCCCCCCGCGGGCGTTTTTCGGCCAACCAGCGCGACTACAGTTGGAGGTAGACAACTAGTTGATCAACGAACAGCCCGATCAGTCTCGACTGGTCCGCGAACTGCCGTGGCCAGACGTGCTTGTGGCACCCGGCGTGAGATGGGTCGTCGTCGATCAGTGCGTGCTCGGACTCCGTGATCGACATGGTGGCATCTTGAGGGATGCCGTGGGTTTCGACACCGCCCCCCCGGATATCGGCGAGCAGATCGGCGACCTCATGTGCCCGAACAGGCGCTGGAACGCCCGCGTCGAGGGCCGCGACATTTCGACGTTCAAACTTGGCCATGGAAGATAGCCGAACGACTTGCTCAAATCCCGTGGATCTACGTTGCCGCTTTTGGCGCGCGCATGAGACGAACTACGTTCGTGAATGCGACGTCGCTGCGGCGGCCTTTCCAGCGGTGGCCCCTGGGGCCGCGGAGAGTCAGATCCGGAGTGAGGTGGCTGCCGAGCTCGGGCGCTACGCGTGGAAGCCGCGCGGGCGCAACGTGCGGGCGGACTCGCCCATGGATTCCAGGGGCCCAATCACACGCCGATGCCATCGCAGTGCTCCTATCCACTGGGAGCGCCCAGGCCGCCGTCGGGAGAAGGGGCGCGATCGCCCTGTGCGCAAGTTCAGGCTATCGGACCCTCGCATCAGGCTGCGCCCGCGCTCTGGCCAACGCCCGCGAGCGCCGTCGCGACCTGGGGGCCGCGTCGATCCAGCGACCAGCAGGCTCGCGTGCGTGGAGGGCCCGACCTGTGAGCAGCTGACGAGGCTGGTCTACCGCCGCCGCCGCAGGTCGCCCTCCAGCGCTTGGGCTCAGGACAGCGGTTCAGACGACTCCGTGTTGCTGCGCGGGTGACTGTCTCGCCAGACCTGGACTGCGAGCCAGTTCAGTCACCCGGGCATTGCCGAGGCGAGTGGCGCGACGAGCCGCCGACGCATCCGTTGGCGGTCGAACTGAGCGACGAGAGGCGCGAAAATATTGCCCAGCTCGCGCCGCAGCGACTTCAGGACGGATGGGGGGAACGTGTCGCCGACGGGATGAACAGCCAGAGTCTTCGCTGCATGTATTGCGAAGGCCTTACGGCCGGTGCCGCCGACCCTGAATGGCGTCGACGACGACGACGACGACGACGACGACGACGACGACGACGACGACGACGACGACGACGACGACGACGACGACGACGACGACGACGACGACGACGACGACGACGACGACGACGACGACGACGACGACGACGACGACGACGACGACGACGACGACGACGACGACGACGACGACGACGACGACGACGACGACGACGACGACGACGACGACGACGACGACGACGCGCTCTTGGGGGCCTCTTGGGGGTAGTTTGTGGGCCTCTTGGGAAGCTCTTAGGGGCCGCTTGGAAGCCTCGTGGGGGCCTCTTGGGCTTCCCAGGGGTCTCTTGGAAGGGGGCTTGGGACGTCTCGGAGGCTTCTTGGACGGTCTTGGGGCTATCTTGGGCGTTTTCGGCCGATCTTTGGGCGACTCGGGGCCCTCTTGGGCCGTCTCGGGGGCCATCTTGGGCATTCGGACCTCATTTGGAGTGTTTTCGAGGTTTCTAGGCCGCCCGAGGAAAAACGAATCTGCCCCCCCCCCCCCCCCCCCACCCCGGGCCCCCCCCCAGGACCCCCCCCCCCTGGGGAAGGAATCAAAGGGAAGGGGCTGCCCTTCGACTCGATTACGACACTGCTAGATGATTCTCTCGCTCACGAGCTTGAGAAGGATGCTGCAGGGAAAGGGGACGACGGAGGCGACGACCGACGGAGACGACGACTCGAACAGCCAAGCCCCTCGCACACGCCGACAGGGCCGGCGGATTTCGACTGCAAGACAGAACGTCGGCGCTCGTGTGTCGCGAACTTCGTTCCATAATGCGACGTGAGGAGAGTCAAAGACAGCCGCATGTCGTAAACTATGTTCGCGAAGGTACCTAGCAGAACATGTGAGAGAACGCCCGCATAAAGGCGAATCAGGTTCGAGAGTGCGACTTAGTGAGTCATGGAAGCGAGGGGCTGTTACCATGAACTGTGTTCGTGGAGCAGCGGACTTTCTAGCGTGCAGCACGTTAAGTGTCTTTTCTGGGCTCTTCCAACTGTCCGCTCTCCTCGTTCCCTTGGCATTTTTATGAGGGGCCTGGTTCGTAGAAGCTCCTTGGTCGGCCTCCCTCCTATTTGTGCTGCCGCGGGATGCGTTCGCCTGCTGCGGTTTGCCTTAGAGCGCTGCCAGCAGTAGCTGCCGTTTCGCCTCGTGTGTCGTAACATCTCTTTGCGGTGGGCACATTGGGGGCCAAGTGCCCCGGGGCGGCGCGATGTCTGGCATGTTTGCGGCGTGCCTAAACCAAGCTCACCTATCTTGTTGCAACTGTTGATGAGGCCGCGTTGATTGCTGCACGGTTTGCGTGCGGTGACCGCCGGGCACAGGCAGAGTCGTTTGAACACTAGATTCGAATGGTATCTTACCTCGTGCTCCTCATTTTTTCCCTGTTCAATTTTATCCCTATTCTCGCTGCCGTTTCGGTCCGGGATGGGCTGGCCAGTCTCCGTGCCCGTGTTGGACGCGTATTGCCCGTAGTCACGTCTGCTTAGGACAAAAGCATCCGCTTACCCAACCCTCGTTTTCAGAATCCCCCCCTCCATCGTTCTTCCGCCGTCCTTTCTTTTCTCCTCTCTTCCGCTCTCCGCTTCCCTTCACGTTTTCGTCGTGCGCCCCCCACGGCGTTCAGGAGTTCAAGCTGCCGCGGGAAAAAGTCAGGCCGCCAGGGGCCGCCTGCGGGGAGCCGCGCCCCTTGCCCCGTCCCCCCGCCCCCCAGATCCGTGGGGCGGGATGGGGGAACGGGGGGAGAAGGATGTAAAAGAGGAGCAGGGATGAGGAGGACAACTGTGATTGGGAGGTGCAGCTGTGAGGGAGGAGGAAAGCAGCGGACAAGACGAAACGGGGGAGGAGGAGGAGGAGGAGGAGGAGGAGG
>CAUYUJ010020604.1:738885-742470 GCA_963575745.1 Prorocentrum cordatum | reverse complement strand
AGCCTCCCCCTCCTCCTCCTCCTCCTCCTCATCCTCCACCTCCTCCTCATCCTCATCCTCTCATCCTCCTCCGCCTCCTCTCGGGAGGTGCTGAAGGCGCCCCTGGCCGTAGGGTCGCCCCAGGAGGTCCAGGGAGGCCGCCGCGGCGTCCAGGAGGCCCTGCAAGATGCCCCCTATTTGCGCGAAAATCTTGGGGCCCCTTGGGCCAGGGCACCTGTAGCAGCGTCCAAGAGGAGGAGGAGGAGGAGGAGGAGGAGGAGGAGGAGGAGGAGGAGGCGGAGGAGGAGGAGGAGGAGGAGGAGGAGGAGGAGGAGGAGTGGGAGGAGGTGGCATGAGGCGACATGACATGGCATGAGGTAGGAGGCGGCAGGAGGAGGACGCCCACTGGCGGGGAGGCAGGAGGGCGGGAGAGGGAGGCGGTGAGCGCGCGGGGGATCATGCGACATTGGGGGGAGGATGTGAGGGGCAGGGCGGTGACCTGCGAGGCACAGTGCAACGCGTGGATCGCTGCCGCGAGCGTACGCCACGAAGAACCAGCCCTGAAGGAGACGTGGGTGCACCCCCCATGTGGAGAACCCTACTCATCAAACCCTGCGCCCCGACACAAAACCATACGCCCCTGGAACAAGGCCATCGCTGGCCAAATCGGGATCGCCTGACCCCGTGAGATCCTACGTCCGAGTTTTCACACATGCACCAGCAAACCTTGGCGCAAGCCTGGAACCCCCAAACGTCCCCCGACCCCATGACGATTGCTCTCCGCATGGGGGGTGATCCCATCACGCCTCGTGGCCGGGAAGGCGGTCATCACCGTCGGCAAGCCATACGTGAAGCCACGCGCCCTGAAGCTTGTGCTCCCACACGTACCGCCACAGAGACAGCCCCCCTGACATGAGCACCGAGTACACCTGCGAGTCAGCGAACCTGCACACGCCGAAATGCATCTGGTGACAGCACCGCGTATATGCAACTCGCTTGTCCTTCGGGATCCGCCCCGAGTCTACGACGAAGCACGCATCCTGGAATTCTGCCCGACGGGCTGGCCCCCACGACCTGAAGGACGCCTCCGCATCGGTGGCGCCACTGGCCTGCATGAACTTGCTGGTCTCGATGGGGTGCTCCCAGGACGAGCAGCCGACCAAGCGCGCGGGCGGTGGTGCAGGTGCGTCGGGCTCGGACGCAACAGCGACTCGCAGCTGGCGGCGCTTCTTCTCGACGAACGCCTCCTTGGACCGAGTCTCGCACACGGCCTTGGTGGTGTCAGGCAGCACGTGGAACTCCTGAGCCAGGTCGCGACGCACTGCGGCCAGTCCAGCTCGACCAGATCCTGGGCACTGTGCGAGCCGCGCAGCTTGATACGTGTTGGCGAACATATTGCATGCTGGCATCTTCCTAGTGGGCTGGTTCTTCTTCGGCACGTCTCGTCTCAGAGTCAAGCCCAGCCGGCGGGCGTTCGCCAGCGTGTCCTTGCGGGGGTCATCGCCACCCGCTGCCACGAAGTGGGAGAGGCACTGGGCGAGCATGCCGTTGCCGCAGACGCGCTCGAGGCACGGGGCCTTCATGTCGGCAGGCAGCGACTGCCTGATATGCGCGAGCAAGCGCTCGATATGCATGTTGCACACTTTGGACCGCCGTCCAAACATGAGGTACGATTCCCAAAACTTCGGGTCTGCAACCATGTCATCCGCTGAGTCCCAAAGGCGTCTAAGTTTCGCAGCCAACCGATTGTCGAGACAGCATTCAGATAACCCAAACAATTTTGCACAACTAGCTCGGCGCATGGGCTCAGGTCCAGCAGCATACCTCATAATCTCAAAAGGTACGTCGCCCAGCGGAACCGTGAACCTCCAATAGTTCTGCGCGTAGGCACAGCAGATCACCGAGAGCGAGTGCAGCTTGACAAGGTGCAGCTTCCGAGGCTCGTCCGCATAATGGTACCAGATGGTGCTGAGGCCATGCCGGCCAGCGTTCTCCATGAGCATGCTGGCGAGCTCGGATTGGGCGTGCTCGATGGGGCTGGTGGCTGGGTCAATGAGCGACATGAGGGCACCGCCCTGGCCGTCCAAGTACTCCAGTCGCTGCCATACCCAGTGCATGGGAGAGCCCCCCCAAAGGTTGGCCACCATCTTGGGGCCGAACGTGGAGGAGCAGTTCACGTCCCTCGCACGGTTGGCCTTGTCCCGCTGCCACTTGCGGTAATCTTGCCCCCCCTCCTGGGGCATGCATGCGCCCTTAGTCCTGGGGAACGCAGCGCTGAGCAAGCGCGCCGTCATGTTGTGGATCAGCACTCCTGGCGCCTGCTGGGCCATCGAGTCGTCGACCTGCCCCCGCCGATGAGTCGACGGCTCCAAGCACCCCATGGGCAGAACGACGTGACTCTCCTCCAGGGCAGCGGCAATGTTCGAGATCGCGTCGGCCCTGCTCTTGCAGCGCCCGCAAGCCCTCTCGAAATGGACGATGCGGTCGGACCTGATGTCGCCGTTCAGGTATGTCGTCAGCAACTTGATTCTGTGGTTGATGTTGTCGACGCCCTGCCCGTCCCGTGCGCTCCGCTCCCCCGTGCCCTGCTCGCCGCCGCCTCCACCGTTGCCCGAAGCCACCCCCCCCCCGCATCCATCCTCGTCGCAGCATCCTCTCACCAAACACCCCTGCAACATCCTCGCAAGGCTCCTCTCCGTCGACCCATCGGGCGGAGGTAGTGGGGGCTCGGGGAGACTAGCAGAGCGCAAGGACGGTTGGCGAGCAAGAGAGAGCGGCGTAGCCCGCGACGGTACTAAGCGGAGCGGGAGGGTCAGAGGAGGCGGGGCGAGAGTTCAAACGCTGACGACGGGAAGACGAGCTAGATCAAAGATAGGAGGGACCATAAGACGCTCGAGGACGCGGAGGCAGGGCAGGAGGAGGGGGGGGAAGAGGAGGGAACGGCGGTAGGACAGGGAGCGGGGGTTGGCGGGCAGGGGTTGGGACGGAGGTGGAGGACGGCAGTGTGGATGTCGGTGGGGGAGAGGGAAGGGGAGGGGAGAGGGCGGCTGAGAAGTCCGACGGCAATCCTGCCCCCACCCGCCCCGCCGTCTGGGGCTTCTCCGAGCTGCCGTTGATGTCGGTGCGACCGCGGACGTCCCGGGCCATCGTCGCCTCCAGCACTTGGCGAAGATGGAGAAGATGGCGAGGATTTGGGAGGCCCACCTGGTCGTACTCAAAGTCGGACGCAATGACGTGCTCCAACTGCTTCGTGAGCGCCTGGTGCCCTTGCGGGCTTCGATGTACGACGGTGAGGCTGTGCACATCGCCTGCGTAGCTCTCCTCGTCCGTCGCGGCGGTCATGATCCTGTGCATCTGGTGCACCATGCACATGTCTACGGGCAGCGACAGCACGTTGCGGAGCGGCAGCAGATCCATCTGGATGTTCGCCAAAATCCGCTGGTTGTTCTTGGCGGCATCGGGCATGCCCGCCAAGAAAACAAAGGGCACGCGACCTGCGAGCCGAACGACCTCCTCAAAGGACACGACAGGGACAGCGTCTGAGATCGCGTCGGCCATCGTCGACGAGCGCCCGTTCTGCAAGAACACTGGTGGGACAGGGATGTC
>CAUYUJ010020604.1:631385-733885 GCA_963575745.1 Prorocentrum cordatum | reverse complement strand
GGCGCCACAGCCCTATCTTGTCGCACCCCTTGCACGATTCGTGGCCCCATTGGCCTACGCCCCCATAGGCCATGGGCTATGGGGGGCCCCCGGAGGCCCCCGTGGCCAGGTTCGCATGGCACCGCCGCCACATTCTGGCGCACCCCTCACACGATTCGCGGATTTATATGTAACATGTATCATATGTAGCTCCACCGCAGGCCCAGTGGCAGGGTTGGCATGGCATCGCCGCCTTAGTGTGACGCACCCTTCAGAACTTTCCCACTCCCCCGAAGGCCCGCGCGGTTGCGTTCGCATGGCACCGCGGCACCATTCTGGCGCACCCTTCGCACGGTTCGGCGCCCCATTGGGAGCTGCACCCCAAGCTCCAGTTACAGGGTTCGCATGGCACCATTGCCATATACTGGCGCGCCCCTCACGCGGTTCGTGGCCCCACATGGGAGTTCCACCGAAGGCCTCGGCGGCAGGGCTCGCATGGCGCATGGCATGGCGCACCACTCGCAACGTTCGTGGTCACATCGGGAGCTACCCGAAGGCCCCAGTGGCATGGTTCGCATGGCGCCACCGCCCCATGCTGGCGCACCCCTCGCACGACTCGCGGCCCGATTCGCTGCATAGGGCGGTCCATCGAAGGCCCCAGTTGCAGGGCTCGCATGGCCCCATGGCACATGGCACCACCGCCCCATTTTGGCGCACCCCTCACAGGGTTCGTGGTGTCCACCGAAATCCGCACGGCAGGCTTCGCATGCCGCATGGCATCCTGGCGCGCCCCTCACACGGTTCTTGGCCCCATTGGAATTCCACTGAAGCCCCCAGTGGGAGGGTTCGCACGGCGCCACCGCCCCATTCTGGCGCACCCCCTCGCGCGGTTCGCGGCCCCGCAGGGAGCTTCTCCAAAGGCCCCAATGGCAGGGTTCGCATGAATTGGCCCAAAGCTCGCTTTCAAGGCGCAGGCCCTAGAAAAGCAAAAACCCATTTTCAAGACCAACACTTATCTGTACTGTTTAGGGAGTTCAAGTTCACGCACCTTGCGCTTTCGCGAAACGACGTCGGGGGGGGCGACGAACTCATGAACCCCGAAATGTAAGGTTCTGCGAGGGGGCACGCCACTAGCTGCAGGGCCCCTGCTGCAAGGCCCCTGAGGGTCAAAGCCCAAGGCGCTAGTGTCAGAGCCAAAACCTAAAGAACTAGTCGACGGGCGGCCCAGGTCAGAATTGTTCGTCGCGCGACGAAATCTACGCACACGGGCATGGCGCGCGCGTATTGAAGCATTCATGGTTTGAAACGAGTTGAATATTGTTCGGTTAAAATGCATGATTTTATTTAAAGCATATTTTCTTTATTTGCACAATTGTATTTCTTTTTTCTCATATGCCAATTTCTGTATTTGTGCATCGGTATTGTTTCATTTTTGATTTCTTATTTTTTTTGCGTGCTAAAGAGATCGCCTTTTTGCGATAGGTCGGGGCCGCTCAACCTATAGGCCTACCACGAAATCTTCTTAGAACCAAGACATGTTTCAACATCAAAAGCAATGTTCTTAGAACATAAGCCCGATGTTTTCAAACAGGACAGGCTCAGCCATAAATGTCCTAAGAACATTTCGTGCAGACCACAAATGGTTCGCAGAACACATTCTTTGGTGGGCCTATAGGCGGGCTAGGACGCTTCGCCACTGCTTGAAGCTCCAGCCCCCCCCGGCCCCCGGTGGGCCTGTTCTCCACCACCACCACCACTATAAGTTGAAGGGGGAAGGAGGAGGACGAGGAGGACAAGGACGAGAAGCAGGAGGAGGAGGAGGTGGAGGAGGAGGAGGAGGAGGTGGAGGAGGAGGAGGCCCCCCCCTTCAGCTTGTGGTGGTGGTGGTGGAAAACAGGTCCATCATGACAGCTCCAAGACCAGAGGAGAGCGCAAACGAACCGAACTTTGGGGAAAACAAAAGGTAACGTTACCGCTACTCCCCAGACGTCTCCAGGGGTGCGTTCTGACCAGGAATTCGATGCGAATCCAACGGTGGCGACGAGGGCCTCCCAGGAGGCCCCAAAAGGTAGCGGTATGGGTACCTTTTCCTCCTCCCAGAACTTGGCTTCCAGCTCCAGCCCTCCCAGCAGTGGCGACGAGGGCCCCCCAGGAGGTCCCCAAAAAGGGAAAACGAGGAGAGGGTAAAGGTATGGGTAGCTCTTCTTCCTCCGAAACTTGGCTTCCAGCTCCAGCCCTCCCAGCAGTGGCGACGAGGGCCTCCCAGGAGGCCCCAAAAAGGGAAACAGAGAAGAGGGTACAAGTATGTTGAGCAGGGACCGACCGTCCCGGCAGTCCTGTAGTCTTACCACGAAATCTTCTTATAACCCACAAATGTTCTAAGAATCAAAACAATGTTCTTATAACATAAGCCGGATGTGCTAGAACAAGACAGACTCCGCCATCCATACTATAAGAACCTCTCGTGGAAGCCACAAAAGGTTATTAGAACACTGTTTGGTAGGGCTATAGGCCAGACAGGACGCTTCGCCACTGCTTGATAGTATGGGTGCCTTTCCCTCCTCCGAGACCCTGGCCTCCAGCTCCAGCCCTCCCAGCAGTGGCGACGATTGCCCCCCCAGAGGCCCTCAAAAAAGGGAAAACGAGGCGAGGGTAAAGGGATGTGTACCTGTTCCTCCTCCGAGACCTTGGCTTCCAGCTCCAGCCCTCCCAGCGGTGGCGACGAGGGGCTCCCAGGAGGCCCCACAAAAAGGGAAAACGAGGGGTCCATGCAGCCCTGGCTCCGCAGGATCCTGCAAGATCTGGCGCTCTGGCTGACCCCCGTTTTGGCATTGACCCCCCGCGTATTGAGCCCCGACGACTCGAGGTAAGGGTATGGGTGCCTTTTTCCTCCTCCGAGACCTTGGCCCTCCCAGCGGTGGCGACGAGGGGCTCCCAGGAGGCCCCCAAAGAAAGAAAACGAGGGGTCCATGCAGCCCTGGCTCCGCAGGACCCTGCAAGACCTGGCGCTCTGGTGGACCCCCGTTTTGGCATTGGCCCCCGTCTCTTGAGCCCCGACGATTCGAGGTCAAGGAATATGGGTGCCTTTTTCCTCCTCCGAGACCTCGGCCTCCGACTCCAGCCCTCCCCGGCCCCCCGGGGTCATGCAGCGACGCGTCTCTTGAGCCCCGTCGGCATTGGCCCCCGTCTCTTGAGCCCCGACGAATCGAGGTCAAGGAGTACGGGTGCTTTCTTCCTCCTCCGAGACCCTGGCCTCCAGCTCCAGCCCTCCCAGCAGCGGCGACGAGGGCCTCCCCGGAGGCCCCCCAAAACAAGGGAAAACGAGGCGAGGGTCAAGGCATGGGTGCCCTTTTCTAGGGGGCAAACAAACCTACCTCGCTTTTGACCACCCTCGCTTCCAAGAGATACCAAGCGATACCAAACTGCGGCCTGTACTGGTCAGGCCGCTTGACGAGGAGGCGCGTGGCATGCCTTGGCTTTTCCTGGAAGCGAAAGCGGGGTAGGCAATTCACGCTCTGATTTTCCTCCTCCGAGACCCGAGGCCTCCGGCACTGGCCCTCCCGCGGCCCCCCCCCGGCGTCCTGCAGCGACGCGACGGCCTCCGGCCAGGAGGCCGAGGCGCCCGCCGGCCAGGTGGCGTCCACGGCGCGGGCGTGCCTTGGGGGGGGCGGCGCCGAAGGGGCGCGGCGCGGCGCGCCGGGAGCGTCCAGTCGGGCCCGCCCCCCCCCCACAGGGGGATTTTTCGAGGACACCTTGCAAACACTCCAGGAATAGATACTCAAGCAAGGCCAGCAAATCCTCAACAGATCGTCCCCGGAGCATTTCTTGTCTATTTGGGGATGCCCCCCCTACAGGGCCTGCCCCCCTCCAGGGGGATTTTTTCGAGGACACCTTATAAGCACTCCAGAAATATACTCAAGCAAGGTCAGCAAATCCTCAACAAGATCGTCCCCGGAGTATGTCTGGTCTACCTGGGGATGGTCCCCCTGCAGAGGGACGGGCCCGCCTTCTTCACGGGAGCGCTCCGCGCCCGCCCGGCCCGGCCCCCCCAAGACTGAGGGGCAACGGCAGGGGGGGACAGGCGTAGTTGAGCAGGGACCGACCGTGCTGGCATTCCTGTAGTCATACCACGACATGTTCTTAGAACCCCAAGAAGTTCTTACAACAAAATCAATGAATGTTCTTAGAACATACACCCGATGCGTTAAAACAAGACTGTCCCGGCCAGAAATGTTCTAAGAACATTTCGTGGGAACCACAAAAGGTTCTTAGAACATGGTTTGGTGGGGCTATAGGCGAGCCGGGCCGCTTCGCCACTGCTTGACATAGGGGGGGACGCATCGGCCTGGAATCGGCGATACGTCGCCGATGGATCGGCGACAGGCCCCCGACAGTGAATCCGCATGTTCCTGGGAAGGTTGGGGCCATCGGGCCCTTATCGGCGATCAATGGGCGATTGGGGGTCGATGCATCCCCCCCTGTGCCCCCCTATGCCTACCCCGCCCCTATCGTTGCCCCTGACGATCGGGTATAGCCAGGACACCGGGTATAAGAGGACCCGGCCAGTATTAGGGCCAAGGAGCCCCTGAGTTGACCAGAATCACAAGACCAGGTCTGTCGTAGCTGGTGATTTTTGTTTCGGGTGACGGCAGTTCCGGTGAGTGGAACGGGGCGGGGGGGGCGTCCGCCAGTACACAGCACCAAACCAAATCCCACCTAACCCAATTCTGCCAACGCCCGCTAAGACGAGGCCAGTACCAGGACAAAATCGGACCGGGACCGAGACAGATTCCGAGATCTACTGGCCTGGGTCAGATCCAGACCAGGGTCCGTGAGCCCATGCAGCAGGATCTTGCGGGATCCTGCACCCAAGCTGGGGTCCACGCAACCCTGGCTCTGCAGGATCCTGCAAGATCTGGCGCTCTGGCTGACCCCCGTTTGCATTGACCCCCGTCTCTTGTGCCCCGACGAATCGGGGATCTCTCAGATCTGGCGATTCTGGACGAGGCATCGGGCGCCGCAGCTGGTCCTGGGCCCCCCCCTTCGAGAGAGCGGGGGAGGTGAGAAGAGTCGTTGAGGGCTTCACGACTTCTGCTGCCCCTCGACTCGCGCCGCAGCGTCCACGATCTGCTCCAGGCTCCCCTGGAGGTCTCAGTGGATCTCTCCCGATTTGCCCAAATGTGCCTCGACCTGCTTGGATCTGTACCTCGAGGCATGGCCGCCAAGCCCTCAGGACGAGGCCTCATAGATGGGATCCGAGTATATGGGGTCAGAGGATGGCGCCGCATCGCCGATACATCAGCGATGCATCGGCGATGCATTTTCGAAGTGGGCGATGCATTGGTGACGTCGACGTGCAGCAAAACAGGCTCCACATCGAGCCGCAACGGCGAGGCATCGGCGATGCGGCGCGACCCTCGGGCCCCATCTGCTCCGGCCCCCTCTAGGAGGCCCAGACTCGCCATCGCTCGGACGCCCATCCCCCGTGCATGCTTCGACTTCGTGCGTGTGCTTTTCTTCGCTGCATGATCAAAGATGCTCCTCGCCGATGGCCCTCGCCGAGAACAAATGCACACGTCCGAGCGACGCCGAGGAGATCGGGGCGGGGGAGCGGGAGCGAGGCGGGCATCAGGCCGGGCTGGGCGCTGGCGGCCGGCGGCCCCCCCCGCGCGCCAGCGCTCGCTGACTCGCCGTGCCCGCGCCCGCGGTGCGGACAGGCGGCGGGACGGCGGCTCGCCGGAGCCCTCCGCCGCGGAGCCCGCGCCGTCGGCCTGGGGCTCCGTCGGCTCCGGCGCCGGCTCCTGCGGGGGCTGCGTGCGGCGGCTCTCGCGGCGCAAGAGGGCCTCCCGGGCAGCCGCCCAGCCCCGAGGTGTGCTTCGGGAGGGAGGAGGAGCGCGGCCACGGAGCTGCCCCTGCCGCGGCCTCGACCGCTGTGAGAATCAAGAGGCCGCAGGGGCGAATCGGGAAGACTGCAAGAGCTGCCCAGCTCCAAGGTGTGTGCTCCACTGACAGGTGAAGCCGCTGACAGCTTCTGGGCAGGAAGCAGACAGCCTGAAGGGGTTGAGAAGGCGCGTGTTAAATGCTTTGGGCGTCCCCCCTTCCCCCCCAGAGGTTCAAAATCTGGCGAGAGGGGTACAGGGCGACGTGCTCATCCACGCACTGCCGCTTGAGTTCCAGCACGGCCCAGCAGGCTCGCGAGGCCCCGGATGGCTCGAGACTGCCAAAGATGGCCCAAGACAATCAGGATTGCCATGGCTGGCTCTGGTGTTTGAGTATCGTTTAGCCGATCCCCATCCCCAGAGGAGTGGCCTTGGCCCCACTGGCCGATCTACCCCCCTAGATGGGGATGTAGGCCGTTCGCTTCGGGTTTCGAGGGGTGTATCCCCAACTGGGGTGGAAATTTGGTGGGGGTCTCGAAGGGGATGGGGATGGGAATGGGGATTGGCTAAACGATACCGGTCCCAGTGGCCCTGACACGACGTCAAGATGATCCCCCGAAAGCAGCCAGGGGCACCAAGACGGCGCCGCGAGGGGCCTCGAGGGCCAAACATCGTCCAAATCGCCTGGGTTTCACTCTGAGGGGGCCCAGGGACACACAAGTAAATACACACAAATACAACTATGCTCCATACCTTCATTTGTTTTTTGAGTTTCGTCAGCCCCCACCACTTCCCATATTTTCCATATTTCCCTGGGGATCGACGATTAATTGTGCCTGTGTGTTTTTCCCCCTGCTGACTCTCATCCGTCGCATTTTCAACTTTTGGCTTAAGCTGGCCCCAAGGTAGGCCCCAGATACGGCCGAGCAAGTCCCGAGCAAACCCCAATACAGCCAAGCTGACCTCCAACATTGCCCAAAGACAACTCCAAGACGGCCTAAGAGAGCTCGAAGACGGCCCCAATACCCATCCCCCAGGCGATTCGATCATCCAACACGGCCCCAAGACACCCCAAGGGCGCCAAGATGGCCCCAAGAGCTAAAAGGACCAGAGCAAAGAGGGCCCATCAAGACCCCAAGAGAGCCCCAAGAGACGCGAAGGTAATTGGGACCAAGTGCTCAATAGTGTCTCCAAGATGGTGAAACTTCGCCAGAATTCAGCTCCACACTGGCCACACAGCCTCATTGCGACGCTTCCAGCTGGCAAGTCACTTGAGAATCGTCGCGAGCTCCCTCTTTCTTGGGGTTGGCGGCACGTCGTGAGCCCCACTTGGAACAACATGCGGTCCAATGACCCGGTCCTGGGACCTCAGGGGTCTACGCCCAACCCGCCATCTGCTGAGGGGCAACTCCACGGGGGAATCGGCTCAGAGCAGCTCCGAGGAGGGGAGCTATCGAACTGGACTCGGCGACATCTTGCCGATGGATCGGCGGCAGGCTTCCGATCGACAAACCGCACGCTCCTGGGCGGCGTGGGCGCTATCAGGCCCCTGTCGGCGGTCAGCGGGCGACTGCGGTCGACGCATCCCCCCCCGGAGACAATCCCTCCCCGCTGACGCTGCCCCGCGGGTGCGTCCAAGAGACCGGTTTTTGGGAATCGGCGATAGCCCGGGTTATACCGGGGGGGGGGAGGAGGGGCCCGACCTGTGACCTAACCCTCGCGCTGTGGGCAGCCCCGAATCTGCCCGCGCCCTCCCTCCCGCGGACCTGCACAACCGGCAAGGTTAGGAGATCCCGGGGGTGGGGGGAGAGGGGCCCCTCTCCCCCACCCCTGGGGGTTGCCCCCCCCCGGGGGTGGGGCAACCCCCACAACCCGGGCTACCGCCGACCCCCGGGGGTGGGGGAGAGGGGCCCCTCTCCCCCACCCCCGGGGGTGGGGGAGAGGGGCCCCTGGGGGGCAACCCCGACAACCCCGACAACCCGGGCTATCGCCCGACCCCCCCCCAACAAAAACAGTCTCCGGGCGGGGCGCAACACCTCCTCGGCAGCGCGGGGGAGGCGGGCCGGGGCGCGGGGGCGCCCGCCCCCCCGACGCGCGGCCGCGGCGCACGCAGCGTCGAGCCGAAGGGGCGGCGCCCTCCAGCCCAGCAGGGGGGTGCGAGGCCTCCGATCCCAGGTCCTGGAGGAGGAGGAGGAGGAGGGAGGGGGAGGAGGAGGAGGAGGAGGATACTGAATACTGAAACTCCGAAGAGGATGGGGCTCACGCCAGTCGAACACAGGCCGCGCATGGCGCCTGCGCGCTCGCAACGCCGAGCAACATTCGGCCGTCGATAGACAGCTCGGCATCAACCGTAAGAGAATTTTGTGCCAACAGACCCGACGCGGCGTCGACCTTCCTAGGCTGTTGGGAAGATACCGTGCACGCTGCAAAATGCCCAGTGCGCGGCTCATACTGCGCGGTGGCCACCAGGCGCTGGGATGCCTGCCCCGTGGACAGCCGCATCGGGCCCAGCGCGCCCCACAAGGGCTGGCCACCGTGTCTACCCAGGCGCTGGGATACAGAGCCTCGGCTGGCTGTGTCAGGGCGCGGGCTTTCCGTCAGGCGTGCCCCTGTTCTGCTTGAACGGGTTGTACGCCTGAGCCCGTGCCGCCACGACGTCGGCCCGAAGGGAACTGACGAGCTCCATGGCACCCTGCAGCGCCGACACGAGCTCCTCCTTGTCTCCCTTCACGGCCTCGAACTCCTTGAGCTCCTTCTCGTTCAGCTGGATCTTCAGCTTGAGCGCTTCCTTCACCTCGCGCTCAGTGTTGATCCTCACGCTCATGGTCTCTACCAACTCGCTGCGCTCCTCCTTGATATTCGCGATCTCGCCTTCGAGGAACGCCTGCTGGGCCTCCGCCGCGCTCACCGCCTCAGCCATGCGCAACGTCACCTCGTCGCGCTGCTGCTGGACGGCCTGCTCCGCCACGGACTTGGCCTCAGCCTTCACCTGCACTAGCTGCGCCTCCAGGTCCGCCACCTTGGCGGCAAGCTTGCGCGTCGCCTCTGTCTCGGTGTCCTGGCTCTTGAGCTTGATCGACAGGCCACTCTTGCCATCCTGGCTGCAGCCGCCAATGCCCTGGCCAACCCCCTTCCCGAGCGCGTCCTTGTTGAACTTCGCCTTCTCCTCCGTCGTGAACGGGTCAGTGACGCCACACTGGTCCAGTGACGCGAAGAAGGCCACGATGTCGTCCACCAGCTGCACGTCTGGATGGCCTTCCACGTTACGAGCCTTGCTTAGCCTCCCCACGCGCGCTGCCAGGGTCGATCCATTCGGCCCCGCCTGCCGCAGGGTGGACTTGGCAGTCGAGAGGGAGGGCTTGGTTCCCCCCGTCGCTTTGCCAATTGCTGCAAGCACCTCCTCCATGTGGGTCAGGAGCCTGCCGCCTCCGGAGCTGCCATCGCAGGCAACCGCCCCGGCAGCAGCGCCCTGCGCTGCGCCCCGCGCCGCCGCCGTGACGAGCGTGGCCAGCTGCTTGCCCACGCACTCCGTAGCGAGAACCGCCGCGACGGCACCGAAGGCGCTGGCTGCTGTGGGGGACCGCGCCAGCAACGCCTCCATCGCCGTCGAGCCTCGCCCGACCAGCAGCGGCGAGGGAAGGGCAGAGACGTCCACCCCGAAGGGCCGTTCCACCCAACCCCGCACCCCCAACGAATGGAGGACCGCTTTCTGGTGGCCGCCGCCCGTGCTCCTGCCGAATGGCTTGAGCCAAAATGGCTACGGAGGAGGAGGAGGAGGAGGAGGAGGAGGAGGAGGAGGAAGAGGATCACCGTGGTCCTCGCCGCTCTCGCTGTGCCCGTCGGTGGCGCTCGAGTGGGGCGTGGCCTCGTCGTGGAGGTGGGGCCTCTCCGCGTGGAAGCTCAGTCGGTAGGTCGGCTTCCAGACGCCCTCGTTCTCCTGATGGGCTCGTTTTCCACCACCACCATCAGTTGGAGGGGGAGGGGGTCATCCTCCTGCTCCTTCTCCTCCTCCGCCTCCTCCTCCTCTCCGTGTTCCCCCTCCTCCTCCTTCCCCCCTCCAACTTGTGGTGTTGGTGGAAAAGAGGCCCATCATCTCCAGCCCAAGCATGACGCCCGTGAGCACCCACGCGAACTGCAGCGCCTAGAGAAACCACAAACACTGTATAAGCACAATATGTCGGTGGTCCGCGCGGACTTCTCGGATCGGCGCGAACCTCCGAAAGGCCGTGTTTGCAGATGCATCTTCTTGTGGCGGCGCGCAGATGGGGGTTAAGGGGGAGGGGGGAAGGAAGGCATCTTAACAGGAGACCGCTTCGTAGAAGGCGCCCGCCTGGCGTCCATAGACAGGGCCCACGCCTACTCAGAAGCGGGGGTGCCTCTTAGTAGCCTTCCCTCCCATCCCCCGAATGTCAGCTAGCGAAGAACGGTAGAAAATACACTTTCCCCCGTCGGGGACACCTGCCCCTGGGCGGCTGGAAAGTTTATACCCATACGGTGCCACCGTAAGGGTATAACCTTTCCAGCCGCCCTGGGACAGGCGCCCCCGACAGCGAACAAGTTTATATTATACTGTTCTTCGCCCGTTAAGAATTACCCCCTCTGCACGTGGCCGACTCTTCTCCGAGCGCCAGGGTGGTGCTCCGCAGCGCCTTCCAGGGCAGACTGCCCCGCCTCTTCGCGGCCTCCGCGATGACGCTCCGCACGCCCGACGCGGGCGGGCGCGTGCCGCCCCTCCGCCTGCTGCCGCGGGCCTCCCCGCCGCTCTCGTCGGGCGGCTCCTACCGCAGAGGCGCATATATATATATATATATATATATATATATATATATATATATATATGGTATCGCCGTCGTGGCCGTGGCCGTGGCCGTGGCCGTGGCCGTGGCCGTCGTCGTCGTCGTCGTCGTCGTCGCCGTCGTCGACGACCCCACGGCCCCGCAGCCGGGGGGGCCCAAGCGGCGCTCCCGCGGGGGCCTCCCGCCCGCCCGGCCCGGCCGGCGAAGGGCAGGAGAAAGGGCGCGCGCGTGCAGCGCACCACGTCTGGAGCCCCGCTGCGGGCCCCGCTCCCCAGCGGCAAAGCGAACCCGTCTGAGATTTGGACGCCCGGAACGGGGTCCAAATCCTCCTCCTCCTCCTCCTCCTCCTCTCCTCCTCCTCCTCTCCTCCTCCTCCTCCTCCCTCCTCCCCTCCCCTCCCCTCCCCCCCTCCTCCCCTCTCCTCCTCCCTCCTCCTCCCCCTCCCCCTCCCCCTCCCCCCGGGCACAGTGCCCAGCAACAAGTGTTGTCCGAAACCAACAGCGGTGGCTGTTGGGCAGGCGGCCTTCTGTCTCAAGTGGAGACAGGCCGCGGCGGCGCGGACAGGGAGTCCTGTTCAAAATGAACAAGAACTGCTGTTGGGCATTGTACCCATTCTTTCTGTACCCATGTCGTGCGTGCCGATAAGAAGGACGCGCACGACGAGGATGCACGGGCCTTGGAAGGCCATGCCGACACTTCGCGCGCGGAGCGCGGCCAGCGAAAGCGGCCAAGGCTGGTCCGATGAAGGGGAAGGATGCGAGGGTCACCTTGGAAAGCTGCTCGTCCTTACTATGCGGGTGTTGCACAGGCAGGGGACGCTAAACAAGGAACGAAGCTCCTTTCTTGGCACCCGCAGCGCCTGGGTGCACGAGGAGGGCTAGAAGAACAACCAACGCATGACCTGAGGAACAACGAGCCCCTTCCGAACCCAGAACGGTCCAGGTCTCAGCGTCTTGGCTGTAACACATCCCCACTCCGAAAACGTGCTATCCTGGGTGCGCACGACATGTCCGGCCAAAGCGGTGTTATGCTCTTGTCATTTTCATGCGGGGAGAAATTGGATCCCGAAGTGGGCAAATGCCGCCGAGCCATTGGGGCCGAATGCGCCCGAGCAGACGCAGCCGGCACCACGGCACACCCCATGGCAAGCCCTGCGTCCGAGGCGGAGCTCGCCCTGGTGGCCCCGGCGCCCTCCCCAAGGCGCAAGGCCGCGCGGCGGAACAAACGGCGCGGCGACAAGATGACTTTCGTAGCGGGGCAATAGCTCGGCTCTCCAAGGAGCCGAAAGACTGTGAGACTGTGCACCGTACCATTCATGGGCCCAGGATCGGCGACCCGGCGACTCCGACGGGTGAGGTTTGCAGACGGTGTGTGGTCTGCAATCGGCACACTGGGCGACACCCTGGGGGGCTGGCGAGGACCTCGACGGAGCTCTCCGCCGCGCCCCGAGGAGGCTCGATGAGGACCGTGTCGTGCCCCCCAGGCCCAGAAACGGCGCCGAACGCAAACCACACATCGGCGTAACCACACCCTGTATCGTCGCCGGGGCGCAACGCGGCACGGTGCACACGCGTCGTCCACGGAGGGCGGGGCAAGAGGGGTAACTGCGGACCGGCACAGGGGAAAGACGGCTCCTGGACCGAGGGGGCCCTCCCGAGATTCAGCTCGTCATCCCGAGCCGTCTCTTGACAACTCTGGCAACTCTGGAGTCCAGGGAGGGCCCCGAGAGCCCAGACGAAGCAGGCTCGAGCTTCTCCCTATCCCGAAGATGGGCAAGCCAAAAGCAATGGCACCCTTAGGGATGTGCCGTCTACGGCCGAGGGAGTCCGTCAGATCCGCATCTGGGTAAGGTGACGCCAAGCATCCGGGATAGGGATAGGCTTCGAACTGGTCACAGAAGTGGCGAAGCACCCGAGGACCCGGTGTGGGGGGGGGGGGGGGGAGGGCGGCGGCGGGCATGGACCCAGTCCGCAGCCCCGGGGCTCCCCACCACCTCTCCAAGGGCAGTCTTGCGCCCCAGATTCATCTCTGATGGCCCCTGGGCCGGCCCAGCCAGAGCCCCGGGAGCCCGAGGAGAAGGACGCCGCGGCCGCAGCAGGGCACAGCGTCGGAGACCTCGGACCAGGCGCGCGACAAACAGACGCGGGTCTCACGCTGGAAGACATAGCGACCCTACGCCGCGGAGGAGGAGGAGGAGGAGGGGGAGGAGGAGGAGGAGGAGGAGGAGGAGGAGGAGGAGGAGGAGGAGGAGGAGGAGGAGGAGGAGGAGGAGGAGGAGGAGGAGGAGGAGGGGGAGGGGGAGAAGGAGGAGAGGTTTTCGCGGCCCGCCCACGCGCGACCTCACAGTACAGTCATCGTGCTGCAGGAGGGAGGGATGCCAAATAATGCCGATGCAGGGGAAGGGGCCCTTCTGGCCACGGCGAGCCTCGGCAATGTAAAAAAAAGGGTCCCGCGGCCAAAATCACACGGGGGGGAGGAGAGGCAGGACGAGGGGCAGAGGAAGTAGGGGGAAAACAAACCTGCCTCGCTTTTGACCACCCTCGCTTCCAAGAGATACCAAACGATGCCGAACTACGGCCTGTACTGGTCAGGCCGCTTGACGAGGAGGCGCGTGGTATGGCTTGGTTTTGCCTGGAAGCGAAAGCGGGGTAGGCAATTCACGCTCTGAGTAAGGGCAGGATGATGCTGCAATGCTGCAACACATGCCGTGGGAGCGGGTGATGACTGCTGGCGTCAACAGAAACTGCTGGAGGTCCGAAGGTCAACGCTGACGTCATCTCTGCTCCCCGAGATACATCCTCCAGCCACGAAAAGCTTACGCGCGAATGTGTGCACAATCGACCCCGTTTTCTCCAATCGCTCAGCGTGGGCTTGCGGGCCGGCCGCTCCTTTTCTCAGGCTGGTGGCATCAGAGTCCTCCAGTGGACGCAGTCATCCCCACCCCACCCCAGCGGCACTACCCGCTGGGGGGAGGGTGATCAAACTCATGGGGTCGTACTAGGAACGAAATGGACCACGACGATAGAATAATACAAAAACGTCATGCACTGTTGGTGCCCCGCGCGGATTTCCTGGACCCGCGCTGGACCCCCCTCCCCGGCGCGCGGAGCGCGCCAGGGGCGGCGCTGGAGGCTCCGCCTGGGGGCCCCAGCGCCGATCCGAGAAATCCGCGCGGACCTCCGAGTTATGATGTTTACGTCATTGTTCGTTCCCCTAGAGGTGACTACCTACCAGACCACCCCAACCCAACCCGAAGACCCGAACCTCGGGTTGGGGGGGGGGGGCACGGGTTCCATACGTGTTTTTGCAATGTTCCCCGACCCCACCCCCTTCCACTGGAAATGAAGGGCAAATCGGGGCCTTCGGGTTGGGCTGGGGTGGGCTGGTGGGTGGTGAAGAGGAGCCGCTCCTCCTCCTCCTCCTGCTCCTCCGCCTCCTGCTCCGCCGCGCCCTGCCGGTGCCCCTTGACGGCCGCCTGCACGGCCCTCTCCGCCTCGCTCGTGAGGGCCGCGGCCTCGCTCAGCGGGAGCTCCCCGCGGCCCTCGGAATTCTGCCACGTGAACTCCTCTGGCGAAGAGAAACAACAGGATTCCCCATATGTTTCAGTAGCTTCTGGGTTTTCGTCTTCCCCCCAACTTCCCATATTTTCCCATAGCTTCCTGGGAGCCGACGACGATGAATTGTGTCTGTGTCTTTCTTTTCCTCCTGACATTGGCAGCATGCTGATACGGCCGGGCCTAAGACAGAAGAGCGTCCTTCAAAAACATGCGCCCTCCGCCGGCCAGACTGAAGAACATTCTAGGGGGTACCCCCTGGATGCACATGAGCATCCAACAAACACGACGAAAAGCATCAGGGTACCCTTCCATAACCGACCTCGATCTTATACTTCCGTCCGACCGTACCAATTTCGGCTGGACGGTTTTTGCCGTTGTCGGCCCCAGGGGGCTCTCGCAGGGCCCCGGGCCGTCTGGGGTCCCGTATCAAAGCAATCAAGGCATCGGATGTAAAGTCAACCCGTGCAATAAGGACGCACGATAAGGATGCACGGACTTTGGAAGGCCATGTCGACACTTTGCAAGCGGGCCGCAGCCAGCGAACGCGGCCAAGGATGGTCTGATGAAGGGGAAGAATGCCAGGGTACCCTTGGAAAGCTGCTCATCCTTACTATGCGGGTTGACTGTAGGGGGAAAGCAGAGGGAGGGTTCCTCGTTCTCCAGATCGTAAAAGTACCTCTGCCGAGACACGTGGTGCTCGAAGGGTCCCAGCAGCGCGAATGCGTAGGCGCTGTCGCGCTGCTCTGCAGCGGAGAGGTCGTGCCAAGCGCGCATGTCTGGTTTCAGGTTCTTCGCTCCCGCTACGATCTCGCTGTCCCCCGTCGCTTTCGCCATGGCCGAGGCCTCTTGAAACAATGCCCGCCGCGCCGCCATGCACGTCGTCCATAGCCTTTCGATGCGCGCTTCTATAACGCGCGCCTCTGGTGTGTCCTGATTGGGGACCTCCCGCCAACGCCGCAACGCTGCCTCGGCCTTCTTCAGGGCTTCGTCGGCATGCATCACGCGCTCGAGCATACCGGCCGACTCCATCGTGGTGGAGCAGAGGCCTGTACCGAGCGTGTCTGCGTTGGAACCGCCGCGCCCGAAGTGGAACCTGCTCCTTCGCGACGCGTGCCCCGAAATGACATCCGCCGAGGCGAACACGTCCAGGAACAGCACGGTGCGGAAGCGCCTCGGCAGCCCGCTCTCGCCCTGCGGCGACGCCGTGAACAGGAGCGCCTGCAGCCAGACGGCCATCAGAAACATGCAGATCGGGCCCTCCCTGTGGAGGGGAAACGTCAGGAGGGGACTGGCTCGGGCGGGGGGGAAACATCGAGCAGGAGCCGCCGATACCCCGCCGTGGCATCGGCGATAGGCCCCCGCTCGCGAAGCTGCACGTCCTTGGGAGGAAGCGGGCGATCGGGCCCCTGTCGGCGTTCCGTTGGCGGCTGGGTGTCGAAGCGTCCCCCCGCTGGAGCCTCTCTGCACCCCCCTAACTCGGCGGAGCGCGAGGGTGGAAGCGAGAAGAAGAAGAAGAAGAAGAAGAAGAAGGCCTTCTCAGAAGGCGGAGGGACTTCTGAGAAGCCCTCGTGCCTACAACGCGGTTTTCTTAGTCTTCGTGGAAGGCTGGGGAAACTCCTCATAAGGCCGAGGGACTTCCGAGCCTTCTGAGAAGGCCCGCCCCTTCTCGCTTCCCACCGGGGCTCGCCGCGGACGGGCGTTGCCCCTGACCTGTGCAGCTGCGTGTGGTCCAGGTCGCCCATGTTGTGCGCGGCGTCGGACGACTGGAACTCCTGCTCCCCGCTCGCAGTGATGACGTAGGGCAGCCGTCTCGCCGTCCACAGAATGTAGACCGCGAGGGAGACAGAGGCGAAGCCTGCAGACTGGATCAGACACAGCGCCCCGAAATCGACCTTTCCGACGTCCAACTTCAGGATGGCCATGGCCGTGAGCTGAAAGATGAGGCACAAAGCCACGCAAGTGATCGGGGACCAGTTCTCGTAATGGATGAAGCACACAGAGATCATCCAGTAAGAGAGGCTCATCAACGTCTGGCCAGCCCCGAGTGACATGCAGACGCGCGCGTAAGCATCGTAGCGCTGCCACTTGTTCTGCGGAGACAGAATGCGCATGCCTACACCTGCACTGCTCCCCGCCTCCTGCCCCCCCCCTCTAGAAGAGAGGGCAGCCCCAAAGGGCGTCCAGGTAGAAGGGGCTGGTGATGTTGGACCTGGAACCTGGTTCGCTACAATGATGCCTTCGCATGCTGTGGCTTCCACTGGCAGTTCACACCCCGAACTTTTTTATGTATTGCCAAGGAGTCTTGAATCTTCGTGCGAACTCCAGGTGCCAAGGTCCGCCAGTTCGCTGCGAGTGGGTTTGTCCCGATTCCAACGTCGGGCTCGGGAGACGCTCCTGGGCACCCCGCGTCCCCGGCTCGCAAACTCTCGAGGCGATCGGGTCGCGCCCGGATGGTCACGCCACCATCGACCAGCGCAGCAGTGCAGCACCTGCAAGACTGCTGGGGGGCTGCACTGGACCTGGGGCGCGCAGTGCGTTCCGAGGCGCAGAGGTACTGCTCGATTTTTAGGTACACTGCGACTGTCGCAACACAACTCAATGCAACGACTTGGCGCAATACATTTGCAATACGATTGCCCGTCTGCAGTACAGTTGCAACGCGTCGTCCGCGCGTGTTGCAACTGCATCGCGCGTCCTGTGCTGGATACAACACCCCATGCCAAGCGCACCAACTCTCGATGCGACAACTGTCACGGATGGGCTGCCGAGATGTCCGAGACGACGTCTGCAGTCTGCCACATTCGTTTGCATGTCCCGAGGCCGTGTGCAGGCACGCGCTGCAACGGATTGAGGCAGGGCGCAGCCCCATCCGCACGGGACCATCAGATACTTCATTGCCAACTGACTTTGTGCCACAGTCCTTGTTTCCCTGGTTCATCCCTGGGCCGCCCAGGGTCACGCACCGACAGTGGCAACCGGCGCGTGATCAAAAAAGGAAATGGAAGCTTATGTTGCTCCCATCGTACTCAAGGGCCACATCCCAGAAATAAGTTCGAGCACCCGGAAAAGTTTCGACACAGTGTCGAAACAGTGTCTGACAGGGCCCGACACGTGAGAACCATCGAATGTTAGCACTTTTCTGGTGCTCAAAATTCTCTCTGGCGATCAAGGCTAAAGTAGTTTGGAATATTATAAATGGAAGCGGAGAAAGGGGTGGAAGGGGAGAGGGATGAACGGGCAGCGCGATCGGCACACTCCGGTTTATTCGATCATGTTGGCAGCGGGGTCGCTCTGGGCTAATGTCCTTTCGTGATTCGGGCAGTGGGTTCGATGCCATGCCTGGACGTCCGCCGCCGTTCCGCGTAGGCACTGAGTGGATCGTCTTCAAGCCTCTTTCGATCCCTTGATTGTTGAGTCTTGAGGGAACTGTGTCGGGGCCCACACCCAGGAGTTCCTAGGATCGTCGCGCGTCTTCGCCAGAGGCCTCGGGAGCGGAGCCGGGGCCGTGCATCCCCAGCATGCCCTACGATGGTCCCTGTGGCCCGCCCTGGAGCCCTCTTGGGGGCCTCTGGGGCCGTCTCGGGAGCCCTCGGGGCGTCTGCGGGGCTGTCTCGGAAGCCCTCGGGGCTGGCCCCAGAAACCACAACCATCAAATCCGACACGGTGTTGCTGCAATGTTGGCACGATTGCCTTTTCTTCCTTGAGGGCGTGGAGGCCGGCCCACGAGACTCCCATGATCACCCGAAGACAGCCCGATAGCCCCCAAGAGGGGCCCAAGAGGCCCCGAAGGCAGCCTCGACAGGGGCCCAAGAGGAAACTCGAACTGACATTGGAGCCCTCCACCCAAGATGCCCCCAAGAGCCCCCCGAGAGGCCCCCGAGACGCCCCCAAGAGGCCCCAAGAAGCCCAAGAGCCACAAGAGGCCCCAACGAGCCACCAAGAGGCCTTCTAGAAGCCTTTGACAGAAACCTTCAAGAGGCCACTGGTCCACGACCCGCGCACGTTTAGTAGATCCGCCGCCCGTGTGAGCTGTTCACATAGGTTGTTGGCGTACCGGATCTGTGGCCCGTTAGGGAGAAGAATTCCCGATGGGGTCTCGGAGGATCCAGCAGGCCCACCAGAAAAACTGGAAAAATGCAAGCAGTCCTCCTTTGCGGCCTTCAAGAATAGAATTCAAACACACAGAAGATCAGGAAGACACCCGACAGCAAGGACAGGCACAGAAGACGGTCTGAGCCTGGCTTGCTGCCCTTGGCTCTCTGCATGGGGGCATCGATGCTATCTCCATCCCCACCCAGAGCCTCACCAACTGTTGTTCACAATGATTCGAATGGATGCGTGCGAATGATCCTTCCGCAGGTCCACCTGCGGAAACCATGTTACGACTTCTCCTTCTAAGTGATAAGGTTGCCCAAGATGCCCTCCAGGCGGCCCGAGGGGCTCCCAAGACGCCCCGAGAGGCCGTCAAGAGGACCTCAAGGAGGCCAAAAATGGTAACCTCCCATGGGTCTTCCAGCAGTGTTCCCGTCCACACGCCATGTCGGGCCTCCGACATCCGAAGACGGCCCCAGAAGCCTCCAAGCTATAGCCCCAAGGTGGGCGCCAGAAGCCCCCAAGCCGGCCCGAGAGGGCCCCAGGACCGCACGAGAGGGCCCCCAAGAGAGCCCCAAGACGGCCCCACCGACCTCCAAGACGGTCTCAAAGCGCCCGAAGAGGGCCCCCCGACGGCCCAGAGGGGCCGCCAAGCCAGCATCCGAAGACTAGGAGCCCCCAGAGGCCGCCAAGAGGCGAGGCCCCTAGGAGGCCCCAAGAGGCAGCCTTTTCATCCTCCTTCTCCTCCTCCTCCTCCTCCTCCTCCTCTCTTCCTCCCACAGGCGCTCCCTCCTTCGCTTCCACGGAGAATACTTTTCCACTGCATAGGCGTTTCCTAAAGGCGGCGGGTGGCGGTGCTTCGCCGCAGGCGTCCTCGGTACCCTTTGCGACGCATCTGTTGCAGGGTCGTCCGGTTGACAGCATACTTGAAACGCATGAGCCCGTTGTCTTGTATACACTGTCTGAACAGAGCCAAACGGGGCGAGAAAGCGCGCGGGCGAGTCGGGCGGTATCTGGGTGAAGACAGGACTTCCACGGTCGAACATCGCCGTGCCAGAATGGGGGGGGAGGAGGATGCTGAGAGAAGGACAGGAGGACAGGGAGGGAGGTGGAGGACGAGGCGAAATGGAAAGTGAGGATGATCAGTGGAGCAGAAAGAGCGAATCCAGAATTCGGCCTGCACTGGGACTACAGAAACATCCCGAATGTCGGACAGTACCTCGATCTAGAAGACATGCTAGTGAAGACTGCTCAATCATTGTCTCGAATCTCTAGGGCCTGGGTTCGCAGACGAGCTAAGTCTGTGGCGCAGACAGGGCGAGAAACCACACTCACAAGCGTAGACCAAAGTGTAGAAAAAAAGGTTGCGGCGGGAACCACCTGACACAGAAGAAGACTCAGGGGGCGGCGAGCTTACGACTAAACCCCGGCAAGCCTTTAATAATCCCCCCGGGGGTATCGTTAGCACCGCACCAAGATTGAATATTTTCAGGAGGTCGTTTTCGCAGAGCGATATCTTTAGCACCTCGCGTAAATCGAACAACAAAATTCAGCAGCGGCTAGCAGCGGTCAGCGGCGCTCAGCAGCGCTCAGCGGCGCTCAGCAGGGGCTAGCAAAGCTTGGCATGGGCTTAGCAGGGCGCAGCAGGGCTCAGCGGGGGGCGAGCCAGGCTTATCATAGCTTAGCAGGGCTTAGCGGGAGCTAGCAGGGCTCAGCAAGGCTTAGCTTGGCCCCGAACGCTCTCTGCGGGCTCCTCCGGTGCCGAGGTAACGCGTCCAGGGTGCCGGATGCATTATACTTTCACCGGATGAGGGGAGGGGGTTCTTTAGGCTTGATGCGATTAGAAGTGCGGGAGACTGGTGCAAGTCAGGAGTCGACCTTTGCTCACGATACTGTGTTGACAAACCATCGGCGAGAGCATCAACTCTGAGCGAGAAATGCCGCAAATACCGAGGCGAGAGCGCAAGGCCGAGACGGGAAGCATGTGGCCGGCTCAGGGGCGCGAGCACAGTTCTTGGCCAGGACAGCGGCTAGGACAGCGGCAATCGCCGACACGAGGAAGCGCCATTCAAGAAATGGGGAGAAACTACGATGGGATAATCATACGCTCTCCATCACTGCATGAAGCCGGGTCGAGAAATCAGCTGCCCTACGAGAGGAGGTCGGGGGCGCCGGCCACCTACTTCGGGCTGATCTTTGCGGTGAGAGGGGGGGTAGGATCACACTCTGTGCACGAGGGGATGTACTGAGGTCTCCTACTGAGGGGGCTCTGAGTAGATGGGGTCAGACGATCACGCCGAATCGCCGATGCATCGCCGAGCGACGTCCGCGGTGCATTGGCGACGCCAGCGCGAAGAAAATGGAGCCCCACATTTCGCATTAGGGATCGATCCTTCGACCCCATCTACTCGGACCCCGCTTGGGAGGCCCAGGGGCCTTGAGTGTTAGGGGAAGGGAATGGAAAAGATCCAGATCAGTCAGCATCGAATCAGTAAACCAAATCGAATCGAAATGTGCATCGAATCTGGCTGCATCGGCACGGAACCGATATCGAATCGCATCGGCTGCGCCATGCTGCACAGCAGCGCCATGCAAGCCTCGGCCCGCACCGGACCGTCGGAACGTTGGAACCGAATCTGATCGTGCCGACCAACATCGACACCGAATCGAACCGATCGAATCGAAACGGACCCTGGGGACGGCAAGAAGGGAGGACGGGCGTCGGCAAGAGCAGGCGCGTGCTCGTCTTTAGAGGCCTCCCAGATGGGGTCGGAGTAGATGGGGTCGGAGGATGGCGCCGCATCGCCGATGCATCGGCGATGCATCGGCGATGTGTTGGCGATGCATCGGTGATACGCCGGCGATGCATCGTCGACTTGGGCGATGCATCGGCGACGCCAGCGTGGAGAAAGTCGGGCTCCGCATCGAGCCGCATCGTCGATGCATCGGCGATGCGGCGCGATCCTCCGACCCCATCTACGCCGACGCCATCTCGGAGGCCTAGAGTCTGCCGCCCCTGGGGAGGCCTGCAGCTCCCGGAAGATCTGCACGTGGTGCCCCGCCTGGGTCGCGCAGGTGATCGGGTGGTTCGGGTCCGCGAAGGGACGCTCCGAGGTCTCCAGGAAGTCCTCCTTGATGGGCCTGTTTTCCACCACCACCACCACCATCAGTTGGAGGGGAGAAGGAGGTGGAGGACGAGGAGGAGGAGGACGAAGAGGAGGAGGAGGAGGAGGAGGAGGAGGAGGAGGAGGAGGAGGACCCCCTCCCCCTCCAACTTATGGTGGTGGTGGTGGTGGTGAACAGGCCCATCACTCCTCCTCTCTCGGTGCGGGGCTCGAGCCAGACAGGGCCTCCCCGCTCTCGTTTGACTGTCGCTCTCCCTCGCTCTGTCTTCGTGAGGTCCCTCCCGTCCCGATCGCCAAGGCTCGGCTGGTGTATTTGGATCGAATTCCAAGGAACCCATGGCCCAAAGTTCTCAGCAAGGCTGAGAAGGCGGCTCGGGGGTCCTGATTTTATGCACAGGCTCGCTTCGAGACTGGTCTCATCTCATCTCATCTCATCTCGTCTCATCTCGCTGTTGCTGCGGAACGACGCCAAAAGGAGAGCGGCCCACGAGAAATCGCCCAAAAGCACCGCTCAGCCTCGCGCCCCGTCTTGGCACGACAGCAAGCGTGGCCCAGAGCCGACGGCGGCCGCCGTTGGGCAGGCGACGCTGCTGCCTCCACTGGACAACTCGGCCACACGCCAAAGTGGTCCTGGGCAAGAGTGACCCTTGGTGCGCGACTTCTTGGGGGCCGCGGGGGGCCAAGCACAGGCGCGCAGGACGCAACTACCGCATCACGTTCGGCCAGCGGGAAGACCCACTGGGCCCACACCAAAGGTCACTCTGGCGAAGGGTCACTCTTTACGTGCAGCCGACTGTCTCCGCTGGACAGCGCCCGCGGCGACGCCGACAGCGCGTCCTGTCCAGAATGAAAAGGATATGCTGTCAGTCTTCGCCTCCATCCTTTCCGTACCCGTTCGGCTGCACGGACGGTGCGAGGCGGGGATTTATCCACATCCACCGTCTGGGAACCGACGTCGTGGGGACCCAGCGGGCGTGGACGTGGATACGTTCTGGCCCCCCAGGGGCCCGAGTGTGGGCATATCCACCGCCCGCGGAGGTCTGCGAGGGTCGATCCCCCAGGCGGTGGTTGTGGATCAGCTCCCGCCTCGGAGAAGGGCGACCCTGGGCAAGAGTGACCTTTCGTGCGCGGCTCTCCGGGGGCCGCGAAGGCGCCAAGTCCGGGTGACCCGGGTCAGTCGGGCCCAGCAGGAGCCTGCTGAATCCTGCAGGATCCTCTGCAGGATCCTGCACGCAGGCCGGGGTCAGTGCACCCCTGGCTCTGCAGGATCCTGCAAGGTCCCGCGCAAGGTCCCGCGCTCTGGCTGACCCCCGTTTGCAGTGACCCCCGTCCCTGGAGCCCCGATGAGAGCCCGCACCAAAGGTCACTCTGGCGAAGGGTCACTCTCACGTGCAGTCGACCCGTTTCGGTCGTGCTGATCCTTCGGCTTCACGGCGACGGCGCTCCCGGCCTGGCGCAGGTCCTCTGGAGGCCAGGGCAGGGGGGGGCAACACAACCCCCAACCAGACCAAGAGGCTGGGCTCTCCCCAGACCTGGTCAGGGATGCTGCCCTCGAGGAGGGCACCCCACCAAGCCCAGATCGACCCCCCCTCTTGATGGGCCGATGTTCCTACACCGCACGGGATTTGTAACTGCGTCCCCCACACCAACACCGCCACCGCCGCCCATGCGTGCAAGTGCGGGCTGCGTACCAAATCCTTCGGGTTTTGGAACTGCGACTCCCCCACCAACACCGCCGCCGCCGCCCCTGCGTGCAAGTGCGGGAGGTGTGCCACATCCTTCGCGGGATTTCGAACTGCTTTTCCCCCTTCAGCACTGCCACCGCCGCCCCTGCTTGCAGGTGCGAGGGATTTATTATTGCGTCTCCCCCACCAGCACCGCCACCGCCGCCTCTACGTGCAAGGGAAGGCGGTGTGTCAAATCCTTCAGCGGGATTTGGAACTGCGTTTCCCCTTCAACACCGCCACCGCCGCCCCTGCGTGCAAGTGCGGGAGGTGTGCCAACTTCTTCAGCGGGAGTCAAATTGCGTCGCCCCCACCACCAACGCCGCCACCGCCGCCCATGCGTGCAAGTGCGGGAGATTTGGAACTGCGTCTCCCCCACCAACACCGCAACCACCGCCCCTGCGCGCAAGTGCGGGGGATTTGGAAGTGCGCTTCCCCCCCCAACACCGCCACCGCCACCCCAGCGTGCAAGTGCGGGAGGTGTGCCAAATCCTTCAGCGGGATTTGGAACTGCGTCTCCCCCGCCAACACCGCCACCGCCGCTCCTGCGTGCAAGTGCGTGCACCCGGCAAATCCTTCAGTAGGTAGGAGAGGACGGAGGAGGAGGAGGAGGAGGAGGAGGAGGAGGAGGAGAAGGAGGAGGCGAGGAGGAGGGGGAGGAGGAGGAGGGGGAGGAGGAGGAGGAGGAAGAGGAGGAGGAGCTCCCCATCTCCCCCGTCCCACCCATGGTAGCGGTGGCGGAACATTGGCCCGTCACCTCTCACTGGGCTGGTCAGGGCACCCCTGCTGCTCACGAGCGCCTGCTGCGCCGAGGGCACCGGCGATCCAGGGCCTCGGAGCAGGGCGGCTCGAGACGACAACAGCTCGAAATCGGCCCCCGAACCCCTCCCGCGATCCCACCGCACCAGTTTGGCAAGCTGCGCCCAGCCGTGGCGACGAGGCCCTCCCGGGAGAGGCCACTGCCGCTGCCGCAGCCGGCTCTCCTCTGCAGGCTTCTGCTCGGGGCCCTCCGCCAGCGCTCGGGGCTCCCGGGTCCTCGACCGCGGGCCCCTCCGCGACCCGCTGCTTCCACTGCTGCGCGCCCTGCACGAAGGGCACGCGCATCACGTTGCCGAGCCCCTGTCGCTCGAGGTCGGAGAACTTCGCGTTCAGCGAGTCCATCTGCCGCGCGCCGGGGATGGGCAGGCGCACAAACCGCGTGAGCAGCCGCACGCCGAAGGCGTGGGCGGAGATGGGAGGGAGGAAGGAACAGCGGCACCAACATACACTTTCCACAGCGCTCGGGGGCCCTCGCGATCCCTGGAGCGCGGAGCGCGCCAGGGGCGGCGCCGGAGCGCGCGGAACGTTTATGCGTATGCCGCTTTTGCTTCCACGGATGGAGGCGTACAGGCTGAGAATGACAGCAAGCATCAGGTAGATCCAGGCGCCCGCGACGCTGAGCCAATACAGGGACAGCAGAAAAGGCGGCGCTTTGTTCTTCTGAATCCGGGCCTCCACATACATCGTCGCACAGAACTCAAGAAAGAGAGCGCCGACCAGGTGGTACATCTCCATCTTCCCCACCGTGAGCTCGACTAGATCCCGGATGTCCTCTCGGAAGAGCTCGAAGCGCTTGATCTGCATTTCCAAGCGCAGCAGCTCCCTCTCCAGTCTCTGGGTCTGGTCGAACGAGTACATTGCGCGATTGTACTCGAACATCTCCTCTGGGGGCCAAGCACAGACAGCTGACACACGGCATCCTGAGCGATGGCCGAGCGCAGTCGTGATGCGCTCCGCGCTTCTGCGTCACGATCGTGGTGCTTTCTGTTTTGTTGTTCGGCTTCTCACGCTCGCGGCCTGGAAGGTTTCAGTATCCACGGGCAGGCACTCCGCCGAGCATGGGTCCCATAGTGATCCCTCTGCCTCTGACATCTGGACTGACCTGACCTGGATACGGCGAGGCCTCACCGATGCACGGCTTTTGACCTGACCTGACCTGGATACGGCGAGGGCATTGGATAAGGAACCCTTGGATAAGGACTCCAGGGTCTCACAGCCGATGGAACGCCAAGTGAGGCCTGGCCATGGACATCGCCGCCGCATCCGTTAGCTTACGCCCCCCGCCCTAAAATGTCCCTGGCCGCTCTGCACAGGTCTGCAGGGTGCCGCTGTCTGTCAGGCGTTGGCAGAACTGGGTTGAATGGGACCTGGTTAATGATTTGTACTGGGCGACGCCCCCCCCCCGCCCCGTTCCACTAAGCGGAACTGCCGTTACCCGAAATAAACACCAGCTACGGCAGACCTGGTCTAGTGATTATTTAGGAGCTCTGGGGCACTACCACTAACTGGGTCCCCTTACCAGAAGTCCTGGCTATACCCGACTCTGCTGGGGCAATTCCACGGAGGGGTCACCACCATGAGGATCGCCGCTTCCCAGAGAAAGCGCAATTTCTGAGAAGAAACACGGCGGGTTCGAGTCGTGTCGACCCTGGCGTTGGTTCCTGACACCGCGGGGATCGTTCCAACTTGAACGATCGGCCGTTCCATCGACACCGGATCGCTCAACGACGGGTCGATCCTGGGCCACGGGCAGCGTTCCACCTCACACGCACGCGCGGGGGTCGCCGCCGGTCGGCACGACGCGAACCTGCCAGCAGTGCCCCAGGAACCCTCCAGAGCCATCTAAGGACGAACCCAGACGCCCAGTAGTTCCCTCGAGCTTCGATCCCCCGCACCTCGATCTCTGGGAGGAGCTGGTGACCCCCCTACTGTTAGGTCGGGCATGTCCCCCTACAAGCGGATTGTGGAGGATTTGGAAGAAAAGCTGAAAGTAGTCATATATATATATATATATATATATATATATATACATATATATATATATATATGCTTGCCCCCCCCCCCCCCAGCACCCCCAAACGACGGACTGGGGAGGGGGGGGGTGCATCCTCCTCATCTTCGTCGTCCTTCTCATCGTCCTCCTCTCCTCATCCTGATCTCCTTATCTCCTTATCTTATCTCCTCCTCCTCCTCCTCAAACCACAAAATCTTCACTGATCGTTTCCTCGTCGCTCTCCTCTCCTCCTCCTCCTCCTCCTCCTCCTCCTCTCTCCTCCCCTCCTTCTCCTCCTCCTCCTCCTCCTCTTCCTCCTCCTCCTCCTCTTCCTCCTCCTCCTCCTCCTCCTTCCCTGCGTCTCCCAAGCCAAGGAAACCTAAAATGCATTGTGTATGGCGCCGTCGGTGCAAGGAAATGCTGTGTATGTTTGTTGTTGTTTTGTTTTTTTGGTCTGAGAAGCAAGGAAACGCTGTGTATGTTTTTTTTGGTTTAGCAAGCCCGAATGCCCGCGCTGGCCTCCCTCTCAGCACCCTTCCATGCGCCTCAGACCAAGAAAACAAAAAATACACAGTGTTTGGCGCCCTCGGTGCAAGGAAACGCTGTGTATTTTTGTTTTTTGGTTTTCTTGGTTTGAGAATCAAGGAAACCTTGTGTATGTTTTTTTTTTTTTTGGTTTTGCAAGCTCTAAGGGTGCTGGGAGGGAGGCTGGTGCGAGCGTCGGGGCTTCCAAAACAAACAAAAAAACAAACAAACAAAAATGCACAAGGTTTCCTTCATTCTCAAACCACCCCCCCCCCCAAAAAAAAACAAAAAAAACAGCGTTTCCTTGCACCGAGGGCGCCAAACACTGTGTATGTTTTGTTTTCTTGGTCTGAGGCGCATGGAAGGGTGCTGAGAGGGAGGCCAGCGCGGGCATTCGGGCTTGCTAAACCAAAACAAAAAAAAACAAACAAAAAAAAACATACACAGCGTTTCCTTGCTTCTCAGACCAAAAAAAACACAGCATTTCCTTGCACCGACGGCGCCATACACAATGCATTTTAGGTTTCCTTGGCTTGGGAGACGCAGGGAAGGAGAGGAGGAGGAGGAGGAGGAGGAGGAGGAGGAGGAGGAGGAGGAGGGGAGGAGAAGGAGGGGGAGGAGGAGGAGGAGGAGGAGGAGGAGGAGGAGGAGGAGGAGAGCGACGAGGAGAAACGATCAGTGAAGATTTTGTGGTTTGAGGAGGAGAGCGACGAGGAGAAACGACCAGTGAAGATTTTGTGGTTTTGGTGGTTTGGGGGTGCTGAGGGGGGGGCGACCATATATATATATATATATATATATATATATATATAACAAACAGGTAGGCAAAACAAGAAACACAACACTAACAAAACAGCATGATTTAACCAGCAAAATGAAGTCCCCTGACTATTTGTTTTATCGTTCTTGAATACTCCTCCTGTAGAGGGGCATGCACGACTTAACCCTAGAAGCCTCCTAGATGGGAACCGAGCAGATGGGGCCGAAGGATCGCGCCCCATCGCCGACGCATCGGCGATGTATCGGCGACGTTGGGGTGCATCGGCGACGTCGGCGTGGAGCAAATCGGGCTCCACATCGAGCCGCATCGCCGAAGCATCGGCGATGCGGCGCGATCCTCCGACCCCATCTACGCCGACCCCATCTCCAAGTACACCAGAGCAAAACCCCAATCAGTGGATGGTTTTCCCTGAGGAGATCGACCGGGAACCCGGGAGCCCGGGAACCCAAAACCCACCGAAATCGGCCCGGAACCAATAACCTGGACCCCGGGAACCCGGACGCGGGAACCTGGGAACCCAGCCTGCCACCAAAATCGGTTGGGTACTCTCGCCAAATCCTTCCACTTCCGCGAAGACCCCTTCAGCACAAGCTCTTGAGGAGCCGGCTGCTCCCGTCTGCCGCCGCTCCTTGGCGGCCATGCCGACGCTCGCGAGCAGCTCCATGGTGGCGCCGGCGCCCGCGGCGGCCCCGCCCGCGGGCGCGGCGAGACGGGCCGCGGCCGGCGGGGCCCGTGCGCCCGCATGCGCGGGGCGCGCGGGGGCGCCGGGCTCGGTAGAGGGGCAGGGCGCGCGGCGCGAGGCCAAAGCGCCGGGGCTCGGGAGAGGAGCAGGAGCGGCGCCGGAGGGGGGGGGAGGGGGGAGGGGGAGGGAGGGGGAGAGGGGAGGGGGCGGGGGGGGAGGGCGGGGGAGACAGGGGAGAGAGAAGGGGGGGGGAGGCGGAGGGTGGGGGGGAGAGTGGCAGAGGGAGAGGGGATGGGGGAATGTCAGAGGGATGGGCGGGATGCGAGAGGTGGAGTTAGGGATGAGGGGAGGGAGGGAGGGGGACGACGAGAGGATGTCGCCATGGCTGATGGCTCGCACAGCGCCGTCGCATCAATGCGCTCGCCGTTGCTCCAGACATGGGGCGTAAAACGATACGCGATTGACAGGACACACGTATAGGGGAGGAAAAGAGCACCCCCAACTGACCCCCCTCCCCAAGAGGGCTGGGGCCAGGTGGGGGTCGGGTGTATTTGTTTTGCCGCTTTTGCGGAATTTCCACAGTCGGGGTTCGAGAGTCCCTGGCCGGGCCCCAGCGGGAGTAGAAGGAGGGCCAGGTGGGGGCTGATACGGGACCCAAGAAATATACACCACCACCGCCTCCCTTACCCCCTCGCTCTCCCACGAGCGAGGACAGGAAGAGGAGGCTGGAGGAGGAGAGGGGGGATGACGGTGATGGTGTATATTCTAGGGGCCCGCAGTTGGGGTGCGCTGTCTTTCTTCTGATAAAAGGTGCCCTTGATTATGTAGGGTCGACCTGATGATCGGGCTCGATTGTGCCCGCCACCGGGGATTGCTTGTTTCGCAAAAGGGGGGAGATGTCGCGGCGGACGGCCCCGCGAGGATGCCAAAGTTCTGAGTCTCGAGGCCGGCTAGACAGGGAGATCCTCGATCTTGCCACAACAAAGAAACATCGGGGGTGGACAGAACCCCCAACAGTGACACGTCGATTATTGAATTGTCCGTTTTCGGTTTTCGAGAGGGCGCCGTGGCCGTTATTTTCCAGGCTTGCGCCCGCCAGGATTGGGCCCGAAAGCGTTTTCACTAAACCACGTTTTACTAAAGGGAGGTCTGTCCATCCCCGAAAACATGGAAACAGTGCACATACGCGTATGACACGATGGCACGAGTGGAACATAAGTACGGATCGAAAGACCGAGCCAGGCGAGGTCCGCGAAACGCAAGCGTGAAGTATGTGCAACGCGGAAGTACAGGTATGAAGCAAGGGCGAAACAAGTATAGGCGCACATCCAAAGTGCAACAAAACAGATCAATGTATGGAATAGTGCGGCACAAGTATAAACAAGTACGAAGTGCGAAAGAAGTATGACACACGTATCTCTCACACACGATTCTCACACTTCGGATGCGTGACTTTCTGTACTTCGTACTTCTGCATGGCACATTTCTCGTCCTCGTACTTCGGCGTGAAACTTTTTCTATTGCAATTGGGATGCTTTGCGTTCCTCTGGGGGGGGGTCCGGTGAAGCTGGCCAGAATCTGTCAATGTCAAGGGCCGTCTGCCCCGACAAGTTTCCCGTGCCCTTGGCCTCCTTCAGACAATCGGCCGGGCTATCGGTCGAGCAAGCGCTCGGCATGTGGTCAGTGGTTCGTATTGCCGATCTTGCAGCCGTACTTCTCTTGGGACTTGGCCTGGTACCTGCCGGCTGACTGGACACCCAAGGTGGCCCTGCGAAGCTCTGCGTGCCCTGACTCTTCCCTGGGCACTTTCAAAACCCCTTAGGCTAGATCTGAACGTCCAATCCGCCCAACCAGAAACCCCACCAGCCCTCTCGGCGGACGTGGTCTAGAACATCTTCTCTTCCAATCCCAATCCTCTTCGGGGAGATAAATACCCCGTTCACCCGCTGGACCGACCACCAAACGGGATCCATGGTCCCCCATCACCAGCCTTGTCAAAACGTAATCAAATTTGCGCGCGGCGGCAAACTCGGGATCCCGAGCGGAACTCCAACGAGTACTTTGAATGGGTTTTTGTCAGGGGTGGCAAGAGTGCCAACATATTTGTCCGCTGTGCGCTATCCCACCATCCGGGTGAAAAACAATTCAAAGACGGTGCGGGTGCGCAAACCTTTCATCATGCTAACAACACCGCCCTCGCTTTGCAACGGTGTTTACAATCATCCTGTGGTGTTGGGTCCTTGTTTTGAAGAAGAAGTGCCCCGCATTCTCTCATTCCCTCCTCCTCCCCCTCCTCTCTCCTGCTTTCCGCGCATCACCACCACCCACCACCACCACCACCACCACCACCACCACCACCACCACCACCACCACCACCACCACCACACTCACATCATCATCATCATCATCATCATCATCATCATCATCATCATCATCATCAGCATCATCATCATCATCAGCATCACCACCACCATCATCATCATCATCAACATCATCATCAGCATCAGCATCAGCATTATCATCATCAGCAGCATCATCATCAGCATCAGCATCAGCATCATCATCATCATCATCATCATCATCAACATCATCATCAGCAGCATACGCATCATCATCACCATCACCATCAACATCATCATCACAATTGTTACCATCATCATCAATGCCATCATCATTGTGGGTATCAGCGTCACATCCACCATCAGCATCATCACCATCAGCATCATCATCATCACCATCACCTTCGCCATCACCTTCACCATCAGCACCACCACCACCGTCGCCATCATCATCATCATCACCATCAGCATCATCATCATCATCATCATCATCGTCATCATCGGCATCATCATGTTGTTGATCATCATCAGCGTAATCAGCGCCACCACCATCATCACCACGAACACCATGTCCATGACCATTCCCAACGTCAGTATCATCATCACCACCATCACCATCATCATCATCGTCATCATTGTTAGTATCATTATCATCCTGACCATTCATAATATCATCATTATCATCATCACTGCCACCATCATCATTATCATCATCATCATCGTCGCCGTCATCATCATCGTCATCGCCATCACCATCATCATCGTCATCATCATCACCGTCGTCGTCGTCATCACCATCATCATCACCAGCGTCGTCAACATCGACATCATCATCATCACCACCATCATCAGCATCAGCATCATCATCGCCATCAACGTCGTTACAATCACACTCATCAGCAGTAACCTCATCAGCACCACCACCATTTTCATCAGCATCAGCATCAGCATCAACATCACCACCATCATCATCATCATCATCATCATCATCATCATCATCATCATCATCATCAGCATCAGCATCATCATCATTGTCGTCATCATAGCCACCCTTGTCAGCATCATTCTTGTCGTCATCACCATTGTGGCAGACCTCTCACACGTTTCGCGGTCCAAAAGGGACCTCCACCGAAGGTCTCGGTGCCAGCGCTCGCATGTCTTCTCTGCACCATGTCGACACACCCCTCAAACGCTCGGTGGCCACATATGGGAGCTCCACCGAAGGTCCCAGTGGCCAGAGTAATCGCATGCGTGACCGCTCGCATTTCGGCGCGCCCCTCTCACACGATTCGTGGCCCCATCAGGAACTCCACCGAAGGCCCTGGTGGCAGGAATTGCATGCGTGACCGCGCGAATTTCGGCACACCCCTCGCACTTCTCGTGGCCCCACCGGGAGCTCTGGCACGAGAGGCAGGACTCACATGCATGACAACACCTATTTGGATATACCACTCACAAGCTTCGTGGCCACATGGGAACTCCACCGACAGCTCCAACGGCAGGAATCGCATGCGAGACCGCGCCAATTTCGGCGCATCCCTCACACGCTTCGTGGTCCCACAGGGAACTCCAACGAAGGCCCTAGTGGCAGGAGTCGCATTCGCGTCCGCGCTAATTTCGGCAAAGTTTTCGTGGCCGTACAGGGAACTCCACCGAAGGCGCCGCCGGCTGCTGTTCCCCACGGCAGCGCCGATAGAAACCCATATCTACCGTGCGGGTTCAGCAAACCATTACGGCCGATCCCTGCGATTCCATTATCAACGTCGTTCCGTCCTTCTCACGCAAGCTTTAGTCCGTTTGCGAGCCCTTTCCATTAGTTTACACCTGTCTCGCGGTACTCGCAGCTGCATCTGGTCGGGTCCTTCGTTTTGCTTGTGTAGCACGAACGGACGGGGTGTCGGCATCGTGCCAAATAAGTGCTGCCACGTGCATTAGCGCACCGGCACTGGACCAATCCTGTGCGCGTAACTGGCGCACATGTCGCGGCCCGTCCAAGTGGCGCGCGTGGTGCACGTGGAACACATGGCGCATCGGGCGCACCAACCGCGCCTGGCACGCTGAGGCCAATGGTGGACGTGTCGCAATTGACGCGCGCAGCGCTCCTGGCATGCGTGGTGTGCCTCGCGCACGTCGCGCTGCTGACGCCTGTGTTGGTTTTTGAACGATATTTCATCCGATGGCGACCTCTGCCTACGCTGAGTTCCAGACGCCACGTGCATGGAGGAGTGGCGGGGGTGAGAGATACAGCTCGTGGCGCTCCCGTGGGGCATTTGATTCGTGTTCCGCATTGGTAAGTCCTATCCCGCTTCCGCGCTAGCGGTCGGTGCTCGCATGGAGGCCCGGGCCGATTCGCGCGAGGGGGGGCCGGGGCGGGCCCCCGAGCGCGCGCGCGGGCCGAGCGGCGCCGCCCAGGAGGGAAGGAGCCGGGTGCCGACGAGGGCCACCGGCACCAGTGCGGCTGGCCTCGGAAGAGGAAGGGGGGGGAGAAAGGGTGGGGGGCCGAGATGCTGCAGAGCACCGGGGAACGTGCGTAAGAGGGGGAAGAAGAGAAAGCGATCTCCCGCGCGATCGACGCCCAGGCGGAGGCCGCGGCTGACGCGCGCGAGGGGGGCCCGGAGTGGGCGGGCCCCCGCGCGCGCGGGACGAGCGGCGCCGCCCAAGAGAGAAAGATCTCCTGGGCGCCGGGGGTCACCGGCAGTCGTGCCCAGGCTCAAGGCTCTTGCGCAGTGACAAGGTTCTGGCGGGCGGTCGCAGTCTGAGCTGCTCGCGCAGAAGGGGCCAACCACGCGAAGAGCAACGACCTGGCGGTCGCTATAGCGGCAGCGAAGCGCGCAGAGCGCGCGCGAGCAAAGGCAGAAAGGGCGGGCAGAACAGACGAAGCAGCGGGGGCGCCGGCCGCCGAAGCGGCGGCGGCGTCGGCGGCACAAGACGCCGAGGTCGCGCGCGCCGCATAATCGGGCCCACTGCGAAGCCGGCACGCTGCTGGGCCGACGCGCGGATGCACGCGCCGCCCGCGGCCCACTCGCGCCCGGAGGCGTAGAACGGAGGCAGACGCGCCCCGCGCCCGTCGCACTGGATCCCCGAGATGACGGCGACGTCCTCGCGCGCGGTCGCGAAGGCCACGACCGCGCCGAGGCCTCCGCCGCCTCGAGGGCGCGCCAATCGAGAGGCTCCCGGGGGCCCGCCCCCCCGCGGAGGGACGCGAACGCCGGCGACGACTCGCGGCGCCGGGTCGACGGGAAAAGGCGCGCGTGAGTCTCCGCCAGAGCCGCGCGCGCGAACGCGCGCCGCAGCTGGGGGGCCACATGCGGTCCCTACCCCTACCCCCCACGGCTTCTGACGGGGGAGGGAGAGCGAAGTGAGCCCCGCCCTCCCCCGATCCGAAGTCGTGGGGGGGTAGGGGTAGGGTTCGCGCGCGGCCCCCCAGCAGCTCCGGGGCCTGCCCGCGCGGGCCTCACTCGGCTCATGACGGGGGGCCCGCGTCCGTCCAGACTGGCGTGCCAAAGGCAATCCAGGACGGCGGCAACGGCAGCTGCCTGTCGGCGCCGGTCGTTCCCCAGCCCCGAATGGTCCCTTGGAAGAGAGGGGCGCAGTCACCTCCCTTTGGGTGACCAACGGGGACGACGGCGCTCGCGGCGAGCAGCTCGTCGGGGCCCGCCACGGGGCGCGCGGCCGCCCGCCTGAGACAGGCGGCGGCGGGTCTGGAGGGCGCGGTGGAATGGTCCGATAGCTTGGCAGGTCTGGCCTCAACGTTCGGCCACAGGCGCTTCCACAAAGGCAGGGGGCGGCGGTGATTCGCCGTAGGCGTCTTCGATAATCCAATAGTGTTCAAGATGGCGTCCAGCATGCCTCCAAGAGGCCCCAGGGCGGCTCAAACTGGCCCTGGAGCCTCTCAAAGACGCCCCCGAGATGCTCGAACCACCACAGCATTAGAATGGTTGAATGATGTGGGTCTTCTTGTCTTTTCGCTTCGGATGGGCTTCGCGGCCTCAACATGGCTCTAAGATAGCCCAAGAGAGAGAGAGGGGGGGCATAAGGGCGCTAAAACGGCCCCAAGACCCAAGACACCCCCAGAGCGTAACAAGAGGGCCCCAAGAGGCGTTGTTGACTGCGGAGGGCACATTAACTGGGCCCCCTTTTTGTTGATCGATGTCGCCCAAGATGGTCCCAAGAGTGCCCCAGAAGGGCCACAAGATAGCCTCAAATGCCTCCCGAAAGGCTCGCAGAAGGCCGAGAGACGGCCCAAAGATCTTCCAAGAGGCTCACAGATCGAAACATTGGAGAAACCATTTATGGTTATGGTTGACTCCTGGGTTTGTTCAGGCTGGTCCTGGGCTGTCCCGCCTCTTTGTTTCGCTGCTTGCTGTTACACATATCTGATCAAGGCAACTCGCCTGGGCATCGCTTCTGGATGGGCTGGTGGGGATTTGTTTGTCGTCGCGGCCGCGGGCGAAGGCGCCGACGGTGTCAGCAGAGTTAGCTCGGGCTACGAGCAACCTAATTGCCGGCGCGCGCGCCGAACAGGCAAGCCCTACCGCCGAGGGAAGCAGCCGCGCCGGGGCTGAGCTGCGCCGGGGGGGTGGACTGCAGCTGGTGGGGATACGCGAAGCATCAACAGTCAGCAAACGAAAGCGTACAAGGTCTGCAGCGTCAGCCTGAAAAACCGGAGCGCTGGCGCGAGAAACCAGAGCCATGATGCTCGTGAGTCTACAGCGCCAGGGTGACGAGGGTGTGGGCGATGGCTCCTATGGGCGTCGACTCGGGTATCTCCGAGTAGAGGACCACAGCTCCCAAACCAAGGGTGACATGAGCACGAGCGGGGGAGATGAAGCCACTGGGAGACAACGAGTCATGCGAAGAGTCCCTTTAACACGGCATAGAAAGGACGCGCGTCCTCTGCTGCCACCAGCAAACCCAGAAGCCCCCATCACAATGATCGGTTCGAAAAGCGAGAGGACGACCCAAGAGTAGTTCCAGCTGGAAACAGATTCGCAATCGCGTGCGAAGGGGCGGGGGTAAAGCATGCCAGCTGTGCTCGCCATCCTCGAAGTCTCATGGGTTGCCAATGATCCTTGACTGTGCAACTGCGAACGCCCTCTCCCCCGGTGCTGCGGACCTCGCAGGCCCTCCTCAGGACCACTCCGTGATGAGCCGAACATGTGAGTCGCCGCAGCGCCGGAAGCAGCAACGCCAACGAGTGTCCTGTGCCTCTGGTCGCCGACCATGAACCAACTGCATTCAGCAACTGCATTCGAGTAGGGAAATCGACTACAGAGTTGATTTACAACCGAATCCATTTTTCGTCGAATCTGCGTCGAATCTGCGACAAGCATGTTGGATTCTCTGTAGATGTACGAACATATACGTCTGGCTTGCCCATTCGACAAACGAACCAAGTTTGGGGTAAATCAATCCAGTAGTCGATCCCCTACTCGATTCATCCATCATTCGGGACACCGCTTTCCCCAATGATTCCCTTATCCAAGCGCGAGGAAGCTGGACCGATCGTTCTGGCATGGCCAGCGAGCTCACCTGTAGATGCGGGCGCTGCACGGTCCTTCGTTTTTCAAGGCACAGGCGTTGCAGCTCTTGCCTCACCCCATGAACTAGTCCTGACATCCTGCCGCATTGCCTCCTCTCCGACACAATACGATGCGACTCGCACCTCAAGGGGCTTCTAAAATCTAGAACCTGGGATGCATCGTCCAATCAGAATCAGATCGCGCCGTCGCTGGTCGCCATAATGTCCTTACTAAGAAGTTACGTTGGTGATGCGTGAAGGTTGGAATGGGTGGGTAACCCTCGCATATCGACGCGCAGACGTATGATTTTGGACGCGGCATGTTTGCGAACAACATTCTAAAACATATTGCGACTGGGACCATCTTCCTTGATATGCCGATTTTTGCGGATTTGCAGCCATTGGTGGAGCAAGTGACGTGGGGCAGAAAAGGCGAACCGAAAATCATGCGATGCCCGAAAATGTCGCGGTGCCCTAGATGGGAGGCATGGGAACCTCACACTCGACGTCCAAGATGCCTGGTATCTCGTCTCGGCGATGCCGGACAACCGCCAAAGGGTCGTCCCGCCTCCGGAGAGTTACGGTATCGTCCTCGAGCGTGTCGAAGTCCACGGTGCAGCAGAAGGGCGTGCCGACCTCATCCATGCGCCGGTAGCGTTTGCCAATGGAGCCCGCGTCGTCGTAGACGACGTTGTAGCCCTTGCGGCGGAGCTTCGCGGCCAGTTCCTGGGCCTTCTGGACTAGCTCTGGTGGCTTCTTCATCAGAGGGAAGATGGCGCACGTGATCGGCGCCACGCACGGCGCAAACCGAAGCAACGACCGCTTCTCCCCGTCCACCTCGTCCTCGTCGTAGGCGCTACAGAGCAGCGCGAGGAAGAGCCGGTCAACGCCCAGGGAGGGCTCGATGACGTGCGGCACAAACTGGCGCTTCTTGTCGGGGGGAGGGACCTGGTACTCCATTTTCTGCTTGCTGGCGTTTGCGTGCTGAGTCAGGTCGTAACAGCCCCGAGCAGCCACACCGAGAAGCTCCGAGCTACCGAAAGGGTACCGAAAGGTGATGTCGGTGCAAGCGCGGGCGTAATGGGCGAGCTTGTCTCCGACGTGCACCTCTCGCTCCATCAGCCGCTCGTCGAGCCCAACACCCTTGAGGAAGTCCCACATCTCCTGCAGCCAGGCCTCCTGCTCGGCAGCGAAATCCGCCTCTTCGTCGATGAAGTACTCAATCTCCATCTGCTCGAACTCCCTGGATCGAAACAGGAACTGCCGTGGGGTGATTTCGTTGCGGAACGCCTTCCCGATCTGCGCAATGCCGAACGGGATTTTCATACGCGAGACGGTGGCCACGTTCTTATAATTGGAGAAGATGCCCTGCGCAGTCTCTGGCCTCAAGTAACTGGTGGAGCCAGAGTCTGCGTAGGGGCCCACCTGGGTCTGAAACATAAGGTTGAACGCCCGCGCCCCGGTCAGAGAGCCGGGCTCGCCTGTGGCGGGCGACGGCACCAGCGGCACATCCTCCTCTGTGGCCTCTGTCATGTCCTTCATCTCCAGCGGCTTCAGCGCCGCGTCCGACCCACTTTTCTTCATGAGTTTCTTCGCCGCCTTCTCCAACTTGGCCTTGGTGTCGCCGTCCTCGACCGCCGAGACGCAACCCAACAGGGTGCCGTCTTCCAACTCCACTCTCGCCCACATCAGTTGATCTGCACGGAACCTCTGCTTGCTCTTGGTGCAGTCCACCATGGGGTCAGAGAAATTGGCCACATGGCCAGATGCCTGGTGCACCTTAGGATTGGTGATGATGGAACTGTCGAGCCCGACGACATTGTCGCGCCCGTAGACCATTCTCTGCCACCAGCACCTGCAGACTGACTGACATGCATTACTGGAGGTCCTTTCCAAATCCTGGGCGCGGGGGGATGGCGGGAGGAATCTCCCGCATTACACGGGTAACTGGAGGCATCTGAAGCGGACGCACGCCTACCTCCAACGGAATATGCCAGAAACTGGAAAGGCTGATCTCTCCACAAGGATATTTCTTTGAATTGGAACCTTTTAAGGTTGTTCTTCAGCTCCACGCCCAACGGACCGTAGTCGAAGAAACCAGCGTAGCCACCGTAGATCTCGCCACTCTGAAATATGAACCCCCTTCGCTTGCAGAGGCTCACCAAACCCTCAAGGTCTATCTTGTAATTGAATTCCTCCACCTCCTTCGTTGGCGCGTCCATGGTGGACACCGCGCGGGGGACCTGGAGTCTACGCCTTCCGGGGCACAATAATTACTCGACGCGGAGATCTGATTACAGAACAAGACCCCACCCTAGGTAATGAGGAATGACAGGACCCTCATCTTCGGGTATGGCGAATGACAAAAACCCTGGGGAAAAAATTGAACAGTGAGAAAATGTGATTTGACCTTCAAACACGGAGCGGCTGGAAATGTGCCCGCGCTGAAAGCAAACAAAAACGCCTAGACAGTGTGAGAACTCGCCCAGATGATGCGTGCTCGAACACCGACGCCGCCCTGATAGTCAGCCCTCTCTCTATCTGGCAGGCTGAGTGTTCAGGAGATGGCCCACATGTGGATAACGGCCAAGGGCGCCCCCCCCCAGGGGAAGGACGGCTGAGGGAGAGAACATCCCACCAACTCGAGGCACCGATGGACTCTGAGTTGGCCGAGTTCGATCTCCGAATGCCCTCCAGACGTCTCCAGACTGGAGGCTTCCTCGAGACCGACTCCACATCCTCCTCAAATGTGACTGAGAATCGGAACTGTCAAGCGACGCCCGATCCGCTTTGTGATCAAGAACATGTCACGCGTTGCCCTCTGAACCTGGGCCCAGACTGCCTGAGGAAAACGTGGGCACGATGCCCAACAACGAATCGCCGTCCCAAACCGACCGACAGCGGCCGCTGTTGGGCAGGCGCCCCTTGGTCTCGAACGGACACCGCCTGCAGCAACACCGACAGCGAGTCTTGTTCAAAATGGGCAGGAACTGCGACCAGCAGAGGAGGAAGAGCAGAGGAAGAACACTCTTCCTACCCGATCCGCCTCCTCCTCCTGAACCTCCTGCTCCCCCTCCTCTTCCTCCTCCTCCTCCTCCTTCTCCTCCTCCTCCTCCTCCTGCTCCCTCTCCTCCTCCTCCTCCTCCTCCTCCTCCTCCTCCTCCTCCTCCTCCTCCTCCTCCTCCTCCTCCTCCTCGACGGCCTACGCCTCCAGTTCTTCCCGTGCCCGCTGCGCTCGTGCCGAGGCGCCCCCGGAGAACGGCCCGAGCCCCCCCCCTCAAAAAACCGTGCGGTGACCCCGAAAACCCCCACGCCCTCGCCACGCGGGGTGGTCTCCACGCGGTTCGGGCGCCCCCGAAGGAGGAGGAGGAGGAGGAGGAGGAGGAGGAGGAGGAGGAGGAGGGGGAGGAGGAGGAGGAGGAGGAGGAGGTGGAGGAGGGGGAGGATGGGTAGGAGGAGGAGGAGGAGGAGGAGGAGGAGGAGGAGGAGGAGGAGGAGGAAGAAACACCCTGCTTCCTCCAGGGTGCCCTGGGTTTCTCGGGTTTCGACGGTCTTGCCGTGGACAACGTGGCGCCCCCACGCCCAACAGAAATCCATGGACGCCCCGGGGTCTCTCGGGGTTGGGCTTCTTGTGGAAGGAAGGCTGCTCGTGGACTGGCCTTCACCTGGGCATCGCTCGGACGTCCATTCCCTGTGCTTTTTTTTCGGTTTCGTGCGTGGTTGTTTCGCCAAGTGATCAAGGATGCTCTTCGATGGTCCTCGCCGAAGGAAAAAATGCACACGTCCGAGCGATGCCAAGCCACTGTATCATGTGCTGCCCTCCGGGCCTGGCTCCGGACTGCCTGGACCTCCTGGCGAGCGCGCGCCAGGCGCCCAGGCCTGCCGCCGCCATCGCCGCCGCCCTCCACTGGCCTACCCCGCAGCCTGCAGGACGGCCAGAAAGGCAGGCCCAACACGGATCGGGTCGAATATCGGCACCGGGTCGGGTCGCCAGCGAAAACCGCCCCGAATCGAACCAAAGTCGGGTCGCCGCGCCTGGACCCGGCTGGCCCTGGCCGACGCCGTCGAACCAAGCCAGATCGGATCGAATCGGAATCGCAGCCTCGGCGGACGAATCGAATCGCACAGATTCGGATCGTAGGCAGCCTTGACAGGTGGTGGCCTAGGGGGGGCGCTACCAGCATGGAGTGGGAAGTCAGAGCGGAAGAACCGAAGGGCCATTCACTTTCCCCGAATGCGTGGCTGAAGTGGGGCTCCGCGGTGCGGATTGTTGCTGCGGTATTGTTACTGTTGTTGTTGTTGCTGTTGTTGGTGTTGTTGAACGCGCACGATTCAATAATGAATGCGTATTACTGACCCCCCTTCCGGTGACCATTGTTTGTGTCCATTGAAGTGCTTCCCTCCGGGCCCGCACCGTGTTTTGTATCAGGGAAAGTCACTAAGCTCAAACTGCGCTGTTGGCCTCCATATTATAACATCAACAACAACATCAACAACAACATCAACATCAACAACAACAATCATTTTAAGACTGTTCGCCCTTACCTGATCGTGTGTCCAATAACTCGTACTTCCCAACCCCCCATACCTGCCCTCTTCGTCTTCGATCGAACCCCTTTTGGGGGGTATACCTTTCTTCCCTGCAGGCCGGGCCCCGGCAAGCGGCGGGGCGGCTCGGCCTTGCCAGCGGCAGTGCTGATCGGCGGGGCGGCCGCGGACCGTCGACCCGACCCCAAGAGGGACGGACAGGGGACCGACCACGACGACGACGACGTCGACGACGACGGCGACGACGACGGCGACGACGAGCGAAAGCGAGAGCAAGCGACAACGACAGCATGGCCACGAACACGGAGTAGGCCACGAAGGCCGACAGCGGGGACACGAAGGGAATGCGTATGGGGCCACGAAGAGCGCGAACGAGCCGGGGCCACGAAGGGCAGATAATGCTGGGCCACAGAAGGCAACGATGGGGCCACTGAGGGTATCAACTGGGCCACGTAGGACAGTGAGGGGGCCACAAACGGCGACAGCGGGGCGACGAAGGGCATGCACATGGGGCCACAACGGGCGAGAACGAGCGGGGGCCACGAAGGGAATACATATGTTGGGCCTCGGAGGGCAAGGACGGGGCCACTGAGGGCAACAACGGGGCCACGAAGGGCAGCGAGGGGGCGACAGCGGGGCCACGAAGGGCACGCATATGGGGCCACCAAGGGCGCGAACGAGCGGTGGCCACGAAGGGCATACATATATATATATATATATATATATATATATATATATAGGGCCACGACGGGCAGCGAGGGGGCCACGAGTGGCTGCAACGGGGCCACGAAGGGGAGTGACGGGGCCACGAAAGGCTGCAACGGGGCCACGAAGGGCTGCAACGGGGCCACAAAAGGGCTGCGAAGGGGCCACGCAAGGCTGCGAGGGGGTCACAAAACAAAGTCAGGGGGCCACGAAGGGCTGCAACGGGGCCACGAAGGGCATCGAGGAGGCCACGAGGGGCTGCAACGAGGCCACAAAACAAAGTAGGGGGCCACGAAGGGCTGCAACGGGGCCACGAAACAAAGCGAGGGGGCCACGAAGGGCTGCAACGGGGCCACGAAGGGCAGCGAGATCCCGATTCCCAGGAAATCTGCGAGAGTCCTAAGCGTGAGCGCGACTCCTGGGTGCCTGAGTATCGGGAGCGCGGCGCTTGAGTAAATTGCAAGAGTTCCAGCACAAGGGCGCTATTCGTCAGCAAGTCTCCAGCGAGAGCGCGACTCCAGAGCGCCGGGAGAGCGATTCCTGAATAAATTGTAAGGAAATCCAAAGCGAGAGCGCGATTCCTGACTAAAATGTGAAAAGTCTCGGGCGGGAGCGGGGGTCCTGGCTAAATTGTGACGAAGTCTCAGGCGGGAGCCGTTGTTGTTGTAACCTGGGGGCCAGGGGCCCAGTTTGAGCATCAAGACTTTCCCTGTCAAAAAACAGGGTGCGAGCGTCGAGGGGCACACTTTGATTGAGAAAAAACAGTCTGCACCAGTGGGGGGGATCAACAATAATTATTCTTCAGAAGTGAGAGTTCAACAACAACAGCAGCAACAACAACAACAACAACAATCACTTTACCCGAACGCTCAGTGTTCTCACCAGTGCCAGGGTTTTCATGCGACGCCAGCCAATACCCCCACTTTGTGGGGGGGCAGTGCAAGCTCTACCAAATATCCACACGACTCTTCGCCACCACCCACACCCAGCTTCCCGCCCTATGACGTTCGGACACTTCACTTCGTGGCCTGCGGACGACCGTGGCTACTACACTGGCGTGGAGTACACACCCACAGAAGTTGTTAAGCCTACGTTCGTACACCCACAGAAGTTGTTAAGCCTTGTTAACCCACAGAAGTTGTTAAGCCTTCCACAGAACATCTGTTGCATATGATGCATATGGTACATGATACACATGATACACATGATACGTACTCACAAGATAGTTGATCACATCTTTAGGGCAAATTCCTGAGGGATGTGGGAATACACAAGAGAGAGAGGATATGGTTGTCCCGATGGTTGTCTCGATGGTTGTCCCGATGGTTGTCCTGATGGTTGTGGTTGTCCCGATCGTTGTCCCGATGATTGTCCCGATGGTTGTCCTGATGGTTGTGCTTGTCCCGATCGTTGTCCCGATGACTGTCCCGATGATTGTCCCGATGGTTGTCCCGATGGTTGTTCCGATGGTTGTCCCGATGGTTGTCCCGATGGTTGTGAGCGATGCCGGATCCTCACGCCCCCCGCCGGAGGAGGAGGAAGAGCGTGCGAAAGTAGCTCGCGCGAGCTCATGTAACATAAATGTTGGAAAACCATTGGTTTTTTTAGGATTCGGACAGCGCGCGCGGGTAGAAATTTTGAAAAGTCGTGCAGGTGTTTTTCGAGGACCTACGGTGCGATTCGTGTGATTTTATGATGCGCGGTGCTAAAATTCTTAAGAAGCCCAATGGTTTTTGGAGATTTCGGCGTGCGCGCGCGAAGAAAAAACGAATGTGTCCCGCATGGTATTATTTGACAGGGATGATGGCCCTGGCAGGTGCGCAACCGTTGTCGCAGAAGTTCGAAAAAGTTGCTCGCAAAAGCCCGTTTGACAGAAATGTTTAAAAAGTGTTGGGTTTCCTACGAATCCGCAAGAGCGCGCGGGATGAGATTTTGACATTTTTTTGTTGAAAAACCATTGGTTTTTTGATGTTTTTATGTTAAAATCGCTCCGAACACTAAGCTTTTGGAAGGATTTCGTCTTGCGCGCGCGAATGTCCACTTTACCTTATTTTTTGCAAGGGATTCTTGAAATTTGATTATATTAGAACAAGAAATGTCATTTTATAGTGTTTTTTGCAAGGGAAAGCGGGGGGGAACAAAACAACCGGATCTTGATCACATCGAATTACCTGAGGCTTCCTCACGAAAATGATGAAAATGTAGCTGCGGCCTAGGCGGCGCAGGGGGGCCGTGCACCAGGGGTCCCAACAATAATTATTCTTTAGAATTAATAATGTTCAACAACGGTTCCCACCTGAGACTTCCTCGCTCTTTAGCCAGGTGCGTCGCTCCCGCCTGAGCCGTCTCGCATTTTACTCAGGAATCGCGCTCTCGCTTCGGATTGCCTTATAATCTATTCTCCCGGCGCTCTGGAGTCGCGCTCTCGCTGGTGACTTGCCTGCAATTTATTCCCCAAACAGCTTGCTGAACGGGGTGCTGTTGTGATAGAAGCTAATTCCGGCCGAAGGAAAGCTAAGCAGAGACATCCTCAAACAAATGTGGTGGTCCGGCCCGTTTCGCCTGAGACATCCTCACAACTCTCGTTTCTGAGTTGTCCGGGATTGAGCGTTTCGCCTGAGACATCCTCCTAAATCTGAGCTCTGAGAGGCCGCGCGAGAGGTGGTCCGGGCCGTTTCGCTTGAGACATCCTCGAAACTCTGAGCTCCCAGATGCCGCGCGAGAGGTGGTCCGGGCCGTTTCGCCTGAGACATCCTCGCAACTCTGAGCTCCAAGATGCCGCGCGCGAGGTGGTCCGGCCCGTTTCGCCTGAGACATCCTCGAAACTCTGATCTCCCCGATGCCGCGCGCGAGGTGGTCCGGCCCGTTTCGCCTGAGACATCCTCGAACTTCTGAGCTCTGAGATGCCCTGCGCGAGGTGGTCCGGCCCGTCTCGCCTGAGAAATCCTTGCAACTCTGAGATCTGAGATGCCGTGCGCAAGGTGGTCCGGCCTGTTTCGCACAAGATATTCTCGCAACTCTGAGCTCTCAGATGCTGCGCAAGAGGTGGTCCAGCCTGGGGGCCCAGAAGGCCACATGTTACATATCCTCCATGGGACCCTGCGAGCCTCAGGAGGCCCCAGAGAGGTCCAGGAGGCCGCAGGACGCCCAGGACAGGCCCCAGGGGCCCCCAGGAGATTCCCAGGAGGCCCCAGGAGGCCCTCTATCAGAACGTGTCAAGTTAATACACATCCGGTGTCGATTCGTTGATTTTTCCTGCTCTTGTGCCCCCCCCTCCATTTGGAGAGGCCCAAGCGGCCACAGGTTAGATATCCCCCCTGGGAGCCCCAAGATGCTTCAGGAAACCTCAGGTGGAGTTCAGGAGGCCACAGGAGGCCCAGGAGGAAGCTCCAGGAGGTCCCCAGGAGGCCCAGGAGGCACCAGGAGGCCGCAGGACGCCCAGGACAGGCCCCAGGGGTCTCCAGGAGATTCCCAGGAGGCTCCCAGGAGGCCCCAGGAGGCCGCTTATCAGAACGTGTCAAGTTAATACACATCCGGTGTCGATTCGTTGATTTTTCCTGCTCTTGTGCCCCCCCCCCCTCCATTTGGAGAGGCCCAAACGGCCACAGGTTAGATATCCCCCCTGGGAGCCCCAAGAGGCTTCAGGAAACCCCAGGTGGAGTTCAGGAGGCCACAGGAGGCCCAGGAGGAAGCTCCAGGAGGTCCCCAGGAGGCCCCAGGAGGCACCAGGAGGCCCCCGCAACTCGGAGCTCTGAGACGCCGCGCTCGAGGTGGTCCGGCCCGTTTCGCCTGAGACTTCCTCGCAGCACGTTTCGCCCGAGACATCGTCGCAACTCTGGGGTCCGAGATGCCGCGCGCGAGGTGGTCCAGCCCGTTACGCTGGAGACATCCTCGCAACTCTAGGCTCCGAAATGCCGTTCGCGATGAAGAGGAGGTGGAGGAGGAGGAGGAGGAGGAGGAGGAGGAGGAGGAGATGGAAGGGAGAAGGAGGAGGCGGATGATGTGCATGAGGGAGCAGGCAGGAGGAGGGGGAGGTCCCAGAGAGCTTCAGGAGGCCGCAGGACGCCCAGGACAGGCCCCAGGGGTCCGCAGGAGATTCCCAGGAGGCTCCCAGGAGGCCCCAGGAGGCCCTCTATCAGAACGTGTCAAGTTAATACACATCCGGTGTCGATTCGTTGATTTTTCCTGCTCCTGTGGCCCCCCCCTGTATTTGGAGAGGCCCAAACGGCCACAGGTTAGATATCCCCCCTGGGAGCCCCAAGATGCTTCAGGAAACCTCAGGTGGAGTTCAGGAGGCCACAGGAGGCCCGGGAGGAAGCCCCAGGAGGTCCCCAGGAGGCCCCAGGAGGCACCAGGAGGCCCCCGCAACTCGGAGCTCTGAGACGCCGCGCTCGAGGTGGTCCGGCCCGTTTCGCCTGAGACTTCCTCGCAGCACGTTTCGCCCGAGACATCGTCGCAACTCTGGGGTCCGAAATGCCGCGCGCGAGGTGGTCCAGCCCGTTACGCTGGAGACATCCTCGCAACTCTGGGTTCCGAGATGCCTTTCGGGATGAAGAGGAGGTGGACGAGGAGGAGGAGGAGGAGGAGGAGGAGGCATGTTTTAACATGCCATGCCAGCCCGCACTAGGCGGGCACGCAATCGACCTTGGAAACCGCAGTGGGTCTAAAAACCCTGTTTGGGGATACTGCACTCCGGCTATAATTCAAGAATCGCGCTCTTGCGTTGGAATTTCCCGCAATTTACTCAAGCGCCGCGCTCGCAACACTCAGGCACGCAGGGGTCGCGCTTACGCTTCGGACTCCGTCTCAACATACTTAGGAATCGGAATCTCGCTGCCCTTCGTGGCCCCGTTGCGACCCTTCGTGGCCCCCCAGCTGCCCTTCGTGGGCCCGTTGCAGCCCTCCGCGGCCCCCTCGCTGCCCTTCGTGGCCCCGTTGCGACCCGTCGCGGCCCCCTCGTTGCCCTTCGCGTCCCCGTTGCAACCCTTCGCGGCCCCCATCGCGGCCCTTCGTGGCCCCATACCTGCATGCCCCTCGTGGCCCCCGCTAGTTCGCGCCCTTCGTGGCTCCCTCGCTGCCCTTCGTGGCCCCGCTGTCGCCCTTCGCGGCCCCCTCGCTGCCCTTCGTGTCCCCGTTGCAGCCCCTCGTGGCCCCCATCGCTCTCCTTCGTGGCCCCATATCTGCATGCCCTTTGCGGCCCCCGCTCGTTCGCGCCCTTCGTGGCTCCCTCGCTTCCCTTCGTGGCCCCGCTGTCGCCCTTCGCGGCCCCCTCGCTGTCCTTCGTGGCCCCGCTGCTGCCCTCAGAGGCCCCATCCTTGCCCTCTGCGGCCCTATATACGCATGCCCTTCGTGGCCCCCGGTCGTTCGCGCCCGTCGTGACCCAATATGCATGCCCTTCGTGGCCCGCTGTCGCCCTTCGTGGCTCCCTCGCTGTCCCACGTGGCCCCGCTGCTACCTTCAGTGTCCCCGCCGTTGCCTTCTGTGGCCCTGCATTATTTGCCCTTCGTGGCCCCCGCTCGTTCGCGCCCTTCGCGGCCCCATGCGCGTGCCCTTTGAGGCCACGCCGTCGCCCTTCGTGGTCCCCTTTCTGCCCTTCGTGGCCCCGCTGTCACTCTTGCTTTTGCTCTCGCTCTCGCTTTCGCTCCTCGTCGTCGTCGTCGCCGTCGCCGTCGCCGTCGCAGTCGCCATCGTCGTCGTCGTTGTCGTCGTCGTCGTCGCGGTCGTGGTCGGTCCCCTCTCCGTCCCCCTTGGGTTCAGGTTGCCGACGATCCGCGCTGCCGCTGGCCAAGCTGGCGGCCCGCGGCCGCCCCGCCCGGCCTGCAGGGAAGAAGTGCCCCCCAAGCGATGCACGATCGAAGACGAAGAGGGTGGATATGGAGGGTTTGGGACATACGCGTTGCATGACAGTCGAGCAGACACGAGCGAGCAGTCCTAAAATGAGTGTTGCGGTTGTTGGCGATATAGGCTTTGTAGCTAGAGTGGTAGTAGTAGTAGTAGTAGTAGTAGCAGTAGTAGTAGTAGTAGTAGTAGTAATCGTAGTAGTAGTAGTAGTAGTAGTAGTAGTAGTAGTAGTAGTAGTAGTAGTAGTAGTAGTAGTAATACTACTAGTACTAGTACTAGTACTAGTACTAGTTAGTACTAGTACTAGTACTAGTACTAGTACTAGTACAAGTACTAGTACTAATAGTAGTAGTAAAAGTAGTAGTAGCAGTAGTAGTAGTAGTAGTAGTATTAGTCGTAGTAGTCGTAGGAGTAGTCGTCGTAGTAGTCATAATAGTAGTCACCGTCGTCGTCGCAGTAGTAATAGTAGCAGTAGCAGCAGTAGAAATAAGGGTAGCAGTGGAAATCGTGGTAGTAGTAGCAGTACTACTACTACTACTACTACTACTACTACTACTACTACTAGTACTACTACTAGACGTAGTAGTAGTAGAAGTAGAAGTAATCGGAATAGTGGGGGTAGTCGTAGTAGTAGTAGTAGTAGTAGAAATAGTGGTGGTAGCAGTAATAGTAATAGTCGTAGAAATAATAATAGTAGTAGTTGCAGTGGTAGTAGGGGTGGTAGTAGTAGTAGTAGTGGTAGTAGTAGTAGTAGTAGTAATAGTAGCGGTAGCAATAATAGTAGCAGTGGTAGTAGTTAGTCGTAGTCGTCGTAGTCGTAGTAAATGTAATAGTAGTGGTAGTAGTAGTAGTAGTAGTAGTAGTAGTAATAGTAGTTGTAGTGGTGGTGGTGGTGGTGGTAGACGTAACAGTATTAGAAGTCGTGATAGTAGTAGGCGCAGTAGGAAAAGCAGTAGTAGTAAAGGTAATACTACTAGTAGTAATCAGAAATAGAGAAAACGTGGTAGTCGTAGCAGCAAAATTTTATTTAGTAGTAGTAGTAGTAGTAGTAGTACTAATAGTCGTCGTCGTCAAATCCATATTGGTAGTAAAACGAATGGCAGTCGTAGTAGTAGTCGCCGACGTAGTAGTAGTAGTAGTAGTAGTAGTAGTAGTAGTAGTAGTAGTAGTAGTAGTAAGTCGCATGAGTCGTAGTAGTATTCGCGATATTATTATTAGTAGCACTAGTAATCATAGTAGTAGTTAGTAGTAGTAGTAGTAGTAGTAGTAGTAGTAGTAGTCGTAGTAGTAGTAGTAGTAATAGTAGTAGTAGTAGTAATAGTAGTAGTAGTAGTAGTAGTAATCGTAATCGTATTAGTCGTAGTAATCGTAGTCGTAGTCGTCGTAGTAGTTTTAGTAATAGTAGTCGTCGTAGCAGTAGTAGAAATAGTCGTAGTAGTAGTCGTCGTAGTAGTCGTAGTAGTAGTGGCCGCAGTAGCAGTAGTAGTAGTAACAGTAGTAGTAGTAGTAGTAGTAGCAGCAGTAGTAGTAGTAGTAGTAGTAGTACAAGGTAGTAGTAGTAGTAGTAGTAGTAGTAGCGTAGTCGTAGTCGTAGTCGTAGTAGTAGTAGTAGTAGTAGTAGTAGTAGTAGTAGTAGTAGTAGTAGTAGTAGTAGTAGTAGTAGTAGTAGTAGTGGTAGAAGTGGTGGTAGTAGTAGTAGTAGTAGTAGTATAGTAGTCGTAGTAATAGTAGTAGTGGTGGTGGTGGTAAGAGTAGTAGTAATAATAGTTGGAGTAACAAGAACAGCTGTAGTTGTCGTCGTAGTAGTAGTAGTAGTACTACTACTACTACTACGACTATTGCTAACCGCAAGAGTCGTACCCACAGTAGCAGTAGTAGTAGTGGTAGTAGTAGTAGTAGTAGTAGTAGTAGTAGTGGTAGTAGTAGTAGTAGTCGTCGTCGTAGTAGTAGTAGTAGTGGTAGTAGTAGTAGTAGTAGTAGTAGTAGTAGTAGTAGTTGCAGTAGTAGTAGTAGTAGTAGTAGCTGTTGTAGTAGTAGTAGTAGTAGTTGTAGTAGTAGTAATAGTGCTGTCGTTGTCGTAGTTGTTGTGGTTGAACCCCCCGACTAACAAATAAAGATTGTTGACCCCCCCTGCGGGGCACATTGTGTTTTTCTCATGAAGTGCCCTTCCTAAGGCTCGCACCCGTTTTCTATCACGGAAACTCGTGGGTCTCAGGATTAAGCCCCTGGCCCCCGAGTTACAACAACAATGGCTTCCGCCGGACACTTCCTCACAATGTATTCCCACATCGCGCTCTCGCGCGGGTCGTCCCCACAACGTATTCAGACACCGCGCTCTCGCGTGGGACTTCCTCACAATTCATTCAGACGCCGCGCCCTTGATACTCAGGAATCACGCTCTCGCTTCGGTCTATCTCACGATTTACTTGGGAATCGCGCTATGGCTCGAGACTCGCGATTCATGCAGGACGCACGCTTCAGCAACCCGCCTGCTCGGCATGGCCGCCTGGGTCCGCCTTCCCGACCCGCCAGTTAGGGTCTACCAGCCCGATATGCCCGTCTGGTTCTGCCACCTGTTTTCTGCTCCTAGCCTCCCTCATGCTACTCTCTCTCTCTCTCTCTCGAGTTCCATCCTCCTCCCTGCCCCTTGTCCTTCTCTTCCATCCGTCCGCTCCTCCCCTGCCATAGGGGCTTCACAAAATAGACGTTGCAGGTAAGAAATACCTACCCTCAAGGGGGTACGATCGAAGCATACTCATGAGCATCATCAGCATCACCAGCATCGCCACCACAATCCATCCAGCCATCCATTCATCCATCCATTAATACATCCCTACAGCCGCATCACCACCGCCATCATCATCGCCAATATTATCAGCAGCGTCATCAGCCTCGGCCTCCCCTTCTTCCTCCTCCTCCTCCTCATCTCCACCATCATCAGCAGCAACATTATCATCAACATAAGCAGCACCCATCATCATCATCACCACCATCATGATTCTCGTCATCATCATCATCAGCATCACCATCAGCATCACCATCGCGTTCATCACCGTCACCATCATCACCAACACCACCACAACCACCATCATAATCACCATCATCACACACCACCACAACCATCCTCATCGCCACCGACACCATAATCATAAGTAGCCGCATCATTGACAGTATCAGCATCATCGCCAACATCATCGTCACCACCAGCATCAGATTCATCATCATTGTCATCAGCATCCTCAACACCAGCAGCAACCACCGCACCATCCTCAGCAGCATCATCAGCAACATCGTCATCGCAATCATCGTCAGTATCGTTAGAGCGCGTTTCTTTATGTTCGGCGATGACGGGCGTCATGGGGGGGGGGGAGGGCGGGGGGGGGGTATGACGTGACGCCCCCCCCCGCCCTGTGGTTCCGGCACCACAGCCGCGCCCGCGCGCACGACGCGACGAGCGACGAACGACGAGCGACGACAACGACGCGAACAGCATGTAAGTGGCGATCTGCCCATTGCGCCTGTGTGCACCACAACGCTCGCGTGCACCACACCGCGCGTGTGCACCACAGCGCCTGCGTACACGGCAACAGCCGTGTGCAACGCACCGCCCGCGTATACCACAATACTTGGGAGCATTACAGCGCCGGTGTACATACACCGCAGCAGCCATGTGCAACACAACGCCTGTGTACACCACAGTGCTTGCGTGCACCGCAGCGCCTGTGCACGCCACAGCGCCTGTCTACACCACAGCATCCGCGTGCAACGCAGCGCTGGTGTACACCACAGTGCCTGCGTGCATAGGACAGGTAGAAGGAGCATGTACGTCAGGATCTGCTGCGGACAACTAAACGCCACGCCAGGAAACTTCTGAGAATCGAATGCGACGTTTTTCCCTCCTCCCTCTCCTCCACTTTCTCCTCCTCCTCTTTCCCTCCTCCCTCCTCCTCCTCCTCGTACACTGGTGCTGTGTTGCGCACGACTGATGTGGTGTACGGAGGCTCTGTGGTATACACAGGAGCTGCTGTGCCCGCAGGCACGGTGGCACAAACTGACGCTGTGTTGCACGCGGCTGCTGTGGTGTACATCGGCGGCGTGGTGTACACAGGCGCTGTGGTGCACGCGGGCACTGTGATGTACACAAGTGTTGTGGTGCATATCGCCACCTACATGTTCGTGCTACCCGTCCTCCGTCATTCCTAAGCATTCCCAGACGCCGCCGGCGCGAAACGTGACGTCATCGACCCCCTCCCCCCCCAAATGATTGCCGCCATCGGCCCGGACTTAAAAACAGGCTTCAGCCGCGTCCGCGCGCACGACGACGATGAGCGACGAGCGACGAACCACGAGCGACGACGACGGACGACGACGACGACGACGACGACGACGACGACGACGACGACGACGACGACGACGCCTGCGGACCAGACACCTATGCGGATTCCTACGCGGACACCTACGCGGATCCCAATGCGCACGGCGGCAGTGCCTGGAGCGCACTGGGGGGGGAGCGTTACGTCATGGGGGGGGGGGAGCGGGGGCCATGACGCCCGTCATGCCCCAAGCAATAAAGAAACGGGCTCTTATCAGCATCACCATCATCATCATCATCATCATCAACATCATCATCATCATCAGCAACATCATCATCATGCTCACCGCCATCACTATGTTCATCATCGCCGTCATCGTTATCATCGCCGTCGGCATCCTCATCGTCATCGCCGTCGTCGTTACCTTCACCACCACCATCATAATACTCATCATCATCACCATCACCATCACGATCACGATCACCATCATCATCATCGTCGTCATCGTCATCGTCATCGTCATCGTCATCACCATCAACATCATCGTCATCATCACCACCATCATCATCATCATTCATCGCCAACATCATCAGTATCAGCATCCATCATCATCGTCATCATCGTCATCGTCATCGCCATCATCATCATCATGATCATTATCATCACCATAAACATCATCATCGCCAACTATAGCCCAACAGTTGTCCCCAGACTATTTTACCTAACAGTTTTTGCTGATAGGTTTCTAGTGGGGTCAAAAGAGCAGCAGATGACTCCACAAGGCGGTCGGGGCGGCATCCGGGGAGCTGTGTCCGAACTCGTGTCCGATTGCGCTTTTCGCAAACAGTCACACACTTCGTGCTCTTCGACCTCCCAGAACTCCATTCCCGGGCCACATTCTGAACGCTTGGAACCAACCGTAAGCCACTTCGTGCTCTTCGACTTCCCAGAACTCCATTCCCGGGCCACATTTTGAATACCCAGAGCCAACTGTAGGCCACTTCGTGCTCTTCGACTTCCCAGAACTCCATTCCCGGGCCACATTTTGGATGCCCGGAGCCAACTGTAGGCCACTTCGTGCTCTTCGACTTCCCAGAACTCCATTCCCGGGCCACATTTTGGATGCCCGGAGCCAACTGTAGGCCACTTCGTGCTCTTCCACTTCCCAAAACTTCACTCCCGGGCCACATTTTGAATGCCCGGAGCCAACTGTACGCCACTTCGTGCTCTTCTACTTCCCAGATTTCCAAGATTCAGCATCTTCATTATCATCATCGTCCCCGTAGCCTTCTTGGCTACATTACAGCCCTGCTTTCGAAGATTTCCTTTTCAAAGGAACTGCGCAGCGCCTACTGCGCACCTTACTGCCAGGACATGCTGATAGTTCTCGGTCTGGCGGCGGTGCTCCTGAGGCTGAGGCAGGCTGAGGCAGGCTGAGGCTGAGGTTGAGGCTGAGGCAGGCTGAGGCTGAGGCTGAGGCAGGCTGATGCTGAGGCAGGCTGAGGCTGAGGCTGATGCAGGCTGAGGCTGCGGCAGGGTGAGGCGGAGGCCGAGGCTGAATGCAGACTGAGGCTGAGGCTGAAGCAGGCTGAGGCTGAGGCTGAGGCTGAGGCTGAGGCTGAGGCTGAGGCTGATGCAGGCTGAGGCTGAGGCAGCCTGAGGCTGAGGCCGAGGCTGAAGGCAGACTGATGCTGAGGCTGAAGCAGGCTGATGCTTAGGCTGAGGCAGGCTGAGGCTGAGGCTGAGGCAGGCGGATGCTGAGGCAGGCTGAGGCTGAGGCTGAGGCTCATGCAGGCTGAGGCTGAGGCAGGCGGAGGCTGGGGCCGAGGCTGAATGCAGACTGATGCTGAGGCTGAAGCAGGCTGATGCTGAGGCTGAGGAAGGCTGAGGCTGAGGCTGAGGCAGGCTGAGGCTGAGGCTGATGCAGGCTGAGGCTGCGGCAGGGTGAGGCGGAGGCCGAGGCTGAAGGCAGAATGAGGCTGAGGCTGAAGCAGGCTGAGGCTGAGGCTGAGGCTGAGGCTGAGGCTGAGGCTGAGACTGAGGCTGAGGCAGGCTGAGGCTGAGGCAGGCTGAGGCTGAGGCTGAGGCTGAGGCTGAGGCTGAGGCTGAGGCTTGAGGCTGAGGCAGGCTGAGGCAGAGGCCGAGGCTGCAGGCTGAGGCTGAGGCTGAGAGGAGGCTGCAGGCTGAGGGCTGAGGCTGTGGTGAGAGCTGAGGATGAGGCAGGTGAGGCTGAGGCGAGGCCGACGGCAGACTGAGGCCGAATGCGACTACGACTGCGAGAACAGCAGAATTCTACAACAGGATTCTCATCTGAATCTTAAAGGGAATGCTTCTAGATCTTGCTCCTACACATCGCTGTTAGGTTACTTTGCCGGGATAATTTTTGTATTTTTGAATATTCCTCCTGTAGAGGGACAGGCCCGACTTAAGACGTGGATCGAGGAACTCAATCATCGGGCGCCTGTGGGAAACAATCGAGGCGGCCGGTGTGTCGTCAGTTCTGATCCGTAGGACAGCACTGGGCCTCGGGACCGTGAACCCTGCCTTTGGACTACTTTCCTTCTCTCCCCCCCCGCCCAAAAAAGCACGGCCCTGCTGAGGGGGCTGAGAGGTCCGGGGGGCCAGCCCTCGCATAGAACAAATCGCAGCGCAAAAACATCTGGGAAAGGAATCAGGGTGTCGAGCACATATACACCTGCACCGGTACCCAATGTCTTTGCTGGCAACAGAATAGTAAGCCATTTTCGTGCTGGACGGCATGCCCCCTGCGCTCCGCACGCACGCAAGTGCGGCAGCTGTGCGAGATCTCGTCAGTTCTGCCGTGTACGATCGATGCGCCCATGCGCCTGCGAGCGCCCCAATCGCCCACGGTGCCTTGCACACGTTGGGGCGCGTCAATATGCTACTCCGCTGTCTTGCAAGGTTTCAATCGTGTTCTCCAGGGCCGACCCCATTCCCTCGACGCACGCCCACCTCGAAAACCGCCACCCCTCAGCTCTGGAGCCGATTTGTTGCACCTCCCCATGACGAATTACTGTTTGAAGGAACTTTTTCCCCATATCCTAAGATGGGGTTCTTGTTATTACTTGGACGCCTCCTACTCCCCTTCTTCCTCCTCCTCTTTCTCCTCCCCTCCTGTCGGACTTACTCATACTCACACTTGCTCATACTCAGACTTACTCATACACAGACTTACTCATACCCAGATTTACTCATACTCAGACCTACTCATACTCAGACTTACTCATACTCAGACATACTCATACACAGACTTACTCATGCACAGACGTACTCATACACAAACTTACTCATACCCATACTTACTCATACACAGTATTACTCATACTCAGACTTACTCATACCCAGACGTACACATACACAGACTTTCTCATACACAGACCTACTCATACCCAGACTTACTCATACACAGACTTACTCATACACAGACTTACTCATACTCAGGCATACTCATACTCAGACCTACTCATACTCAGACTTACTCAACACACATCAGATTTGGAGGATTTCTCAGGCGGGGCGCTGGTTTCAGCACCCCTAAGGGGAGCCGCCAGGGGTGGTTGCACGGGCTCGTTCGCGGCCATTTTGTGGGGATGTCTCAGGCGGTTTGCCTGTTTCTGGGCCCAACATCCTTCGCTTGGAGAGCAGATTGTGAGGATGTCTCAGGCGGGGCGCTGGTTTCAGCACCCCAAGGGGAGCCGCCAGGGGTGGTTGCACGGGCTCGTTCGCGGCCATTTTGTGGGGATGTGTCAGGCGGTTTGCTTGTTTCTGGGCCCAACATCCTTCGCTTGGAGAGCAGATTGTGAGGATGTCTCGAGCGAGGCGCTCATTTCAGCACCCCTAAGGGGAGCCGCCAGGGGTGGTTGCACGGGCTTGTTCGCGGCCATTTTGTGGGGATGTCTCAGGCGGTTTGCTTGTTTCTGGGCTCAACATCCTTCGCTTTCGGAGCAGATTTGAGGATGTCTCGGCGAGGCGCTCATTTCAGCACCCCTAAGGGGAGCCGCCAGGGGTGGTTGCACGGGCTCGTTCGCGGCCATTTGTGGGGATGTCTCAGCGGTTTGCCGTTTCTGGCCCAACATCCTTCGCTTGGGAGCAGTTTGAGGATGTCTCGGCGGGCGCTCATTTCAGCACCCCTAAGGGGAGCCGCCAGGGGTGGTTGCACGGGCTCGTTCGCGGCCATTTTGTGGGGATGTCTGAGGCGGTTTGCTTGTTTCTGGGCTCAACATCCTTCGCTTGGAGAGCAGATTGTGACGATGTCTCAAGCGGGGCGCTGGTTGCAGCACCCCTATGGGGAGCCGCCAGGGGTGGTTGCACGGGCACGTTCGCGGCCATTTTGTGGGGATGTCTCCGGCGGTTTGCCTGTTTCCGGGCTCAACATCCTTCGCTTGGAGAACAGATTGTGAGGATGTCTCAGGCGGGGCGCTGGTTTCAGCACCCGTAAGGGGAGCCGCCAGGGGTGGTTGCACGGGCTCGTTCGCGGCCATTTTGCGGGGATGTTTCAGGCGGTTTGCTTGTTTCTGGGCTCAACATCCTTCGCTTGGAGAGCAGATTGTGACGATGTCTCAAGCGGGGCGCTGGTTGCAGCACCCCTAGGGGAGCCGCCAGGGGTGGTTGCACGGGCACGTTCGCGGCCATATTGTGGGGATGTCTCAGGCGGTTCGCTTGTTTCTGGGCTCAACAGGGAGGGAAATGACAGGAACGAGGATGAGGAGGAGGAACAGGAGGAGGAGGAGGACGAGGCGGGGGATCGTGAGGAAGGGCATGGGGGTGCGGAGGGGGAGGGGGAGCAGGAGGATGAGGAGGAGGAGCAGGAGCAGGAGAAGGGAGGGGGCGGAGGAACAGGAGGAGGAGGAGGAGGAGGGCGCTTTGCTCGAAGGTCCTTGACGCGAGCAGAACGTTTGTTCCGAAGTCCAGGACATATATATATATATATATATATATATATATATATGTGTATATATATATATATACACATATATATATATATATGTATTCATAGGGGGTGACTGCGAGGGGGGGGGGCGGTGGTTGTGTGCGGGGATCGTTGGAAATGCTCACCGTGGCACTATCCTCCAACATGACATGCACTTATGGCCTTGTGTGGCTAAACGCTCGTCTTACATATCCCACTGCCAACTATCCTACAACATATGCACATGTGGGAAGCTCCAAAGCTACCACGGGCTGAAAAGGGGAAGGCCTGGCAGCTGAGGAGGGGGGATGAAGAGGAAGAGGCTCGCATTCAACCGTACTCAAAGCTCACTCTGACTCATACGCAATCACTCGCATTAGGGGTCACTCGTCTTCGTCGGCCCTGTCGCCCACGTGGACGCGCTATTGTAGTCGACCGCTCATGAACAGACGCTCACCACGGCATGACATAAAACATGAGATGCACATATGGGGAGCTCCACGCAGTGAGTAATTTCCCTGAGAGACCCCCGAAGGGCGTAAAACCAGCCAGCGTAGCTCACAAATGCGCACAACAACCATACAAAACGGCTGGGACGGAGAAAAAAATCACAACACAACTGCCAACACTGCGTAAGCACATAACCACAACCGACAAGAAACGCCCCAGGAAAGCCTAGCTCGCCCCAAGACTGTCAAACTTCAAGGCGGTCCCAAGACTGCCCAACAAGGCCTCCAGACGCTATCAGAGGGCGCGGCCCAAGATGGCCTCGAGACGGGCCCAGAGGCCCCCAAGATGGCGCAAGAGGGCTCCAAGAGAACGCCCAGGAGGCCCTCCAGAGCAAACATAATTGTTTTTCCTCGGGGCTCTGCCAGGCTGAAAACGCACTGGCCCTTCCAGGCCTCCGAAAGCCCAAAGACAGCCCGACAGTGCCCCAAGAGGGCTTCCGGACGGCCGAGGGCGGCCCCAAGACGGCCAACGAGGGAGCCCAAGACGGCACAAGATGCCCCGAGCTGGCCCAAGAGGCCCTCCAAGAAAGCCCCAAGAGAGGCCCGACAGCGAGAAATCTAGCTGGTCTTGACAGCCTCTCCCTACAGGAGGATTGTCTCCAAGACCCCCAGCATGCCCCTAAGAGGCCCCCAAGGAAGGCCCTCGAGAGGCCCAGGAGACCCTCGAGAGGCATCCCAGAGGCCCCCCGTATGGAGCACCAAAGGCCTGCCCAACGGACCCCACAGGCTCCCGAGAGGCCCCCGAGAAACTCCGAGGCGGGCCTTGCACTCGACCTCCTTCACGCTGCCCTGCTGCGCTGGCGCGGTGGCGGGGCTCGCCCGGAGGCGGCCGGATCTGCCAGAAGGCTCTGGGAACAGCTGGCACAAGCGTCGAGGAGGCCCTGGATAGACCAGCAGGCTCTGGCTATACCAGAAGGCTCTGGGAACAGCTGGCACAAGCGCCCAGGAGGCTCTGGACAGACCAGAAGGCTCTGGCTATGCCAGAAGGCGCTGGACATACCAGAGGGCAGCTGCGGCCCTGGAGAGGAGAACGGGGCCACGCGGAAAGCATCTTCCTCCCTCCCCGCGCCCACCCCTCGACCTCCCCCCATGCCCCTGCCCTGGGCGCGCTCCCCGGCGGGTGGCGCGGCACCTCCAGGGAGAGGGCGCCCCAGGAATGCCCTCACCGCCCTGCGCGGGCAGGCGCGCGCGAGGCTGAGCAGCGCCAGAGCAGGAGCAGGCGCAAAAAGGCTCCTCAAAGAGGGGAGTGGGCTCGCGACTGCATAGGCAGCCTCGCGCAGACCGTGGACAACATGTCCTACGTAGCCACGCGGCCCCAAAGGAGAAGGACTGCGGCCTCCACGGTGTCGTCGTGGATCGCCTGGAGCGCTGCCCGGATCTGCCGGGTCACGCTTGGGAGTAAATGTGAACGTGCGCTGCCAGGATATGCTGGGTCACGCCTGGGAAAAACCAATGGAGGAAATACTGATGCGCGTTGCCTGGTTCGGCTAGGTCAAGCCGTGGTAAGAACTGATGGGGGTGAGCGCTGCCCGGATCTGCTGGGTCACGCTTCGGAGGAGAAGCTGGGAACCATGGGTTCGTAAAAGGTTGCATGAGGTAGGAGGCGGGAGGAGGAAGCAGGGGGTGGCGTGATGAAAGATGAAAAGGAAAGAGGCCTCTATACAGAAGGGCAGGTCGTGCGCCTTGGTGAAACTCAAAACCCGAACTGCGGCGACGTCCGGGTAACACGAGCCAAGTGCTCACACAAAACAGGTGCGGCGGCTGCATCCAACTTCAGGCCAGGTAATGATGAACCAGGAGACAGGACCGCCAAACACCTCGGAGTCGCTAGCCTCGTCTATCGCCAGGTGCACTCTCGGCAGCTGCATTCAGACTTGGCTGGAGACCTCCACGCGAGGGCCATCAGCGTGTTCCTTGAGGGCAACAAGAAACTGCGTCGCAATCCTGAGGTCTGTGCAGATGCCTCGGATCCGCGCTGGACCCCCTCCCCAGCGAGCCAGGCACGAGCCAGCGGCCGCGCCTGCAGGGGGCGGGGCGGCCACCGCCGATCCCAGAGACCCGCGCGGAACTCCGAGCAATTCTGTGCGCGCGTGCTGCTGTCCGCTCTTCGATCCTTACTATCGGCGACCTCGCCGCTGGGCTTCTCGTCGATCTCCACGGCGTCGTCGTCCGCGCCACGACCTGCGTCTGCCTCGCCGCCGCTCCTCTCGGGGATGCCGTCGGCCCCCGCGGCCCTGCCTTCGCCCATGTCGAGCTGGCCACGCACGGCGAAGACCCCGGCGACGCCGAACGCCAGCAGCAGCACGACGTAGCAAGCACTGATCAGGCCCGTCACGGCGTCGGCGTCCTCGCCGCCGTTGTCCGCGCCGACGGGCCTGGTAGCCGCCAGCAGAATGACGAGCAACAGCGTGGTCTGCAGCGCGTCCAGCACGTTCACCACCGGCGCCCTCCACGGCCAAACCAGGCACAGGGCTACCAAGTACACCACCATCACCACCGACAACAGCAGCAGCTGCGTGAACGGGTTGGGCAGCAGCGTGATTATGCTCACCGCCGTGGACCGCGCCAGAAAGCAAAGGCCCCAGTAGTAGGCGTGGGCCTCGAAGCGGAACAACACGAACTTGATGGCCTGCAGATGCTTGACCATGTCGGTCTCGCGCCACGCGGGCGACTTCTTCACGGAGAACACATACAGCGCGATGAACAGGAAGCAGGGCAGTAGGCCGAAGACCGCGAACACGACGAGCCCGACGTACGTCCCGCTCGAGGTGTCAATGTCTGGGCTGCTCAGCATGCTGCTGCGGTCACCACTGCCAGGGTGCGCGAAGGTGCGGAAGGGCCCGATCACGGTGAGGATGATTGTGATGAATGCGGCCTGGAAGAAGTTGCACACGGTGTTGAACGTCTTCGAAGTTTCCCACTGCCACCGCTCTGGCAACAATTTGCTCAGTACGCACAGCACGCTGAAGAGCGCAAACAAGAACCAAGGCAGCCCAACCTTCAGCGCATAACCTGCGATCACAGAAGAGCCCAGAGTGCACTCCGGTCTGAGCGCCCTGAGGTCCAACGCGAACAGCCGTGTCCCGGCGAAAAGCCCGCCAAGGCCGTCCGGATACGAGATCGACAGCGATGCCAACGCCGCGCACGACTGCAGCGTCATCACAAACGTCCCGGCGCACATCGCCAAGACCATGAGAGGCGACAACTGGCCGTTCAGCGGTCCGTTGATGAAGTAGTAGCTGGCCACCACCGCAATAAAGCCCGCCAGGGCCACAAGGACCAGAATAGCTGGCTCCCAGCCGTCGCACTTCGCGCAGGGGCCGTCGACTGTGGCGTACGAGCCTTCGGCACATTTCGCGCACGCGATGCCTTCGCGGCCGTTGTCGCACGCGTCGGCGGGCCCGCCTGGGCAAGGACTCACGTATCCCTCCTGACTCAGCTGCTGAATGCCAAGTCCATCGCACAGGTAGATGTTCAGCGCCAGCTTGTCCGAGGCCGAGCCCGCAGAGCTCTGGTAGCCCGCCGCCAGGTAGTAACCCTGGGCGACGGCCATGTTCGGTCGCGACACTGGGACGATGTTCACCTGGCTTGCGTCCGGCTCCACGTATCCGTGCAGCACGTGGTTCTCTCCCAGAGCGTCGTAGAAGGACGAACCTAGTGGGCACTCGAAACCTTCGGGGCACGCCTGGCAGATGGCCAGATCGTCCTTGGTCGCCACATCCACCAGAGACCCGCTGGCATCCGCGACCGTCAGCATGGGCGCGTCTGGATCCATGGTCCCCTCGAGGCATAGGCAGCTGGCAAGCAGCGAAGCAGACTTCTCGAAGGTGGTCCGACCCGATGGGCAGGCCTCGCACGAGCTCCGCCCCGCCGCGGTCTGCACCTGCCCAATCGGGCACGCGGCACACGAGGCCATCCCCGCCAAGCCTGCGAACTCGCCGGGCGGACACGGCGAGCAAGACGCGGAGCCTGGCGTGCCCGCGGCGGACCCCGCAGGGCATGGCTCGCAGGTTGCCTGCCCGCTCTGATTCTGGAATTTCCCCAGCGCGCACGCGTCGCACTGATCCGCGCACCCGCCGCTCTCGCAAGAGAAGCCCGGCGGGCAGGCCAACTCGGAGTCTTGCCCTTCCAGTGGCTGGTAGTAGCCGGGGCTGGTGGCTTTGCAGCTGCTGACGTCGGGGTCCAGATACTGCCCTGGCGGGCACACCGGAGGCATGCCCAGCAACATGCCGTCGTTTCGGGGGTAGCCCAGCACCGTCCCAGTCCCGAACTTGACGCCCGCGGCGGCAGCACCACGCTCGACGAGCAGTGGCGTCTCGGAGGAGCTCGCGGTGTACATGTCCCACGTGGGGTGACCGATCAGCTCTGCGGCGTTTCCCGGCGCTGTCCGGTAGTTGACCACGGAGAAGTGGGAGCTGCGCTCCTGCCGCATGCCGTCGCGCCACTCGAACCCGATGGGCCCACCCGAGCCAAGACAAGTCCCGTAGAATTCCTTCACCGGGGTGTCGGCCAGGCCGTCGCCGTCCTTGTCGAGGCTCACATTCTCGCCATCGGTGTCTACGCCCTGGGTCAGAATGTGCAGCATCGCCATCAGCTTCTCTGGGGTAACCGAGTCCTTGTCGAAGCCCTGGGAGTGGTTCGCCTTGTGCAGGCGCACCCCAATGTCGAACGCGGCCGCGTAGGACACCACCGAGTCATACCCTAACGGGCCATACGCGCTGCATGCCTCAAAATCGTCTTTCACCTCGTGCCATGTAAAATGTGCCCTGTTCTCATTGTCAGAGCCTTCAGCGCCCATCATACCGCTGTGGCCGATGCTGGTGCTGCTGCACAGCACGTCCTGCTGCGTGCCGCAAATAGGTGACTGCTCGAAAGGAGTGTACACGAAGGATTCGTTCGCAAACCCGCCACCGTTCACGAACGGCTTCACGAACTCTGTCAGCGGCGGCACCATGCCGTACGCGGCCTGCCACGCCGCAGCTATCTCATGGCTGGGCAGCACCGCGAACGCTCCCTCGAAGTCCACCTCGCTAGTGCCAATAAATTCTGGGTGGACGACGATGTAGCCCTGGTCGCCGTCGGACAGGCCTCGGCTGTTCAGCGCCCTCATGATCTTCGAGTTCTGCGCCACCAGGCCGTTGAGCACGATGGTCCTGGTGCCAGAGGCAGCGAACTCGTCCATCAGGTCATCCAGGAGCACGTCGGTCTGGCTGGCGGAGGCGGCGGGCACCAGGCTGCTTGCGGTGGCGCAGGTCAGGCCGTACTTGGGGCAATACCCCAGGAGCGCGTCTCGCATGCCAATGGGAAAGCTGTCGTCGATGGTGACCACGAACACCTTGGAGATGCCCCACGACTGCAGCCACACGGCCACCATGTCCATCTTCAGCGAGTCTGGGGGACAGGTGCGCCAGAAGTTGGGGTACGCGCTGTTGCCAGACTTCTGGGACATGGCGGGGTTGGTGGCGTAGTTGCTCATGATGGGCACGTTGAAGCTGTCGAAGAACGAGCTGGTCTTCATGGTGGTGCCGCTGTACGATGGGCCCAAGATCCCGTGCACGGGCAAAATGTTCGTGGACGCGCCCGAAAAGTTGGACTCGTTCCACGGTGCCACTTCGGTGCCTGCCCAGCTCATGAGCGGAACCTGGGCTTCGGGCGTGGAGCCGACCAGCTTCAACCCAGCAGACAGCGCCGCCTTCGGCGGGGAATCCCCTGTTTCTTGCTCGGTCGCGTCCAACAGGACCAAGGACATGTCCCAGCCCTCGGACAAGTCCCCGATGGCCCTGCACCAATTCGAGTTCCGCTCGTTCACGTGCTTGATGGCCATGGACTGGTACGCGGTGTCCATGAAGCCGCAACTCTCCCCCAATCGTGTGATGTGGTCTACGCCGCCCAACCGCAGATTCGCCTTGTTGTAATACGCGGGGCCGTCGTTGACACCCAGCTTGGATCCCTCCCCCGCCGCTGCCACCGCTACAGCGGCAGCCAACGCGAGCTTCGTGACGACAGGCATTGCCACGTTCGGGGCCACCGCCGAGCTAGCCAAGCGGGGGCTGGGTCGCCACAACTTGAGCTAAAACGCTTGAGCTAGAATGGCCACGGGGGCGGCGCGCAAGCATGGGACGCGGCGGCGTGCCTCCGACCCGAGCGCTTCTGATAAAAACAGGTTGCAGCACATCGTCTCACGAGTGGTGTGGCCAGAAGGCGCCCGCCACGGAGCTGATATTGGAAGACTCCTCCTCGCGCACGTCACCCCAAGGGGGGGGGGAAGGCACGCGCACACACACACACACACAAACACACAGCAGCAGTGGCACGTTGTGGCGCGGCGCCGCGAGAAGACGAAGGCCGAGGAGGGCCAGAGGCACAGCCCCCCTTGGAGGGAGCCAGACACACAGGACCCCGAGCGGCCCCTGCCTCGGCGGACTCGGCTGCGTGCTCACGCAGCTGCCTCTGCCCCTCCCGTCGCCACCGCCGTCGCCGGCCCCGGACCTTGACGAGACGCGCAGTGCCCCTGGCGATTGCCCTCCGTCCCGGCGGGGCCCGTGTCAAGCACTGAGACGAAGGCAGAATCGAGGCACCATCGGACCGACATGAGGCGGAAGTCTCTGGTCGGCGTTTTTCTTAGTCGGCGTTTCGACACTGGGCGGAAGGGGGGAGGAAAGGGGGGGAGTCTGGCTCCGGACCTCTGCTTGGTGCGGCTGTTTGCACCAGTGCGTCCTGTGGGGGACATTCCACCTGCTCGAAACAGGCGCCAAAAAAATCTACTCCATGGGGGGGGGAGGGGGGGGTGCGAGGGCCCGCGTCGATCGGCAAAACAATGAATAAAAAAGCCGTCCTGAGAACCGGCGTGCTTGGAAGATGTATCGGGCGCCGCGGCCGTTTCCGAGCGCTCCAGAACGCTCTGAGAGCGCTCCAGAACGCTCTGAGAGCGTTCCGGAACGCTCTGGGACGGTTTTTTTTTCTATTCTAGGCCCGTCCAGCGCAATGATCGAGTGGGGGACCGACCACAGAATTGATTGCACCCCCAAATTCACTTGTTCGTCGAATTCACGAGACATGCACAGCATGTCCGGGAATCCACGAACATCAAACGCACTGTCGCGCAGATCCGACGAGACAGCCAATTTTGGGGCAAACCCGTTCTGCTAGCGATCCCCTACTCTCCCCTACTCAAAATGAGGGGGAGGGAGGAGGAGGAGGAGGAGGAGGAGGAGGAGGAGGAGGAGGAGGAGGAGGAGGAGGAGGAGGAGGGGGAGGGGGAGGAGGAGGGGCGGGAGGAGGAGGCGGGAGGAGGAGGAGGCGGGAGGAGGAGGAGGCGGGAGGAGGAGGTGGGAGAGGAGGAGAAGGCTTTTGAAAGATGAGGAGTCCACTCTGGATGGAGTATTTCTCAAGGGGGGGGGCGATCGACCTTCCGACGGGGCACACATAGAGGCCGCCCAATTGGGTTTCGAGTGGCTGGGGTCGAAGCATCGCCGCCGCATCGCCGATGCATCGGTGACGTCGGCGTGGAGAACAATCGGGCTCCTCATCGAGCCGCCTCGTCGACGTGTTGGCGATGCGGCACGATCCTCCGACACCGCCTACCCAGACCCAATATGTGGAAGGCCTGGAACAGAGTGGGGCAGGGCCGGAGCAGAAAACCTCAGACTCGGGAAAACCGTAGGAATTCCTGGGGATCCCTGGGAATTCGTAAGGATCCCTAGGAATGCCTAAGGATTCCTAGGAATTCGTGAGGATCCCTAGGAATGCCTAAGGATTCCTAGGAACTCCTAGATACTCCTAGGAATGCCCAAGGATTCCTAGGAACTCCTGAGCGGCATCCGAGGCGGGCAGGCGCCGAGAGAACGCCGGCCGCCCAGGGCGCTGCTCGCCGGCGCTGCTCGCCCTCTTCCGAGGGGGGCCCTCCTCTGGGGCTTCTCGTCGCCACGGCTGGAGGCGCCTCGAAGCACGGGCCGGGAGGGCCCTCGCGAGGGTCCGGGGGCCGAGTCCTTCGCGGGTTCGGGCTGGGCGGGAGAGCGGCCGTCGTCTCAACGAGGCCCTGCTCCGGCGGAAGCTGCCCCGGACCGCGCCGCGTCGGCACCGAGGCGGAATCGAGCCGGGCTGGCCGCGCCAAGAGTCACGCCGATGCCGTTGCGAACATGGGGCCGCATCGGATCGTCGGAACCCACGCATCTGACGACGTCTTTTCCACACATGCTTGGTGGGGGTTCTGGCTTTCTCTCCCACCCGCGTCGCGCGGGCGTTCACCTGCGCCTCCTCCGCACCAATGTTGCATGCCCTTGCCAGTGTCACCGCATTGGGCACACACGCACACACACAAATGCACGCACGGAAGCACTCACGCACGCACTCGCGCACGCACGGCAGACGGCGGACGCAGACGCAGACGCAGACGCAGACCCAGACACACAAACACACAGACACACATAGACAAACACACACACAGACACACAGAGACACACAGAGACACACACAGAGACACACAGAGACGCACAGACACACAGACAGACACACGGAGACACAGAGGGACACACTGAGGCACACACAGGCACACAGAGGCACACAGAGGCACACACAGATGCACACACAGAGAGACACCCAGAGACACAAATATACAGACACACACACATACAGTCACGCACAGAGACACACACACACAGAGTCAAACACAGAGACACACACACACACATAGACACACCTACAGACACAGACAGACACGCAGAGACATACACAGAGACACACACAGGCACACACACACAGACGCACACACAGACACACCCACAGACCCACACAGAGACACACACACATAGAGACACACACACAGACACACAGGGACACAAACACACACACACAGAGACACACACAGAGACACACACACACACAGAGACAGACACAGTCACACATACACAGACACACGGGCACACACACACACACACCCACACAACGACACACTCACAGAAACACATACGCACTGACAAACAGACACACAGACACACCGAGACACACAGAGACACACAGAACACGCACACACAGACACGCACACACAGACACACTCACAGACACAAAGAGATACACAGAGACACACAGAGACACACGGACACACACACACAGACACACAGACACACACACAAACCCACACACACACATAGGCACACACAGAGACACACAGAGACACACATAAACACACTGAGACACACAGAGACACACAAACACAAACACACACAGACACAGAGAGGCACAGAGAGACACAAAGAGACACAGAGATATTCACAGAGACACCCAGATTCACATTGAGACGCACAAAGACACACAGAGACACACAGAAACACACACAGTTCTGTAGCCATGTTGGCTCAAGGCAATGCGTCACCCGACGACAGCGAGTCCGAAAGGCGTGCAGAGCGCGAGTGGTCGCGTTTTAAACCCTTGGAAAACGATTGCTATCTGGGCCGCCCTGGCCACCGTCTCCGTTTGGGCTACTGCACAAAATGGCGCCCGCACTCATTCCGTTGCAGTAAGAGAAACGAGATGGTGCCCTCTCCAGCGGCTCGTCGTGACCAGCAACGCTCCAAATGGTGCTGCAGATTTTGTACGGGACGAGATGGGAAACCGTTCGTCAACTACCCTGACAAGTTGACCTGTCAAAATCTGTTCGGCCTCTAAATGTGCAGCCTTCTTGTCCAAGCCATCGCCGAAGCAGCCTTCGACGAGCCTGTCAAACCGCGCTAAGAGCCAGCAGCCTGGGGCCATGGCCAAGCAGCTACTCGCAATGGAGAAGCGGTTGGCAGGCCTCACTGCAGAACTCAAGCAGGCCAAGGCCCAATCCTTGGCGAAGGACGTCGATGCGATGGAGGTCGAAGTCGCCTCGGACTCCAAGAAGCGTGCAACAGAACTTGACGGCCTCATCGAGACACTCTCTGCTATCCGTCCAGCTACGCCCGAGATCGAACAGGTTCTCCAAGGGTGCAAAGCTGAGCGTGTATCTCTCCGTGGCACCACCTTCGAGGCCAAACCTGATGGGGTCAAGCCCAAGGAGATTCGGCAGCGCACCACTGAGCTGGAGCCCCAGTTGCAGCGATGGCAGACCTCCCAGGACGCGCAGCGGAAGAATATCGCTGAGCTCCAACAAGAGCCCGAAGAGGAGGAGGAGGAGGAGGAGGAGGAATAGGAGGAGAAGGAGGAGGAGGAGGAGGAGGAGGAGGAGGAGGAGGAGGAGGAGGGTGAGAAGCAGATCCTGGCACCGCGCACCGCCCTTGGCGAGCTCCAGGCAAAAAGCGCACCAAGCTCTGTAGCCCGGCTGCCGCCCTCGCTCCCCCCCCCCCGCTCAGCCTCCTGCTACTGGCGACGCTGCGGATGGTCGGTGGGGCAGTCTCTCTAAGGTGGCCCAGGTCTTGGAGCAAATGGGACTGGCCTCTCTAAGATGGCCCAGGTCTTGGAGCAAATGGGACTGGCTACTGGCCTTCAGGAGAAGATGCAGGGCGCGGCGCAGGAGATCGAGGCCGAGGATGCCGAGCTCCAGGGGGCCAAGCGCCTCCAAGCTGAGCAGGAGCAGCAGGAGCGTGCTGCTCGGAAGGCTGCAGAGGGCGCACCCGTCGCCCAGGCAGCCCAGCAGCAAGCCGAGGCAGCCAAGGCCACTGATGATGAGGCCATCAACACAGCTACGGCAGAAGAGCTGCGCGAGTACCTCAAGCAGTGCGGCATGGAGGTGCTTGCAGGTGGCAACGATGATGATGATGCTGAGCTTCGCGCTGCTGTCAAGCGCATGCACGCAGTGCCCTCTTGGAAGGAAGCCAAGCGCTTCAGGGCACAGTGATCTGGTCGACGTCGTGATGATGCCGTTCTCAGTGTCGGTGCCTCCTGAGGGTCAACTCAGTGCAACGGCAGCGGAGTTCGTGCCAAACTCTTCCTGCCACGTGTCTCCCACTTTGGATGTTTCTCACGGCCTGGAGCGCCCTTGTGCGCATATCTGTTCTGATGAGAACACCCGTCCTGAATTCGAGTCCAACATGGAAATATCGCTGGCCTGTGCTGGGCTCTTGGAGCCGCCCCCTATGCCCAGGGGAAGGGGCCTGCTGCTTGCGAGGCCCGCCGCGGTGGGGTGGCCGATGCCCTCGCACACGGTGTTGCTCCTGGCGGCCTGGTGAGGCGCTGCGACGCTCGCCCCGTCGCCCCCCCTGCAAGGCCGAGCGGGGCCCACAGCGGTGGGGCGGCCGATGCCCTCGCACATGGAGCTGCTCTTGGCGGCCTGGTGGGGCGCTCCGACGCTCGCCCCGTCGCCCTCCCTGTAAGCCCGAGCGAGGCCCACCGCGGTGGGGTGGCCAATGCCCTCGCACATGTTCGTCCTCCTGGCGGCCTGGTGAGGAGTTACGACGCTCGCCCCGTCGCCCTCCCTGTAAGCCCGAGCGAGGCCCACAGCGGTGGGGTGACCGATGCCCTCGCACACGGGGTTGCTCTTGGCGGCCTGGAGAGGTGCTGCGACGCTCGCCCCGTCGCCCTCCCTGTAAGCCCGAGCGAGGCCCACGGCGGCGGGGTGGCCGATGCCCTCGCACATGTGCTTCCCCCCTGGCGGCATGGAGAGGAGTTGCGATGCTCGCCCCATCGCCCCCCCCTGTAAAGCCGAGCGAGGCCCACCGCGGCGGGGTGGTCGATGCCCTCGCACACGGAGCTGCTCCTGGCGACATGGAGAGGAGTTGCGACGCTCGCCCCGTTGCCCTCCCTGTACGCCCGAGGCGACACAACATGGATGGTGAGGTTGCCACACCTTGCGATTCGGCCACGGCGAGGGAGGTTGCCACACCTTGCGATTCGGCCAAGGCAAGAGAGGTTGCCACACCTTGCGGTTTGGCCACGGCAAGGGCCCTCCCTGCAAGCCCGATGCGGTACAACATGGATGGTGAGTTCGGCCCGTTCGACGAGTTAGACGCGCAGCTGGACGACCAGGCCCTGATGGGCTTGTTCCAATCGTCGCCAACGTCGTTGGACGCTGGGAAGGGCCAGGATCAGCGGGCTCCTGGCGGCCCGCCACGGCCTGGTCGGGACCCCTCCCCGCTGGGCGCACTACCCACGGGGAGCTCTGCGTACGCCACGACGGGCGCTGGTGAGAACAGCCAGGCGCCAGCGCCCCATCGAGACAACCGTGGATGGCGAGATGCGGTCCTCGCGGATCGGCCTGGTGCACCTGAGGTGGCTAAAGACCGTCGAGGCTTACAGGTGATAACCGTGAACGCGCACTCCCACGGCTCGCCCACAAAGTACCGGACGACCTGCACGGCTGATGTCGCCCTCGCCCAAGAGGTGCACGCCCTGGGGCCCAAGATGCACGAGGTCCAAGGTGATGCGCTGGACGTTGGCTGGAAAGGCCAGTGGATCGAAGCGAGCCCGACCGCTGAAGGTGGCTCCGAGGGCGGGCTAGCTGCGCTCGCTCGGTCCTGCATCCAGGTCACCCAAGCCCCCTTCATTGAGCGCGGGCTGATCTGTGCAGGGCGCAGTGGAGCTGCCCTGGTACATGCTGGCCATCGTGGTGGTATCCCCATGGTCTCGATATGTTTGTATACGGGTGAAGGTCGCACTCCGCGAAACTTAGCTCTGGCGTGGGAAGCGTGCTAGTATGTGCGCAGAGTGTCTGCCGCAGGCTACTCTTGGTTGATGGCAGGCGACTTCAACATGTCACCACCAGAGCTTTTTGAGCACGATTGGGTCCATATGATCCATTGGCGGCGCTGCGCCCCTAATGCACCGACATGCCTGCAAGCCACGCCAGGCACTTTGATAGATTTCTTTATCCTGCACAGCTCGCTCGTTGACGACGTGCCGTTCCAGGTCGCTGCGCAGAGTGACGCGGCGCTCTGGCCGCGCCAGCCCGTCCTACTCCACCTGCCCAAGGACAGACTCCAGCTCAAGAAGCGCGAGCTGCAGCAGCCGCGGGGCTTCCCCAAAGTTGCTGCGCCTGGTTGTGCAAGGTTTCCCATTGACTGGAACCCTTTCTTTGTCTGCTTGGAGGCTGCCGACGCGCTGGGGGATCTTACCGCGGCCTGGGACCTACTGCTGTCAGGCATTGAAGCTGAGCTGGCCGACCGCCACGACCTGATTGGCATCAGACGGAAGACTACGTGGGCAGAGCTGGTGAGCCAGCTCTTCGAGATAAGCCCGTGGCTTGGGCCCCTGCCCGGAGACGTGCGCGGCATGGGCGCACTGCGACGGCGTGGGCTGCGGCGGCCAGGTGGGCCCAGCATCTCGTGTCGGCGCAAGGCGCCGCACGCAGAAGGATCGCAGAGGTTAACGCCAACCCGTCCGATGACAAGATCCACCAGCACGTGCGCACCATAGGGTGTCTCTTGCACGAAGCATCAATCTACCAGCAGCGTTTCCAGAAGCAGCAGCACTTGCTTCAGCAACTTGACGATGAGGCGCGGCGCTTCCTCCGCGCCGGCGTCGCTGGCTTTGGCGACCCCAACTTCCAGCAGCAGGCGCAGCGCATCATAGACGAGAGTAGTGCCAGAACGGCCACTGCAGAGGCCCAATGCACTAAAGCCTGGCAGGACTGGGCCAAGAGCAGCTTCGACGGAGGCGCAGGACGAGCACATCGTTTCACCAAGGAGCGAAGTCCAGTCGAAGTACCATTCACCCAGGACACGGGGCAGCCCTACGAGCTAGCGGATCGAGAGCTGCAGCAGAGGACAAAAGTATGGCAGCATCACGGGCTAGGTGAGCCCGAGTTGCCACCTGATGCGCATAGCTGGCCGTCGCTCGAGCCGCCCTCCGTCGAGGAGCTCAGGAAGGTGTTCATGACCTTCCCCGAGCGGTCTGCAGTAGGCCAGACGGGCCTCCACCCTCGGCAGCTCATACACCTGTCCGATCCTGCGGTGTTAGCTACGTCATTCATGTTCACAGCCTGTGAAGAGAAGCTGGGCTGGCCACCACAGAGGCTAGTCACGTTATTAGTTCGTCTCCCTAAACCAGATGGGGGATCCAGGCTCATAGGGCTCCTCAACTCGGTCATCAGAATATGAAGCAGAATGAGGCAACCCATATGAGCAGCCTGGACAGCAGCACACCATAGTTCGCACTCTAGGGGTACAGGGCCAGGCAGGAGCCCATCAGCGTCAGCGTTCTCACTCCACTTGGACAACGAGATCGCGGAAGCGCTGAGCCTCAAGGCGGTGACGCTCATGATAGATGTATGGAAGTGCTTCGAATTGGTATCGCCGCACACCCTCATTCGCGAAGCCATGGCGGTCGGCTATTCGCCGAGATTAACATGGATGCTGATTCAAAGCTACAGCCAGCCTAGAACTCTGAGGGCACACGGAAGTGAATCCTCGCTGTTCACCTCGTTTCAAGGTATTGTTGCTGGCTGTTCACATGCCACCACGGTGTTGGAAGTCCTCATGTATCGTTCGATGAGGAGGTCGTCGGCTCTGTGTCTCACAGTTACCCCGCGGCAACTTGTGGATGATCTCTCACTTCGCTGGGCAGGTCAGGCTCGGGATTGTGCAATGGAAGTTAAGGAAGCTGCCGATGAGGCGGCTGCGGCCCTCGAGGACTTGCGACTTCCCGTCCAGATCAAAAAGTTTGGGTTGGTTGCATCAGACGCGCACACGGAGCAGGTGGCGAGCCGAGTGGCGAGACGACGGCACAATCAACCTAAGAAATGGATGAGGCACCTTGGTCACGAGTTATCTTCAGGCCGGCCCCAGCGCTGCCAAGAGGCAGCCAGAAGCTCTAGCTTGATGCAAAGAGTACGGAAGCTACACATACTTCAGAAGGCTGTGGGCAGTCGCCGCATGGTCAGGATCCAAGCTGCAGGATTGACGCCTGCGGTTTTGCATGGAGCTGCTGTAGTTGGAGTTGCTGAACATATCCTCCGACCCGTTCGTACCCTAGCAGGCGTGCTCGCAGGAGTAAAGCCAGGGGCGTCGCTCACCATGGGACTGTTGATCCAGCCGAACGCCAAGTACGACCCGATCTTCGAGGCCACTACCGACGTGCTGTTTCTCTTTGCTACATGGATCTGGGAGGCCAGAGTGCCGCTGCATGAGTTGCAAGTGGCTTGGCAGTGTATGCGCGACAAGATAGGCAAATCGGAGAGCTGGTCCAAGGTCCGAGGGCCACTCGCTGCTGTATGGCTTTCTGTACGGCGCATTGGATGGTCCATGATGTCAGCGCACGAGATCGTCACGGACTCCAACACATTTGTCTCACTCTTGCAGGTTGCGCCGAGAGATTTTCGAGACCTCCAGGAACAGGGGGTCCACCGCTGGCAGCGCAGGAAGATCCAGGATCACATCCCAGAGCTCCAGGACGAACAAATCTGACTGAAAGGTCTGCGAGCCTGCGTCTCAGGCTCGCGCGCTGTGCGTCGGTCTGAGGACCTAGGCGCTCTGCAGTGCCTGTGGACAGGCGATATGTGGCCGAGGGGGAAAACATGGAGATTCGGATGCACTGCCAAGCCTGATTGTCTTGCCTGTGGAGCGCCTTGCGAAACGCTTGGCCATAGATGGCATGATTGTTCGAAGTTGCTTGAACCTGACAGTACCAGCGCCAACACCGACCCCGAGCTTCAGGAATCCCCCGAGCGCGAGCGCCTGCTTAAGACGCGTGAGCGACTGCGTAAGGCCGCGATGGGCACCCTCGGCCCACCTGAGTTCGACGGTGCCGCCTACGCTTGCGCGTCGCCGCTGCTCCCGCCTAGCTCCGAGAGGCCCGACAGAACTCCTGAGCACTGGTTTGAGTGGGGCGGACCCCAATATTGAAGGGGCCCCAGGACACACAAATAAATACACACAAATAAAATAGTTCCCCATATTTTCCCATATTTTCTGGGTTTTTGCTTTCCCCCCCACTTCCCATATTTTCCTATTTTCTGGGAATCGACGAATAATTGTGTCTGTGTGCTTTTTTCCCCTCCTGAAATATCCCATGGGCTGGAACTGTTTTACACGGACGAGGCTGGCCAGGGTGTGGAGTTCTCTGAGGTGGCGAGGTGTGCTTGGGCGGTGGTGCAATTGGACCCCGCAGGCCGCCCTTCCAAGGCCCGCTTTGGGAGCCTGCCAGGGATTCAGTCGGTGCCCCGAGCGGCGAGATATGCAGCGCTGCAGGCTGTACAGGCGTCCTCGCGTGTTGTGCGAATAGCGTCTGATCATTCGTCGCTTGTCCAGGAAGGCCAAAGCTGGAGCGAGAGGGATGCTATGGGCGCCGCTCGCCATGCTGAGATCCGCGCGGTGCCTCACTCCGCAGGACCCAGCAGCAACCCTCGAAAGTGGCGACAGTTTCGCAGATCGCAGCCCCCCAGGGACGGCGAGGTCCCGCTCAGGTCCGCGCGGTGCCTCACTCCGCAGGACTCACCAGCAGCCCTCGAAAGTGGCGACAGTTTCGCAGATCGCAGCCCCCATCGTCGGCGAAGAGAGGGCAGGAGGAGGCGGTAGGCGGGAGGAGGAGGACGCGACCACACCTCTCTATTCAAAACGAATACCCAACCAAGGAGGGTTGGGAAATTGCGACGAAGTCCCACGCGAGAGCACGATTTCTGTATACATTGTGAGGGAATCCCGCGCGAGAGCGCGATTTGGGAATGCATTATGAGGAAGTATCAGGCGGGAGCCATCGTTGTTGTAGTTCGGGGCCCAACAACTCAGTTTGGTGACACCCAGCTTTCCCTTGTAAAAGACAGGGTGCCAACCCTGGGATAATCATTTCCATTGAAAAATAAAGTGATTACGGGGCAAGGAGGATCAAGAAATGAGAAGTCAAGCATCCGCAGACCCCTTGGGGTTCATCGGCGTGTGAGATGTTCCACTCTCCCCAATGCCCTGATTACCCTGGGAGCCCGGTCTGGTCGATTCGGAGGGGGGGAGACCCCAGGGGACCGGCCGAACGCATCACGGGGGGACAGAGGGCTCCAAGACATGCCAAGAGGGTGCCAAGAGGCCATCTGGACGGCCCAAGAGAGCCACAAGCTGCCGAAGGATCCATCCTAAACGGCCACGCCGGCCTCCAGACGGCCCAAGAGGCCCCCAAGACAACCCCAAACCCCAAATACCCCCAAGAGCAGCCTCGAAGAGCAAACATCGCCCCACTCCCATAGGACAACGTGCATTTTTAGCACGTTCGCCTCTTGTACGTTCACAACGCCCAGGACAGCCCAAGAAGCCTCCTGGGTCGCCCCAAGACGGCGCAGGAGGCCCCCAAGAGCGCTCCCAGACAACCCAAGAGGGCCCCAAGGCCGCTCAAAAAGCCCCTGGACAGCCTCAAGAAAGGGCCCAGTGTGGGGAAACCCGAACAACAATTTCGAGCCTTCGACCTCAAACCGCCCCCCCCCCCGGCTGCTCCAAGAAGCCCCCAACAGGCTCCCAGGGAGCTCCGAAAAAAGCCTCCAAGAGGCCTCCAGGAGGCCCCCAATCGGTTCCCAAACTGGTTCCCAAACGCCCCCAAGACGCATCTAAGAAGCCCTCCCCCTCCCCCCCACCCCCTCTGCGCGTGGCTGAAACACCTGGGGGTGGTCGTACGATCGTGCGCCCACCTTCACGGAGCAATTTGAGCTTTCGTCCCGCCGAGGACCTGGGATGCCAACGCCCAGGGCCCCGCGCGAGGGGGCTGATGGCGCCAAGCTGGCCACAGGTGCAGCCAATGACGCCGCCCGCTGGTCGGGTCGGACAAGACGGGGGGACAACAGAAATGGGGGAGGGACTCCGCGAATCAGCTCATGCAACTGGCTCCTTCCAGCGCCTCCCGGCGCCAATGTATCGAACAGTGCGCCCTAAGGCGGAGTCAAAACCAGCTGCGCGCAACAGATTTCGCGACCCCCTCCTTGGAAAACCTAATGATACCGAACCGCTTATCCCCAGACCTCTCCCCGGGCGCGCCCTGCCCAGGCTTTCGAGGCCAGCCCACACGCAGTGGCGACGAGGGCCTCCAAGGAGGCCCAGAAAGGGCGAACCGCGGGAAAGAGTGGCGGTCGCGGTACCTCCTCCCCCCTCTGAGAACATTGGTGGTCCCCAAACGTGGTGGTGAGAACACCCGGTGGTGAGTTTTGGGCGATTTGGGTAATGGTTTTCGAGCGCTGGCTGGCCCAGGAAACGCAAAACCTAATGGCGACCGCGTGTCCCCAAACCCGGTGGTGACCCAGAATTGTTTTTTGTGGGAATCGGGGTCACCACCGGGTGTCTCACCACGTGGTTTGGAGACCACCAAGAACACCACTTCTCCTCCCCCCCCCTCGTCCGACCACCGCTGGGTCCGCGCGGGGGCCGCCGCGGCGAAAGCGGTCCCCGGGTTGCCCCCGCCGGGCGCCGCGGCCATGCGAGCGGTCCTGCGGCGCGCGCGGAGGTGGGGGGCGGGCGGACGGGCCGGCTGGAGCGCGCGACCTCGGGCCAGACGGCTTCCGGAGCGGGGGCTCCTCCCCCTCCTCCTCCTCCTCCTCCTCCTCTCCTCCTCCTCCTCCTCCTCCTCTCCTCCTCCTCCTCCTCCTCCTCCTCCCCCTCCTCCTCCTCCTCCTCCTCCTCCTCCTCCTCCTCCTCCTCCTCCTCCTCCTCCTCCTCCTCCTCCTCCTCCTCCTCCTCCTCCTCCTCCTCCTCCTCCTCCTCCTCCTCCTCCTCCTCCTCCTGCTCCTCGCAGCATGGCCGGGAGCAGCGTGCGCGCGGCGCCGCCATGGCGCCGTGGCCACGCGGCGCCACGGCGGCGCCGCGGCCCGGCCCGGCCGAGGGCGTCGCGTCCGCGTAAGCGGCGGGCCTCGGCTCGCGCGGCGGGGCAACTCAGTGGCGCGTCGCCCGCTGGCCGCGCTGGCCGCCCCTCTGGCAGCACGCGGCGCCTCGCAGCTGTGGGGCGCCAGGACGTCCAGGCGAGAGCACAGCTGCCAATGGCGGAGCGTTGATGGATTCCCGCCGCCGGCCGCATCGTGGCTCTCAACGTCCGCGGCGCGAACTGACAGCAACGGCGGCGAGACAACCACGGCGCAGGATGATGGGGGGCTGCCACCTTTCAGGTTCCGTGGCATCTCACAACCCGCAAAACGTCGCCAGGCATAAAAGATGCCATGGCCCATGGACTCAGACCTTCGCCTCGGCGGTCTGCCTTTGGTGCAAGCGCAAACGAGCCCGTGCGGGGCGCGATTGGAGCTGGAATCCAAGCGCACGGGGGCCGGACACGGCCTCGACGAATCCCCGTGGTCCTTGATCGGCGGCGCGCCGAGGGGGGAAGTGAGATGGCTTCTCCGCCGAAGGAAGTGGGGCTTCTAAGGAGCCCCTCTGGTCCTCTCAGAGGCCGCCTCTGGTTTCGGGGGAGGCTCGGAGAGCTCCCCAAAAGGCAGGGCCTCCGAACCTCTTCTTTTTCTCCCCTACGACGAACGCTGTACAACCATTCGCCTCTCCATGCAGGTCATGGGCCCCATCTCGGCGGGCAAGCTGCGGCCACAAACAGAGCAGTGGAATTGGACTGCAGATTTCCGCGTCCATCCTACCAACAATTCAACATGCGAGTATATTCCTGAATCCACATTCAAGCGGGGTGCGAAGGAGAAGGGGAGAGGGAAGGCGAGAAGAGGGAAACGTAGAGGCCAAAATAGGTCAGCACGCACATTGAAACGTTGAACTGCAGCGGCAACCCAAACAAGGGGCAGCAGATCAAGGCGAACGGTATTGAAATCACCAGGCGATGGGATATCTCCCCAATGCCAATCACGCCGGGAGAGGCAAGGGGGGGAGGAAGACAAAGAACAGAGGCCAGGACAACAAAAAAGAGAGAACCGCAGAGAGACACGCGATGACAAAAACCTGCAACAACCATCAAAAAAGCGCGCCCGGCAGGCCCGCGAGCACGGACGGCACAACGCAGTGCTAGAACTCTGGGTGCGGAGCACGCGTCAGAATCAGTATGATCGGGGAGACGTAAGACCCGGGTACGGGGGACTCGGAAATCCCCGACGAGGTCGTCAAAAAAATGACGAGGCCGAGCCTGCATTTTGACGAGGCCTCCCGCTGCAGACATCCCACAAAACTCCTCCTCGTCAAAATCCGAATCGCGGTCGTCAAAAAACGATGGCGAACCCGAGTCCCGGCAAACCCGGGTCTTACGCTCCCCCGATATGAGATAGGGCGGCCAGGGAGAGAGGCCACAGCCCTGCCGAGACCACTGCGCAAGCCCGGGGCGGACCCACGAGAACCAGGGCGGCCCGCAGGGTCGGGCAGCGCCGGGCGAGGAGGCGGCCTCGGCCCACGCGCAAGCAGTGCCACAGCGCCACTTGGAAGAGGACGAGAGGGGGAGGGGAGGAACGACGAGGAAAAAAAAAAGAAGAGAAGGGAGGCCGAGAGGCGAGGGCAGAGGGGGAGGAAGGAGTGCCACGGCAGCAACTAGAGAAGGACAAAGCAAGAAGAGGGGGAAGGGGCCAACAGAGTGCTCGCTCCGAGCGCCCTGGCCTCCGGCCGCCCAGGCGGCCTGGATCCCCCCCCCCGGCCTGCCCTGGACCAACAGCGTGACACCCGCCTCGGAACTGCGGCCCGAGCCCGTGCTGCTCCAGGTCGTGCGGCTGGTGCCCGTCGAGCCAAGCACAGTCGTACGGCAGGAACCCGTAGTTTGAGCAGGGACCGACCGTCCCGGCATTCCTATCGTCCTACCACGAAATGTTCTTAGAACCAAAACATGTTCTAAGAACGAAAACAATGTGTTTAGAAGATTAACCCGATGTGATAAACCAAGACAGCCCCAGCCAGAAATGTTCTAAGAACATTTCGTGGAAACCACAACAGGTTCTTAGAACATTGTTTGGTGGGGCCATAGGGGAGCCAGGACGCTTCGCCATGAGCAGGGACCGACCGTCCCAGCATTCCTATAGTCCTACCACGAAATGTTCTTAGAACCCAAAAATGTTCTAAGAACAAAAACAATGCTGTTAGAACATTAACCCGGTGTGATAAACCAAGACAGCCCCAGCCAGAAATGTTCTAAGAACATTTCGTGGAAACCACAAACGGTTCTTAGAACATTGTTTGGTGGGGCCATAGGGGAGCCAGGACGCTTCGCCACTGCTTGAGTAGTGCACGGAGCAGCCACGGGAACGCTCCTGAGGGCAGATGACTCGGGCGCTGCCCCCGTCTGCCTGCTCGGCGACATGCTGCTGCAATCCGCCATGCTCGACAGAGCCGCGCTGCCCAACGCCGGCGCCTCCGCCGCCGAGCAGCAGGGCCTCGTGTACCGAGTGCTCGGGCACGGCGCTCGGCAGCGCAGGCGGCGGTCGAGGACCTCGTCGTGCCGTCCATGAGCCTCTCCATGAGGGCCACCCTGATGCCGGCCTCGCAACACTACAAGTCCAACTCATGGAGCTCAGAGTCGCGCTGCTGCTCCACACTGTGCTGGGCAAAATGCTGGTGGGTCGTGCTGCTCACCGCCATTGCTGCGGACCGCGCTAAATGGTCCACTCCTGGACGCCAGGGTCTTGCTGTTGTTCCCCAGAGTCCTGCTCATGAGCTGCTGGTTGTCGTGCTGCTTGACGCCGGACTGCTCACAGACGTGCTGCTCGCCACACTGCACGTCACGTTCTTGTGTGCCAGAGTCGTGCTGCTGCACCCCACTGTGCTGCTGGGCGTCAGGCTGCTTGTCGCCGACGTACGTGGCGGTGCTGGCGTCGGTGCTGGTGTAGGCGTCGAGGTTGGTGCCGGCGTCGGCGAAGGGCATCGGTGCTGATGTTGACGCTGGCCTTGGTGCTGGCGCAGGCGCTGGCGTTCGTGCTGGCGTCAGTGCTGGCGTCGGCACTGGTGTAGACGCTGTCGTCGGTGCCAGCGCAATCGCAGGCGTTCATGCTGGCGTCGGTACGGGCGTCAGTGCTGGCGCAAGAGCTGGCGGTTGTGCTAAGGTCGGTGCTGGCGTCGAAGTCAGCGAAGGCGCCGGCATACGAGTGCGTCACCGTGACATTTTGATGTGCTTTGTGTGGGGGGGGGGGGGGGGGCAGGATTTGTCCCCCGAGCTCCGGCCACCCAGCTGCGGCCCAATGTCGGCCCGACCTGCGCGGTGTGATTCATTTACCGAGGCCTTCATCTGGCCCCAACACGGCGCAGCAAACTAGAATCAAAGCGCCGTATCCCTGGAGCGGCTGGCCGCCGCGGACATGCCGCGCAACGTCGTCATGCTGACGCTGCTGCCAAAGCCACACGCGGTCGTGGTGGTCGTCGCAACCGTGCAGCTCCTGGTCGTCGTGGTCGTGCGGCTCAGCGTCGTCGTGCCGCTGCTAGGAGGGCCAGTCATGGAACTGCGGGCCGTCGCGGCCATGCCGCTCACTGTCGTCGTGCCGACGCTGGTGGCCATGATGATGCAGTGTAGGTATTACGTATTACTGCTGATGCCAGTGCTGGAAACGATGCTGGCGCCGCGCGGCCCCTCCGCCGTGCGGTAACGGATAGGCCGGAACAGGCAGCGCAGAGGTAGCAGAAAAACTTTAAGCTTCTCTGGTGCCGATGCTGGTGTCGACTCTGGTGTCGGAGCTAATCTCGATGCGTGCGTCGGTGTTGGTATCAATCGTGACGCGGGTGCCGGAGTCCATACTGGTGCCACACTGCCCCTCTGCCGCGCGAGAAAGGATACGACGGAACAGTCAAAATAGAGGTAGCAGAAAAACTGTCAGTGGTAGCGCACAATGTCGCGAGGCTGACCCGCCCATTGTGGAAGGTACTCTCATCGTCATGGTGTTCTTGTCCGTCGTGCTGACCACTGTCGTGCTGCGCATAGTTGCGGTGCGGAGGCGCTCACCGTCGTGCAGCTCATCGGTGCGTAGCTCGTCGTCGTGCTGCTCATGGTCGTGCTGCTGGCAGCGCGCAGTGCCGTGGTGCTGGAGGACCTCCCAGCCTTCCGAGAAGGCCCGCCCCCTCTGCCTTCTCCGCCGAGCGCGCCGCCGAGTGCTCCTTGGGCCAGCTTGTCCCGCGGAGCCACAAGAAAAAGCTCCCCGACCCGCACCGCGTCTCCTCCGAACCAGCTGGTGCGCACTCCCCCGTCGGACCGACGGAGACCAATGGGAGACGAGCCCGGCTCCCCCGAGGGAGCACGGTGCTGGGGCCGCCAACTCCGCCCGACAGGATACCTGAGACCCCCCCCCGTGCGTGCCACGTCAAGAAATGATCCTTTCGTTCCCCCGTGATCATCATCGGCCGCGTCCTCCTCCTCCTCCTCCTCCTCCTCGTCCTCCTCCTCCTATCTCTCTGCCTGTCTGTCTCCCTGCCTCCCTCCCTCCCTCCAGCCCCCTCGCTCCTTCCTTCTCTCCCTCTCTCTCTCTCTCCTTCTCTTTCTCCCTCTCTCTCTCTCTCTCGCTCTCTTTCTCTCTATATATATATATATATATATCTTTCCCAGTGCGCAGCCCGATGAAGCAAGCCTGCAGTTTGCGGAAACCCGAGGAGGCCAAGGGGGGGTGGGCAGGCGGGGCGCATGTCGACGGCAGCGGCGTGGACGATGATCACGTTGTAGTCGGCGCCGTAGCTGCCGCTTGGCCTCGCCTGCCCGACGCGCCCAGGAGGGGAGGGTACAGTCAAGAACATGAGGCCCTCCGCTGGCCTAAAGCATGCAGAACATCCAAAGGGTACCCCCTCCCCAGGGTGCACACCAACATCTTACAACCACGGCAAACACTAGGATGCCCTCCCCGGGCCGACCTCGATCTTGTACCTCGGCCAGGCTGTACTACCACTGGGCCGGGCATGCCTCTCCACAGGCGAATTTTGGAGGGAGAAAAGTAATCAAAAACTGCCCCCGAATGGTCAAGCAATCATAGGACCATCGTCCCCAGACTATGCTTGGACTATTTTTGGAGATCCTCCCCCTGTAGAGAGACATGCCCGACTCAATACTGACAGAAGGAACGATGCATCCGACGACCGAGCCACACCTTCGGCCCCCGAATAGTCAAACAATCATATAATAATCGTCCCCAGACTATGTTTGGACTATTTTTGGAGATCTTCCCCCTGTAGAGGGACATGCCCGACTCAATACTCACAGAAGGAACGCTGCATCCGACGACCGAGCCACACCTTCGGCCCCCGAATAGCCAAACAATCATATAAGAATCGTCCCCAGACTGTTTTTGGACTATTTTTGGAGATCCCCCTGTAGAGGGACATGCCCGACTCAGTACCAACAGAAGGAACGCTGCATCCGACGACCGAGCCACCCCTCCGGCCCCCGGAGCGCCCAGGGCGCACGAGGAGCGGCAGACGCCCGACCACGGAAGGGACCCAGGGAACAGCGGCCCCCGTCCGATCCCGCATCGGTCCCTTCTCTTCGGCGCCCGGGGCCGCACAGCCCTCCTCGAAATCAAACGCAAGTCCTTAGAAAATATTAGGATTATAAAAAATAATAAAATTATAGAAATTTAAAATAAAAACAATTGATGCTTCTTTAATATTATCTGGATTGTACTCATCTAAAATTTCAGACGCGCGCAACGCGGCCCGCGGGGGCAGATTGTTGCGTTCACGGTCGCGGGTCTCGGCGCGAACATCGAGAGTCTGGGGTCCTGGGGCGCCGGGAAAAGCCTGCGCTTGATTTCGAGGAGGGGTGCAGGAGCGACAATTCCTGCGGGGCGCACCCGCCAACCACGTTCGGAAAGGGGCGCGCGGGAAGGGGCGCGCGGGGTTGTGGCCGTCGCTTTCCCAGCTGCTCTGCCGTGCTCGCTGAGGGTAGAGGCCTCCTAGATGGGGTCCGATCAGATGAGGTCGGGGGATCGCGCCGCATCGCCAATACGTCGCCGACGCATGACGTCGATACATCGGCAACGTCGCCGATGCCTCGGCGCTATCGGAAAAATTCTGGCTCCAAACAGAGCCGCATCGCCGATGCATCGCCGATGCATCGGCGATGCGGCGCGATCTCCGACCCCATCTGGGAGGCCTCGAAAGGGGTTGTTCCTGCGCGCGGCCCTCGCATCACTAAAGACCCCTTCCAGGCCACTGGCTGCGCAGGTCATGAGGAGCCCCGCGCAGTGGGCGAAGGGAACGCTCCAGCCAGGCATGCGGGCACGCGCCAGGGCCGACGCGCATACATCCGTGCGTGCACGCACGCCTCGCCATGGCTCGGTCGTCCATTCCAGGGGCATGCTTCGATTTCGTGAGTGCATGTCTGTCGCGGGATGGTCAAGATTTATGTTCCCATCGTATTTAAGGGCCACATCCCAGAAATAATTTCGAGCACCCAGAAAAGTGTCGAAAGAGTGTCGAAAGAGTGTCTCCCAGGGCCCCGAGAGTTTTGGGGGTGTTTTCTTGGTGCTCGAGATTCATTTTTGGTGATCAAGGCTAAAGTAGGTGGGAACATCATAAGTCGAGATGCTCCTCGATGGTCCTCGTTGGGGAAGAAGGCGCACGTCCGAGCGATGCCGAGGCGCCGACTCGCACCTGCACGCGTCGACTGGCTCACACTCCAGTGGCGACCCTGCCACGACCACTTGCACACCGTCGGGCTCTGCTTGGAGCGCCTGCCGTCGGAGGCGCGGCGGAGAAAGGAAAGACGAAGTCGATGGGAAGACATGAGGCTACGGAGTAGAAGAATCCGCCGACCCTCTCGGCGTGTGTGATAGCCTTTTTCGTTTGAGTTGTCGTTCGTCGCCGTCGCCGCTCCCCCCCTTCCCTGGGCCCTCCTCCTCAAACGATCCAACCAAACGGCAGCCAGACAACGTCGCAATTGATTCGAAGGGAAGTTCTTTCCCTACCGGCGGGGGGGGGGGGGTGTCGCTGGGGGAGTCCAGGGGGAGTCCCGGGAGGGATCCCGGGGGGGGTCCCGGGGGAGGTCACGGGGGTCGTGACCTCCCCCCCGGAGGGGGGTCCCCCCCCAGTGGACTTAAGGAGAACTAGGGGAGTGGTCTCCCCGTGGGGAGGGGAGCTCTGAATTTCTCCCCCGCCTCCCCCTGCCTCCCCCCTCTGGGGCGCGCAAACATGGATTAACAATCCATGGATTAAGCGCGGTCGCCAAATCCATGGATCGGGGGGGGCGCCCTCCCCAAAACGCGGCCGGTGCCGCCTCGCTCGGCGGCGGAAATCCGCCATTCCGGATGGAAACGGGACCCGTCGCTAATCCACGACCCCTTGATCCATGTTTGCGATCGCCTGAGCATCCCCGCCGCCGTCGTCCCCCTTCAGGGTCGGCGGCACCAGCTGCAAGGCCTTCCCAATATTGACGGACGTGGGAGGGAAGAGGGGACAGAAGGAAAGGAGCGGGGCCGCAACGACTGATCTCAACGACGGAGGAGACGAGCTGGGTACATATATCTGGGAGTGTGCAAGCACAGCGTTTCGCTAGAAAGTGCGGCGGCGAGAAACGCCTGGGCATACTCCGCCTAGTCGAGTGCCTCCGCCGCGATGTCCCCCGTCGTCTTGGGCCGCGCCTGCACGAGCAGGAGCTCCCCAGCGGCCCCCTTGAGGGGGGGAGCCGGGGGAGGCGTCGAGCTGAGAGGCACCTCGCGCACGTGCGGGAGGAAGAGGAGGAGGAGGACGAGAGGGGGGAGGAGGAGGAGGAGGAGGAGGAGGAGGAGGAGGAGGAGGAGGAGGAGGAGGAGGAGGAGGAGGAGGGGGAGGAGGAGGCGAAGGAGGAGGCGGAGGATTGAGGAGACAGCGGGTAACCTCAGAGGCCTCATAGATGGGGTCCGAGCAGTCGCGCCGCATCGGCGATGGATCGGCGACGTCGGCGCGGGGAAGCACATGCTCCACATCGAGCCGCATCGTCGATGCATCGGCGATGCGGCGCGATCCTTCGACCCCATCTACTCCGATCCCCTCTAGGAGGCTTAGAGCCAATGGCGCTTGAAACAATGAAGCCGACAGCGAAGACGGAACTAGAGAGCAGACTATCCCCCCATACGAAGCAGCCCGACAAGCGGAGCCGTGTAGCAAGCGTACCCAAGGAAGGAAGGGCCGCCTGGTCAGCGGCCAGGGCCGTGGGGCAAACGCCAGTGATCGGGGTCTCGGGGTGGCCTTTCCCCCCTGGAGGAATGGCGAGGCAGAGGGCACGATAGCACCATCGCACGATCGCACGGCAGAGAGCGAAGCTCGTCGCGAGCATCGAGCAGCCTCGAGGGAGTCGAGGAGGAGGAGGGGGAGGAGGGGGAGGAGGAGGAGGAGGAGGAGGAGGAGGAGGAGGAGGCAGAGAGCGACGACGGCACGGGGGGCCCTCCTGCGCCCGGCCGGCAGCACCGCCCGCGCGGGCGCCCGGCCGCGGACCCGGGGGCGCCGCGGGGGCCATCTCGGCGGTCGGCCGCGGGGGGCGGGGCCGGCAGCTGGCACCGGTCCGAGCCGGAGGCGGGGCCGGCAGCGGCGGGGAGGCGCGGGAGGGACGCCGGCGACGAGCCAAACAGGGGTCTTACGTGAGGTGCGACCCTCTCTTTGAGCTTCGCCCCCGTGCCCCTCCGCGCCGCCGCAAAGGTGGAGGGCACGCCGCCAAAACATGTGCTGCAACGTCTGTCAGAAAAAAAGGGTCTTACGTGAGGTGCGACCCCTCTTTGAGCTTCGCCCCCGTGTCCCTCCGCGCCGCCGCAAAAGTGGAGGGCACGCCGCCAAAACATGTGCTGCAACGTCTGTCACGAAAAAGGGCGTCAAAAACAATTTTGTGATCCGCGGGTCGAGAGCGCACCTCTTCTGGTCGAAGCCAAGCGGGCCGCGCGAAGCTTGAATTGGGCAGAGATGGGGGAGGAAAAGGGGCGGGGGCGACAAAAACAATTAGCAATACCAATTTCTACCAGCTACGACTTTTACGCGAGACGACACAATTAGGAGAGAGCGCGTCTCAGATTCGCTTGTTTTCTTTCGCTTGCCTTGGGGAAGTCTCACGACGCGTGCGCGGACCGGAGGTCTCCCCCTGTACAATCTCGCGTGCTCTGGAAACCGGAGGGTTTTCCCCCCCCGGGCCTCCCTCCCTTTTTTGGCTATCGCTCGGACTCCATTCTCTGTTTTTTTTTCGGTTTCGTTCGTGGTTTATGACGCAGGATGATCCAGGATGCTCGTTAATAATCCCCGCCGAGGAAAAGTGCGCACGTCCGCGCGATACCAAGCCCTAACCCCTCCCTGCCACGGCGCCGCCGCTTGAGACATGCTCGCACACGCGGCGCCGGAATACGGGTGTGGCGTGGTTCGGGTGTGGCTCTGGCGTGAATCTGGCGGGTTCCTGGCGCGCCGCCCTGCTCCGGGACTCCCAAGAAGCAAGGCGGCGCGCAAGAAGCCGCTGCTCGAAGCATCCCCACAATCGAGCCGGGCTTGACCCGGGTCGAAACGCCACTCGATCTGCATGCTTTCGCGCCACCTTGCTCCGGAACTCCCAAGGCAAGGCGGCGCGCGAGAAACCGCCGCTTGAGACATCCCCAATATCGCGGTGCCGTCGTTCGAGACATACCCACAACCGTGGCGCCGCTGCACGAGACATCCTCGCAACCGCGGCGCCGGCGCTCGAGACATCCTCACAATCGCGGCGCTGGCGCCCGAGACATCCGCCCTACCGCGGCGATGGCGCTCGAGACACCCGCCGCACTACCTCGGCGCTGGCGCTCGAGACCTCCTCACGACCGCGGCGCGGGCGCTCGAGACGTCCTCACAACCGCGGCGCCGCCGCTCGAGACATCCTCTCAAACGCGGCGCCGCCGCTCGAGACATCCTCACAATCGCGGCGCAGCCGCTTGAGACATCATCCTCGCAACCGCGTCGCCGGACGGGGGGGGTTTTCGAACCCCCCCCCTCGGACCCGGAGAGGGTGGGGAAGGGGGTTCTCGACCCCCCCCCCTTCCCCCGTTGGATCCGAGGGACGGGGGGGGAAGGGGTTCGACCCCGTGGCCCCCCTTTAAAGCGCTCACACAGAAGGCGCTCTTTCTGACGTAGCAACCTTACGCGGTGGCTTGCGCGGGCCGCCAGCGCGGCACGCCACATTGGAGACCAGGGCGCTTCTACGCGCGACCTTACGCGGGCAACTTACGCGCCAATGCCGGCGAAGACGAAGTCGCCGTGTCTTTGATTGCCTCTGGCCATTTTGCTTTGTTCGGCTCGTTGTGGCATTTACCAGCCCCAAGTTTTGAATTTGATGGTCCCTCCTTGAACTGCAATAAGAAATCTTTCGCATTCAATCCTTTGACACATTCAGCGCGTTCACTGCGGCCGCCCACCGAACCATGTGTCGATGTCTTCAGTCGCTCACGTGGGGGCACAAGGGTAAATCCGGGTGTTGCCAAGGGCGTCCCCGGCCCCAAGTGCCCCCAGGTTTCCCGGGGAGGCCCAAGCGGCCTCTAGAGTTCAGTCGGGCGTGTCCCTCTACAGCAGGAATATTGAAAAATAGTAAACAAATCATATGAGAAGGATGTTTTCATTTTGGTTTGACAATTGTTTGAATCATTTTGGGGTGCGTTTGACTTTTCGTCCAAAATCCGCCTGTGGGGGGACATGCTGGACCTACAATGGGGGCTCGGCCACAAGAAACCTCCTCAAGAAACCCAACCCTGAAATCCACGATGTGCTCCGTGGAAATCAAAAGTTGTCGATCGAGAATCGTCAAGATCTTATTGGGGGCCCACTGAAATCCAAGAAACTCAGGGCATCCTGGCAAAATGATGTTTGACATTTGTTTGAACAATTTTGGGGTGTGTTTGACTTTTCCTCCAAAATCCGCCTGTGGGGGGACATGCCGGACCTAACTCTATAGAGCACTCCCCGCGCGGCCCAGGGGCTCCCGGGAAGCTCGGGGCGGGAAAGCCGGAGGGGGGCACCTTCGGCCAGGACCGCTTCTGGCAGGACCCGCTCTGACCCTCCCGCAGGCCCTCGGGGCGTGGGTGGTCCAGCAGCTCCTCCTCCTCCTCCTCCTCCTCCTCCTCCTCCTCCTCCTCCTCCTCCTCCTCCTGAGCCCCGCGGAGGGCTTCGTTGGCGACTGCTGCTGTGCCCTCGGCTCGCGCCGGGCCGCCCGCGAGCAGCGTCGGACTCCTGCGCGGCGCGCCCTCGGGAGAAGCCTCTCGCCTGCTCGCGCGCGAGCGCGGCGTCGTCGCAGGCCGTCGCAGCCTCCGGTGGGGGCCCCTGGCGGGCCCTGGCGGCCAGGGGAGAGGCCCTCTAGGAGCCCCTGGCCCGAAAACCTTCGGACCCCCCCCCCCCGGAGGAAAAAACATCGGTCTCTCTTCGAACGGATGCCGCTACCACCCAAGGCCCTCAGCAAAGCCGAGAGGGCCCGACAGGGCCCGTTGGGAAGTCCCCCTCCCTGGTGTAAGGCGGTTTTCCCTTTTTCACTTAGTGAACTAACTTGCTCTTGCTCTTGCCCTTCCTGCCCTCCCGGAGGGGACAGGGGAGAGGGCATGGGTCATGCACGGCGCGGGTGCTGCAGAGCGGGGCCGAAGCGCCCAATAATCCTGGACAAAGAGAAACGCTGCACGCGCGGAATCATGGCCGGCCCGCTGCTCACTGGGCGGATGCCGGAAGTGGAAGAAGGGGACCTCGAATCAGATGCCTAAGATTAGGTCGGGCGTGTCCTCCTACAGGCGGATTTTTGACGAAATATCAAAATAGTTAAAACATATCTCAAATAGTCGAACACACTAAAAAGAATCGTCCCCAGACTATTTTTTACTATTCTTAAATATTCCCCCTGTGGAGGAACACGCCCTTAGAGGGACACGCCCAGATGCCTAAGATTGCCCTGGACGGCCACAAGGTGGCCCTAAGACAAGCCCCAGATTGCATCCGAGATGGCCCAAGCCCTCCTCCGGCAAGCCCGCAAGGCTTAGGTCGGGCACGTCCACCCACAGGGAGTTTTCGGACGAAAACTAAGAAATAGTTTTTAAAAATGCCCAGAAGTATTCAAACATAGGAAAAAATCGTCCCCTGACTATTTTTACTATTTTTGAACATTCCCCCTGCAGAGAGACAGGCCCGACTTAATGCAAGGTGTCCCCAGGGAGGCCCCTGGAAGGCTCTCCGAGGTGGGCGCCGTGCCGGTGCACCCGAGAGGCTCAGGTCTCTGAAGACCACCAGGTGCTAAACTGTTTGGGTGTCCTCGCCTTTGCAGCTCCAGGCTGGCTCCTGAGGCCTACGGGCGCGTTTCTGTATTTTCGGCGATAACGGTCATTCGAGTGGGGGGGAGGGGAGGGGCCAGGGGGGAGGTATGATGTAACGCCTCCCCCCCGCCGTGCGCACGGCGGCAGTGCCCGGGAGCGCACTGAGGGGGGCAGGGGCGTTACGTTATAGGGGGGGGGGGGAGGGGGGGACCGGGGGGCTACAATGCCCAGCATGCCCCGAGCAATCAAGAAGCACGCTCTTTGCAGCTCCAGGCTGGCTCCTGAGGCCTGCAAACGAACATGTGATCAACAAACTCGGAATGGAAACATCTGAGCCAACTTCCCAGACACTTCCCGAAGTAAGCCTGGGCCAATGCACGCTGTCACCGCTGGAAGGGCGACCGAGCTCAAGAGACCTGGCCAGCGTTCCGGCAAGTTGTTTCAGGAACGCTGACCCAGCTCTCCGGGAGGGGGCTTCTTAATCGGATGCTCTACTGCACACTCGGGGGCGAGCCCAGAGGGGAAACCAGAGGGTGCGGGCCTTCTCGAAGGCTCGGACGGCCTCTGGCCTTCTGAGAAGTGTTCCAAGCCTCCCCCAAAGACACAGAGCACTTCTCAGAAGGCGCGCAGGATTCTGAGAAGCCCCGTCGCCTTGTGAGAAGGCCTGCCCCCTCTCACTTCCCCCCTGGGCGCGCCGCCGATAAATGTGACTTCGAGATGGCAGTCTCCACGAGGGCCTCGAGGAACACCACACGAGATTCACATCTCGAGAGGGGATGCGTCAGGCTCCCACAATAGAGAACCATCAAATGCCCAAGTTGAGACCGTGTTTGGAGGCTGCTTGGGCTGATCACTCCTTTGGTTTGCAGGCTGCCCCTTTTATTCCACGAATGCTCCTTGACAGCCCTTCTCGCGGTAACTCTCCTAGAAAACGTTTTTGGATGGGCTTACGGAGGCACGCGAAGAGAATCGAATCGCCAGAATTGCGTACACCGGACTCTGCCCCCTTGCAGGCAACACCGCCAAGCCAGAAAGACGAAAACGAGGAGGACAAGGAAGCAAGTACGGTACGTTCGTGCGGCGTCGGCGCGCGCAAAAATTTCAGCTGACACCTCGTCGGTCGTTCAACAATGAAACGCTCGCGGCCTCGATCATTCAATGTTGAATTCCGTCGGTTCCTGTGGCGTTCCCGTGCCCCTCAGTGCTTCCGCGTCGTTCTACCATGCGGAATTCAACCTTGAACGTCTTCGCCGGCGTCGATAGCGCGACATTGCCGAATGAACCTACGGTACGCGGAGGTCCCTTGCTGGCACCTCCCCTTCTATCGCGCCTGCCCACTTCGCTCCCTCCTCGTATCCCCCCCTCCCCCCTGCCGCCGCCCCCTTCTGATGCTTGAAGGTACCAACATGGTTCGGCAGTTCTCCGCCTCCCAGGCTCTGGGAGCCAGGCCTCGCGTCGGGCCATTGCGCTAGCCAGTTGCTCCAGATCTGAGCTAGCACCAAGCTCAGGTCCAATCCAACACCCCCTCGTCTCCAGTGGCTCTCGACTCGCTTTCCCGATCCGCGATCGGACGAGCTGCAGACCGAGCACACAAACATCAGCTGAGCCTGGACCAGCACTCTGCCTCCTCATGAAGGCGCGAGTCTTAGAGCCCCCCCTGTGGGTGGCGACATCCGACCCCTATCCTTACCAACCACCGATTCACCTGAAGCGATGGGAGGCGGGGGTAGGGCTCGGATTTCGCCGTGTTCGGCGAATTCCGAACCCTACCCCCGCCGCCCATGGAGTTGCGCGAATCGTTTATCGGCGAGGGTAAAGTGACTTTCGTGCGGCGTCGGCACGCGCAAAGGCTTCTGAGACCGCGTCGATCGTTCGACCTTGAATCGATCGCGGCCCCGATCGCCCAAGGTTGAATTCCGTCGGGTCCCATGGCGCCACCGTGTCCTTCGGTGCTCCCGCGCTGCAGAAGTCAGCCTTGAACGCCTTCGCCGGCGTCGCCGGCGCCCCGGCGCCGCATGAACCTATAGGGCAGAGTTCGGATTTCGCAGCCGATCCTGACACCCGCCCGCCCTTCTGCCTCGCCAGCTTCACTGGGGCCGCGGCCGCCCCTTCCCCCCACCGCCCCTGGGCGCCGCGCGGCGCACCTTCGTCGCTCCAGGTGAACTCGATCTCGCCCGCGGCCTCCACCTCGGGAGGCAGGGCTGCGGGGACGGCAGGCGACCACGACCACATCGAGGATGCACCTTGGGGGACGTTCTGCGCATGCAGCGCTCGTCAGAGCGCCAAGACCAGCTCGGTACTGGCTGCGGCCGATGTGGGCGCCCCGGGTGGCCGAACCGCCCACAACCACAGCCAGAGTGCTCATGCCAAGGTCAGCGGGTGCTTCCCTCCCGACAAATCCACTCTTACACGTCGGTCGGAAGAAGTAGGTAAACACATGAAGTAGGAAGGAGGATTAAGTTGTCTGGGTCCAGCCCCCCCCAGAGAATAACAGAACACAGCAGCAGCGTGTCAATTTTTGAAGTAGGAAGGCGCTTGAAGTAGATTGGGATCTGGGAATCCAGAAATACCTACTTTCAATGACCGGCGTGTAATTGTGGTCGTGGTTCTGTTGTGCCCAGAAGGGCGCGGCTCCGTCGCTGCTGGGAGGTCCGAGGCCCAAGCCGCTGTACGCTCGGGATGCTCTGGCACAAGACATGTGGCCACGCGCCAGGCATGCTGGAGGACGCAGGGCGCAAGCGAGCACGGGTACCCTGGCGAGGGAACCATGCAGTGGGCAGGCGGGAAAAACATTGCAGATGCGCAGTAGGGACAATGTCCAACTAGGGCTCCCAACTTCGCGCTTCGCGCTGCGCGAAGCGCGCAGCGCGAATAACTTCGCGCCCTCGCGCCGCCCCCCCAAAGGGAGAAAAGGAGGACGAGGAGGAGGGGGGAGAAGGAACGAGGGCCGCGAAGCGCGAAGCGCGAATAACTTCGCGCCCTCGTGGGAAAAACATTGCAGATGCGCAGTAGGGACAGTGTCCGAGCACTTCTGCGATTCCCGTCGCGGAGCAGGCACGCCGGACGTCGAGAGCGAGGCTGGGCAGACGTCCAGGACGGGAGACGGCGAGGGGCGTCCATGCGACACGGGGGGATGGGAGGGGGAGGGGAGAGGAGAGGGGAAGGGAAAGAGGACGGGGATGAGGAGGGAAAGACGGGGATGAGGAGGGAAAGAGATGAGGAGGAGATGGGGAAGGGAGGAGGGAAGGACGGGGATGAGGAGGGAAAGAGGCTCGGGGAGTTAAAGAGGCTCGAGGAGTTGCCGCCACTGGTCGAGCAAACGACAAGGCCAGCAGGGAAAGCGCCTCGATGCAATCAACTGCTTCTGTTCTGGAACGAGGCTGAATGCACCGCCATGCGTCCACAACGTTAAAGAACGTTCCCCAGCGACGGGTGTGATACGGATCCATTGCGATGAAGTCCTCCTGGAGAAACTACTCGACAGGGGGCGACCGTAATCTGCAAGTACATGAAGTATAGGCTGTAGCATCTGACGAATGCCAGGCATCAAACAATTGCCAACTGGACTGCGGTTTGTTTTGGCCGCACTTGTGATTCCAACATGTGCCACGTTGGATGGCGGCGCTGTTGGCCTTCGATGCATTTCTCCCTTCTCCCCCGTGGGCGCGATAGCCTGAACGGATGTCCAGTTTCGCTGCTCATTGCACCGACCTTGCAGTCGTGCTGCAGCGGATTTCTGCGTGGATTCCTGTCAATACAAGACCCCGAGGCGGCGAGTGAAAAACGACGTGAATCTCGCGTGGATGTTTGTCCCGTCTTCGTTCCTGGCAACAAAAAAAACGCACGAAATTCACCTCGAAATCCGGAACGAACTCCTTCAGGACACTCCGGCCCATCCTCTTCTCTTCCAGACGAAATCCGCTCTGCGTTGTTGGCGCCATGGCACTGCGCTCGCAGAAGGGGAGGGTGAGGAGAGGGGGAGGGCGGGCGCGGTCTGGCTCGGCCGACGGGCCACGCCATGCGGCCAAAAACGCCGCCAGGCGAGCACGCCCTGGGCTGGCCATCGGCAGGGGATGAGGATGAGGAGGAGGAGGAGGAGGAGGATGAGGAGGAGGAGGCAAAGGATGAGGAGGAGGAGGAGGAGGAAAAAGGAGGAGGAGGACGCAAAGGAGGAGGAGGAGGAGGCACAGGATGAGGAGGAGGAGGAGGAGGAGGAGGAGGAGGAGGAGGAGGAGGAAGAGAGTTCAGCTGCGCTCGCAGAAGGGGGAGGGATGAGGACAAGGGGAGGTGGGACGGCTTGGCTCGGCCGACGGACCACGCGGGGCGGCCGAAAACGCCGCCAGGCGAGCACGCCCCGGGTTGGCCCTCAGCGCAGGAGGAGGAGGAGGAGGAGGAGGAGGAGGAGGAGGAGGAGGAGGAGGAGGACCGGGCTGGCCCTCAGCCGAGGAGGAGGAGGAGGAGGAGGAGGAGGAGGAGGAGAAGAGGAGGAGGAGGAGGAGGAGGAGGAGGAGGAGGAGGAGGAGGAGAAGGGTGAGGTGGAGGAGGAGGTGGAGGAGGGAAAGGAGGAGGGGGAGGAGTAGGAGTAGGAGGCGGAGCAGGAGGAGCAGGAGGAGGAGCAGGAGGAGGAGCAGGAGGAGGAGTGCAACCCCAAGGGTCATCAACGATGTTGGGATACAACCTCCCTCAAAGATAGGCCCCTACAACGGTTCATTTCCCTCGTTGGAAGACAACCGTTTGAAGAGCCTGACGCGTGCCGAAATATTTTTCTGGGGACTCCAACGCCACGGATGACAGCGGCAGGTCATGAACGTATCACCGCCAGCTTCTTGCCTTTTCGAACCCATGTCTCTATTATCGAATTAAGTGTGCATGTAGCTAGATTGATGTTGTTGCGCTCATCTCCTGAGACAAGAGGACCTGTCAACACTGCTCCGACCATGCCATGCTAAACTGACTCCTGCACAAGGGGGGTCTCCGACCCCAGCAAATACAATGCAAAACACGCCCCCTTGGAAGCTCGGCGTGTGCCTAGAGTCGAGCTTTCAGCCGACTCCCGAAAAGGTAAACTAGGCTGGGGCGCCCCCCAGGCAAAATCAGCATGGCCATCCGCGCGCTATGCCACAAAGGGTCTGAGCATGCCAGGAGACAACTACTAATATCAAGCATGGCAAATGGAACGTGAGCCCAGCAAATCTCGCACTGTTCTGTCTCACAGTGCAACGCCTAGCCGCTCAAGGTCCTCACCCTGAGCCTCAGTACAGAAAAAGTCATATAGCCTTGGCGTCACTCCCAGCATGCACCTCAAGAAAACACCGTGCATGCTGATCGACAATGGCTGAAAACGTGGAGTCGCCCATCTTCACTTGTACGTTGCCTGCGATTGAGTGCCAACCGTCCTCCTCATGCGGTTGCTCTGATCCACCGTCGACTTGGCCGACGAGGATGACACGCAGCCAATGCCTGAGTCGATCTTCTTGTCCTTCGCGTCATCGGGCTCGGTCTGGACGAGGAGCCGCTACTGCCGCACCCAGCTGGCGTAGCGGAACCCCGCGTAGCCGAAGACGGTGGCCACGACCAACGTCCAGACGACCAGCACCAGCCAGCAGTTCGTCGGGTCGCTCGCGGCCGCGCCGTCCTTGGAGCAAACCTCCGTGTCGTAATAGCCGTCGCACTTGGTGGCGGGTCCTTCGCGCCCTTGAAGGAGCGCTACCGCCGCCGTGATCATCGCCAGGACCGCTGAGCGGGTCGCACTCGGTGAAGCGGCCACGCCTGGGGCGCGCCGAGCCCGAGCCGCCGCCCCCACGTCGAAGTCCACCTCCTCCGACTGGTGATCGCTCTCCGCGACCTGGCCCATGTCCGCGCAGATGCCGTTCATCGTCCTGAGCTTGGCGATGCGCTCGTGCCCGAGGATCTTCGAGCCCAGGTCTGCTTTGTTGTCGTCGGTGCCGACGGTCCCGAGGTCCATCAGCTTCCTCTTGATCGCCTGCTGGAGCCAAAGCACGCGCGCCTCCAGGCCCCTGACCTTGCCAACTCCCTCGCGTTTGGCAATCCCTCGGGCCGCCGACGAGTTCGTCAGAAGAGTAGTCGCCACCGTGAAGCCCATGAACTCCAGGAGCGACTTGAAGTAAAGGGGATCCTCGGCGACCGCCGTCGCCGCGTAGTACTCTGCCACTCCCGATCTAGTCGCCGCGATCCCCTGGCGCCTGCTGAAGGAGTGCATGGGGACGTTGTCAATCTCGATCTTGCCGCTAGTCTGTGGCCTCCTCGTCTGCAGGTCGCCTGCCCAGTCGCTGTCGCCGTAGCCCACCAGCTCCACGTTCGCGCCCTCCGTCGGCCTCGGAAGAGAGTTCACCGAGTCCCTCGTGCCCATCAGGTACCTGACCAGCCTCTTGAGTACGGCGAAGGAACCGGCGGTGGGGCCCGACAGCATCCGTCCTGGCAGGCTCACCTCATACTGGCAGTCCGCCCTGTCCTGGGCGTAGTACATCAGCGCCCCCACGCACGATCGGTAGATGCCAGCCTGAACGGAAGACAGGGCAGAGGTGCTCCCCATGAGCGCCTTGTGAGCTGGCGCCCCTGGCGTGGGCGCCGCGTTCGCGCTCCCGAGGCCGAGGGTCTCTACCACGTAGTCCAGGTACTTCGGGTTCGCCTTCAGCTCCGTCCCGTGCTCGAACCGCGTCCTCGGCCTCTTCAGGTGACCGTGGGTGGTGCCGTACTCGTGGATCTCGCCGCCGCTGAAGGTCACGTGCTGTCCCAGCTCGTCGCGGGAGCCCTCCAGCGCGCCCCTTGGCCCTGCCATGTGCAGGTCGTCCATGTGGAGCTCGACCACCACCTCGGTCTCTGAGTTGTAGAAGAACCGCGGAGCCACCTCGCACCTCACCATGCGCATCGTCCATGAGGATGCCCGCCATGTGGTCCACCCAGCCAGGCGCCGCCGTGCGCCTGCCAGGCAGCTGTCTCTTCAGCTTCCAGTAGATGTCCGTGCTCTTGCCCTCGGCCGGCAGCCTGTCCAGGTACTCCTGCGGTGGATCCACCACCGCGTCCTCGTGCGCGGGCGCCTGGTAGGGCGTCCGTCGCGTCCAGCGCCATCACCTCGAAGCCGCGCTTGAGAGCCACGAAGTCGATGAGCCTGTTGGAGATCGGGGCCGATCCTGGCGTGAACAGGTCGTCGCGCCACTCCTGCCAACGGAATTCACGGCAGACGAATCTCACCTTGCGCTGCCATCAGCTCTGCGACTACCCCGTCCAGGATCGCCTTCGCTGCAGGCTCAGAGTCGGCACTGAGTCTGCACTTGCCCGTCTCGAGCCGCTGCGCGAACTGCTTGATGCCTGCAATCGCGCATGGCGATGCCGACGTCGATGGGCATGGAATGCCCTTTACTACTCCAGCGTCCGAGCTGAACGCCGCGAGCATCGTCGCGCAGGTGTCCTCAAACTTCGCAAAGTCCCCGCCCTCATCAGCCGTCTTGCAGAACCCGAAGTCGTAGCAGATGAGCGGCGCCTTCCGCTCGGAGTCCTCGAGCGTGACCTGAGTGTGGGGCGCGTCGAGCGTCTTGCCGCGGATGCACTCCTCGCGCAAGGGCGCGGTGTGCAGATGAGTGAGGCGGTGCTGCCTCTCCTCCCCAACGCTCGGAGCATTCGGCACGGGTAGCCCCCTAGCTTCGACTGGCCTGTGCTGGATCCCGAGCTGCTCCTTGACTGCTTGCTTGTTCGCCCTCTCAGCTTCCGGTCGCCTGGCCGCGGCCTCCGCCACGACGAGCCTGTCCCGAAGCCCCGCCTTGTTACCGTAGATGGGCACGCACAGCTCCCTCAGCCTGGCCCTCATCTCGCCGATCGAGCTGTCCGCGTTGAGCACAGGAGCCGCCGCCGCATCCTGCCGCTCTGCCGCGCCGCGGCAGTGGTGAGCCTCATCTGCAGGGCCCACCGAGACAATGGGGAGCCTGAGGCTGTTCCTCTCCAGCGTGAGCTGCACGCTGCGATGGCCCTTCGCCATGTAGAGCCCGTCCCCCAGGCTGAGGTTGAACCTGGAGCCTTGCCTGAGCAGCTTCCCCATGCTCAGCAGATCGTCGTTCACGTCAGCGACGAGGAAGTCCGCCGTCGCCGTGATGCCCTCCTTCATGGTCATCTCTACTCCCCTCAGGCCTGCCGTCGGTAGTGGGCGCTGCTCCACATGGAAGAGCCTCGGCGCGTCCACTGCAGCGCTGATGGGGGCCTCTGGGACAAATCTATGCCTGCAGAGATGGTCGTCGCTGCCGCTGTCAATCAGGATGGAGCCGCCGACCTTCGCACCCTTGCCGTCCGTCTGCGCCGCGACCGCGAACGCCCAGCCATGGGGCTTGCCGTGGTAGTAGCCCGGCGCCGCCTTCACCGTGCCATCCGCTGGCTGCTGGCCTGATGACGAAGCTGCGTCGCCTTGAACCGCTCGCGTGTGACCTGGCTCCTTCTTCGAGTCGTCGGCCTTCTTCTTCCTGCAGTCTGCCTGCTTGTGGCCCCACTTGCCGCAGTAGCCGCGCTCGCCGTCAAAGTACTCCGTCAGGTTCTTGCCGTGCTTGCCGCAGTCACGCCCCTTAGACTTGGTCTTCGAGTCCTTACCCTTCTGGTATCTGCCCGACTTCCCGCCTGACTTGTCCGACTTGTGCGTCTTGCCCTTGCCGCTAGCCTTGCCGTTGGGAAGCTGGGCACGGACTGCATCCACTTGCATCGGGGCGACCCCGCCCACGTCTGGGACGTGAGTGAAAGTTCCTCCCTGATTGTAGTAGCCCCTGATGTGACTGCGAGCTGCGCCGAACGTGAGCTTCACCTCCTCTGGGGCCTGTCGCAGCACTTCACGATATGGATCTGGCTCGTGCTCCGGCAGCACGCCCACCCTGACATTGTCAGACACGGCTTCGGCGCTCTGATCCACATACTTGGCCACGATCGCCTCCCAGGCGGTCGGCGACTGAAACAAGTCGATGCCCGCCTCGCGATCCTTGGCCCACTTGTCCTGCGGGTTCAGGATGAACCGCAACATCGCCGTCCAGCGATTCCCTGAACGACTCTCGTACTCATACTTGAGCTGGCGCCACGCCTCGAGACCGCTCTTGCGCGAGAGTTTGACCACCCCCCTCGCCTTGCCCTCACAGTAAGTGATCAGCAGGTGCCACAGACGCTGGCTGACCTGCCTGGCGCGCTCGTCGAGCTGGTCGTTCAGCAGCGGGTCCCGCCTCTGGCCCGCCGCAGTCATGAACTCCTTGAAGCCGAGCAGCGCGCGGTGTAGGCCTCGAATCGGAGACTCCAGTCCCCCCACTTCTCATCCGTGCCGTCGAACCGCTGCAGCCGCATGTCGGTCCGCACGTCGACCACCTCGATCGCCGCCATCGCTGCAGACGAGCCGCCCTCTCGGGCGGGGAGGTAGCGTGGCGCGCGAGCTCAGCTCCCGTGGCGTGGGAAACGAACTCCGCTACCATGTAGCTAGATTTATGTTGTTGCGCTCATCTCCTGCGCCAAGAGGACCTGTCAACACTGTTCCGGTCATGCCATGCTAAACTGGCTCCTGCACAGGGGGGTCTCCGACGCCAGCAAATACAATGCACAACAGTGCAGATAGCCGACGCTGTTTGTCGCCGCTCGTTCTGTATCGAGCGAGGGGGGAAGATGACTTGCCACTGAGGTATCCAGCGAACGGCCGCAGCAGGTTGTTTGTGTATGCGCTGCTCAACCAACCAACATGTTTTGCCTCGGTCTGGTCACGGAAACTCGCGGTAGGTGCAACATTTGTTTGCCACTGCCCTCCCATGCCCTGATCTTCCCGTTCAATGGTAGTGATAGGTAGAGCATGTCCCCCTACAGGCGGGTTTTGGGCGAAAAATGAGAGTAGTCCAAACACATACATGTGATAGCAAAAAATCGTCCCCAGACAAAGGCGAGTCTTGCCCTGCTCTGGCTCTCCGCCCGAGCCTGGCCCGAACCGGGAAAGGCGTTTGCCGCCGGCACTGGTCTAATGGAGATTGGTGCCGCACCGCTCGCACTACATGACACCACAATCCTGCCGCGCACTTTGACATGCAGGCAGCCGCTGTTTGACCGCCGCCGTCTCGTTTCGTGCAGTGGGAAGCGTAAAGACAGCTGGCCTGCTGAGACACTCGGCAAGTTGCCTGACTACACTTGTGCTCGCTGCAAGCTTGTTTCCGCCCGCCGGGAAGGGACCTATGCGAGCGGATCAGAAGGACTGTGACCCGTTGCCGTCCTCGCTCTCTGCCAGTCTCTTTGCCAAATAAGCGCACGTTTGTGCCTCGTGACCACCGAGCTCCCTTCCCCTTCAGGCGCTCTCAGGCCCAGTTGCAGGCGTCCTAGCGTGCAGCGCCTTGCTATGCGAGGCAGTCTGGCGGTGTGCATGGTCAGGCGATTCAGACGGCAGTTTTGGCGGATCCCAAGTCCCTTCGAGGGAACAGGGCGAGGCGGAGACAGTTGTAGAAACAGCCTGGCGGTGTTCATGGTGAGACGAAGCCAGGACGAAGATAAATTCGGGCGAGGATAAATCAAAAATCTCTGAGATCTGGCGGCTCTGCAGGATGTACAGGGCGCCGCGGCCTTCTCAGAGCGTTCGGGAACGCTCTGAGAGCGTTTCGGATAGCTCTGGAACGGATTTATCCAAGTCCTAGCCCCGTCCGACCAAGCCCCTTCGGGGGAACAGGATGAGGCAGAGACAGCTGTAGAGACAGCCTGGCGGTGTTCATGGTCAGGGCTGTCCACTGGCGGCCTCATTGCTGGCGCAACCTTTCTGGCCCCGTGCCCTGCCCGGACCGACCCGGCAGCACGCGGTCGCCGTCGACGCTGCAATCCAGCAGGAATTGGTGCCGCACCGTTCGACCTGCAAGTGCACCGTCTTGCCTCCTCCGTAACTTGCCATCGCTCGGACGTCCATTCCTCTTGCATGTTTCGGCTTCGTGCCTGCATTGCTTCACAAGATGATCCAAGATGCTCCTCGATGGCCCTCGCCGAGAAAAATACCACACGTCCGAGCGATGCCATGGTACGTGCGCGGATGACCGCCGCTGTCGGCCGCCGCTCCGCGGAGCGCCGTGGCAGGAGTGAGATCGCTGGCCCACGCAAGCATTCAAGAGGACAGCCGCTGCAGGTTGCTTGCATCCTCGTCCAGGCACGAGGAGGAGGAGGAGAAGGGGGACGAGGAGGAGGAGGAGGAGGAGGAGGAGGAGGAGGAGGAGGAAGAATCTGTGGCAGGCGCGGCCACTTCGGCCTCCGGCCCTGCCCTGGCCCTCCGGGCAGGCCCGAGGAGAGGCTCGCCTCTCGGGCCCTCAGCCCTGGCCCGCTCGGCAGCAGGCGCTCGCCGTCGGCGCTGCGGTCCAACTGGATTGGTGCCGCACCGGTGGCACTGCCCGGTGACTCGCCGCCGCCACTTCCCTCAGAGTGCAGATAGCCGCCGTTGCCCCGCCGTCGTCTCGTTCGTGCCCTGGCAGGGGTGGAGATGACTTACCAGCTCAGGCACTCGGCGAGTGGCCGTAGCAGGATGGGTGTTTATACGCCTTGCGCCATGCCAGTTGGTCTACCTCAACCTGTTGTTTGCGTGACTCCTTGGACAAACACCCGACAGCCGCGGTGATCCCTTCCTGCCCTCTCCCCGAACGCATTGATAGCCGCTCTGTTTCCGCCGTCATCTCGTTCTCGTCGTGCTGGGTACTACGAACGGTCGGTACTGTCGGCTGCGCTAAAATGCAGTTATCTTGGCTGCCTAGCTGGTACTGTCTGCCTGCTTTACTTCAGCCTGGGTGCCCCAGCAGAACTATCCCATTAATATTCTGCGAGTTGCGCACCGGCCTCTGCTAACAGGCTCACTGTTTAAGCAGCGTCGAAATCCAAAACAGATCCCCTCTGAAACTCCCTTCACCTTTTCCAGTTTCCCTTTTCCCTCTTCGCGCTCCGTCCCCCTCAACTGTCTCCCCCCCTCGTCCTCCTCTTCCCCCTGCAGCTGGAAGGCTGCCGCGCAAGGGGCGCCATCAGACGATACTACAGCGGGGCGCCATCAGACGATACTACAGCCCATCGTGCCCATCTTATCACTCAGAATTTGCGAGCCGACCAGGGGGGACTGACAGAAGGGATCAAAATAGCGCGAGGCGGAGGTTATCCAGATCCACCGTCTGGGAACCGACGTCCTGGAGACCCCAGCGGACGGTGGATATGTACATATTTTGGCCTCCGGGGGCCCAAACATTATCCACATCCACCGCCTTCGGAGGCCCACGAAAATCGATCCTCCGGGCGATGGTCGTGTAAAATTCTCGCTGCAACGCCACCAGGCCTGCGCAGGGCCAACCTTGCGCCATAGTATGGCACAGACGCCCTTCTGGTCGAGGCCAGAAGGGCCTGTGCACACCATCCTCTGGCCCAGGATGGCCGCTGCCAGGCGCGGTGGCGGTGCGCAGACATCTTCTGCGGACCGGTGGGAGCCAGAGGCGACGTGCGCTGATCGGCGGAAGGGGTCCGACCGGCCATACCTGGGGGAGCCGTGGTCCTTGCCCACCTGGGGGAACCCGTCGCATCGAAGACCTCTCGAGAGGGGCGTCTACATCGATGGGTCCCCAAGGGGGGTAAGGACCACAGCTCCCCCAGTCGTGGCTGGCCTCCTCCTCCTCCTCCTCCTCCTCCTCCTCCTCCTCCTCCTGGGGGTGCCTTTTCTCCACCAGGCGCCCGGAAGTCCTGGCCCGCGCCGCAGGCAGCCGCGCGGGTGCGGACCGCCCGCGCCCGCGCCCGCGCAGACAGAAAGGCTGTGCAGGCATGCTGGCTGCAGACTGCAACCTTGAAACGGGTAGTCGGGCTGGGCGAAAGTAAAGGGGCCCTGGGACACACAAATAAATACACACAAATGAACATATCCCCCATATTTGCCCATGTTTTCTGGGTTTCTGTCTTCCCCCCCACTTCCCATGCTTTCCCATATTTTCCTGGGAGTGGACGATTAATTGTGTCTGTGTGTTTTTTCTCCTCCTGAGAAAGGGGGGGATAGCAAAGGGGGGGGGTTGGAGAATCAGCCCACGCAGCTGATTTTCCTGGCGCCTCCGGGCGCTGGAGAGGCGGCTATGTATCGAGGAGTGGGCCCCTCGGTGGGGCCGAAACCAGCTGCATGCAGCAGATTTCGTTAGCCCCCCTCTCCCAATCCTTCCTTTCGTCCGGCCCGAGGTAGGCACATCTGATCATTCGCCAGAAAGGCGTAGACGATCATGTGGCCTATGATCAGCCGGAACTGCGGAGGCGGTTGGGCAGAGGACGCTGGGGCAAGATGCAGGGTGTAGACATGACAGCGCGTCCACAGCAGAGCACCAGAGAACCGGGCAGGGGCAGGGTAAGGGACCGGACGCCAGAAAGTGTATCGAACATAAGGACACGAATGGCGCTGCCATTCAACAAAGCGCTTCTACGCTGCCCTCCCAGCGGGACTGTACCCTCCTATCCGAGAGGGGCGAGCTTGAAACGCTAGCCGACAACCTGCGACCGCCTTCGCAAACTAGCAGCCTGAAGGCAGGTTCGGCAGACATTGACGGGGCGACTCTCCGCATTTCTCATCGAGAACTATCGGAATCGGCCCGTGACAGGAGCCTAATTACGCTACATCGGCAAGCCCAGCGCGATTCTTTTGGCTGCAGCGAACTCCATGTCGTCGAGTAGGCCCTGCTTCCTCCACGAGATGATGTCTCGCAAGTCCGCGATCGGACCCGTAGCACAAGGCGCTCTCTCAACGCCGCTCGAGATGTCGGTGTCGCCGACGGCTTCCTTGGAGCTGCACGGCGACGACGGCGCGCTACCAAACGCGCTGTGGGTGGGCGCCCTCGTAGACGCCTCGGATGGCGACGGCGGGGTGCGTGGGCGCGCCACGCTGTCCGCGGCGCCAGGCTGCTGCAGCTTCGTCGCGGGCCGATCTGCCTCGAAGACGTCCAAGGACGCGTCGCTCTTCGCAGCGATCCGCTCGGCACTGGCATCGCCGGCCAGCTCGACCGCGCCCGGCGAGTCGATCGAAGAAACTTCCGCCCGCTGCCTGCCCCCCGCCCGCCGACTCCGAAAGCCCAAGGGCGCCAGAGACCGCCTCCCTTCCCCCCCCCCCTTGAGGGGCAACGCTGGGGAAGGGCCAGCTCAGCGAGGGAAACATCGAGTAGGAATCGGCGATCAAGCGCGGCTAGAATCGAAGATCGGCGGTAGGTCCCCAAGTGCAAATCCGCACGTTCCTGGGCAGGGTGGAGCTATTCCGCCCCCATCGGCGATGCATGGGCAAGTACGTCGGGGAAGGGCCAGCTCAGCGAGGGAAACATCGAGTAGGAATCGGCGATCAAGCGCGGCTAGAATCGAAGATCGGCGGTAGGTCCCCAAGTGCAAATCCGCACGTTCCTGGGCAGGGTGGAGCTATTCCGCCCCCATCGGCGATGCATGGGCAAGTACGTCGGGGAAGGGCCAGCTCAGCGAGGGAAACATCGAGTAGGAATCGGCGATCAAGCGCGGCTAGAATCGAAGATCGGCGGTAGGTCCCCAAGTGCAAATCCGCACGTTCCTGGGCAGGGTGGAGCTATTCCGCCCCCATCGGCGATGCATGGGCAATTGGGGGTCGATGGGTTCCCCCCCCTGTGCCCATCTCCCCCTAACGTTGCCCATTGAAATGAACATCGTCAGACGTGTCCCCATCCCCCATGGGAGAGGGCTCCTCAACGCGACCAGCTTTCCACCCCGAGGCGAGAACGGATACCGTGAAACCTCCCCTGGGCAGGCTCTCTGTCCCGAGTCGTTCTGTGGCGGTTGCCGGGGCCCAGGGAGGGCGAAAACTGCTCCTCCTCCTCCTCCTCCTCCTCCTCCTCCTCCTCTCCTCCTCCTCCCCTCCTCC
>CAUYUJ010020604.1:563885-626385 GCA_963575745.1 Prorocentrum cordatum | reverse complement strand
CGGGATGGTGATGCAACGTGCAGGGGAGCGCCGCTGCAGTGGCAATCGCGCTGCGCGGCGAGGACGGCACGTCGCCCTCACAAAATGCGCCGGCCCTGCCACTCATCTGGCCGAGACGATACGGCCTGCGCGCTGAACAACACGCGAGCGACTCGCCATCCATGATCGACAGATGCCACCTAAGCCAATCGGCACACTATCTTCGGCGGCGCGCCTAGGGGGAAGGCACTAAGGGGCGGGCACTCTCGGAAGGCTCAGAAGGCGTCCGGCTTTCTGAGAAACTCGACAATTCATTTCCGACCCCCCTTCTCCTTTCGGGGCGCCGCCGATATCTACGCAGAAACCACAACCATGAGCCCGTAACCTACGGGCAACGATACATCGTTATCAGGTTCGCCCACCACGGCTACTTGATCCACGAAGTGCCTTTGGCTTATCCTGGTGCTCCCTCAGGTCGAAGAACTTCCTGCCCGATGGACGGTGCCCATTGGGAAGCAGGCTCTCCGACCAAAGAGGTCGTCGTAGAAATCGAAACCGAGATGCCAAAAAACACATTGGCCATCGGCATCTCCTTCTCGATGTGTACGACGTCCTCTTCTAAACGCATGTGGTATGCCAACCGACAATGTCCAGAAACTGCCATCTCGTCCAAGCGATCGCCCCAAACATGTGTTTCTAGCGAACGCGGGCCCCTATCTCTGCTGCTATCGGACCTGCGCCACTTGAACCCAAACCGTCGTGATGACCAAATCTGCAAATGACATGCCCTTCACCGTCGTCACATCTTCTGTCCAACACCTCGTTTCGCTGATTCCTTCGTCAACCCCCATCGCGCAGCAGCTTGCGGTGCTGCTGTCGCGGGTTCCGGCATGCGCGACGTGCTGTGGCCCGCCTTGGACGAGCTCTGATTCAGCGCGTTGCCGAGGAGCTGTGCGCCGCCTCTTCCTCTGCCGCCAATCGTAGCGCGGCCAGTGCCATCGCACAGGCAGGCTGCCATCCTGCTCGACATCACCTCGTCTCGGCAGGGCCTCCTCGCGAAAGTTGATGTTCTCTGTTGTGGTTGGCCTCGGCCCGGGCTTTGCTAGTGAACCTTCGCCATTGTCTTTCTTGACTGGGCAGCGCGTGTCTCCCACCGCGTCTCCGATGCGGCGGCTGCAATCGGGGCGCTCCTCGGTGGCGACGTGCCTGAGCACGGCAATCCGCCTCGCGACTGACCCCTGCTTATGCCGCCACCTCTGCCTTTCAAACTTCGGCCAAACCAGCCTTGGTTACCGGCGGTGCCCGACATGTTCGACCTTCGTGCTCTGTGGTAGCCGTCGAGCGCGCCGCTGAACAGGCCTGTGGCATGCGCGACATCCACGGCTTCCCTCTTGCTTCTATGGCAACTCCAATCGGTTTGTTCGCGTAGTTCCCGTTCCCCAGCATATGTTTCAAAGCTTCGCGTCACCGTCTGGCTGCTCCACCTCACTTACGCTGGCGTAGTACTCGCCCTCTTGCATGTCGTTGCTGTTCTCTGCTGCCTCGGTCACTGCAACCCGCGCATCATCGTCCATGACGCCGTCTGGTTAAAAACCCGTCGTCGTCGCCGGTCTCAGCCACATGAGCGTATCGCGCTGTCGAAATGCTGCAGTGCCTGCCTCCCATCGACGATGACCATCTCGATGTTAACTCCAGCGCTTTTTCCTGGTAGGGGCCACACGAGCGCGGTAAAATCAGGCTCTATCCACGCTGCCCCCAATGAACTTGCACACGTGACGATTTCTTGAATGTGTCACGTTGCAGACATCAGTGCCGAACAGTCGTGTCGACTATGCTGATATTGGACCCGGGTCTCTGCAGTCAATGTTGCGCTACCGCTGGCTTCATCCAGCGCAAATTCATACATGCATTGCGGTCACGTCGTCCCGTCTAGCAACTTGATGCATGTGCTCGCTGCCACCTTGGCTTGGCCCCTGTGCCACCCACGCGAACCTCCTCTGAGAATAGCCCGCCGAATCTGGCAAGCAATACCTGCGCGCTCCCAGGCAGGACCACAGCTTCTCCCCAAACCTTGCAGCCCCACAGCGCTATCCTTCCAGCTCGCGATCTTCTCGAAAGAGCACGGTTTCGTATCCCCTCGCATCCGTTGGGCAGACATCCAGCTCGCATGCGCCCGTCCGCCCGTCCAAGGTCGGCGCGCTGGGGTCCACGTCCGCGGACCTGTCGACTCCGCCCGTGCGCCCGCCATGGCTTCCATCGCCAAGCGTCCGATCAACAACATTGAAATAAAAATGCGCCCCCCGCGCGGGGAGTGCGAGTTGCCGCGGATCGCACCCGACGCCCGAGGCCACAATATATCGCTGTAGCATTGAAACGCCTGGTATGCCGCTGCCACGGTTGTTGGCCAAATTACCCAGCATTCGATGCACGAGTATACGTGCCGGAACCTGCTGAGAACTAGCCAAAGGTCCCTGCCGAGCAATCATAATGTCAGCGTGGATGCTGACGGAGTCGCTTTACATTGTCCAAATATGAATATGCTGGGTAGTTTTCCATCACTACCTGACGGTGTCGGACATGAACTTTGCCAATCGATTTCAAAGGGTACCCGGAAAAAGGGCCCTAGGATGGCCCAAGAGGTAGATCGCCAAGATATCCAAAGGAACATAACAGAAACACGAAACCAAGATGGGCGGCGAGATGCCGTCTGAGGTCTCGAACAAGCAACGTTTCGGCTGCAGGGGGCGGCAGTGACTCCCCAGATGCAAATCATATACACCGGGGCCACTGCAGCACATACCACGACGCACACAAGTTCCACGACGAACACTTGCAACGACATGCCAAACAGAAGGCCACCGACCAACATTGACGACGGCACCCACAATGGTCATCCAACTAATTCCTAGACTGGCCAATACCGAATGTCCCTAACCGGTACTCACAACTTCTCCATGGATGCCAGGCCTGGCTCCTAGAACGCAAGAAATGCAAACCCAAACCCAAACCAAGAGAAGGACAGCGACATCCGATGAGATGGAGCCATGCGGCAATACCAACGAGGTGATACAGCTAGACGAGGTGGTGGACGAGAACAGGAGCGACCCAATCAGCAAAGGATCGAACTAATGCGCCAGCCAGCTGAATGCCGTGGGAGGCGCCTCAGCTGTAAGGCGCTGCTCGCAGCGAGGGAGCGCGCGAGCACCTCGACAGCAACACAAGTTAGGCCCCCACTGCCAACGAAACGCCGAAGTAGGCACGGTTAGTCGGAACAAATCGCGACATTTCACACGCCTGAACAGCAACAAGTAGCTGCCGCACACGGACGAGGCGCACAACGACACAACCTCGACCTATAACGGCCCGCCACTGCCCTCAAGGCTGGCGTGTGGTGCCAGGGGGCAGGTGGCCAGTGAATCCCAAAGTAAACGTAGCAGGCATCTGCACAAGAGCGTCGCCGCTCGAAAAGGGTCCAGAGCAATCGTGCCCAATCGCAGAGATCCCAGATAGATACCGCTTGCAGGCCCCAGACCCCGTCCAAGAGCGCCGCATCATTATCCAAAGACGAAGGCATTTCAGAAGGGCAGCGCTCAACTGTAAGGCTCCTGCAAATACGAATCCCTCACGTCAATGGCTCCCCGACTTCCCGACTTCTGCTGGGAGCTGGGAGACATCTCCCTCGGGGAGGCGACAGAATCAGCCAACTGAACCGTAACTACCCGAAGGCGGCACGTGACACCGCACTGGGAGTGAGGGCCAGCACACAGCATCCACTGCTGCCTCGCCAGCCTCTCATCCTTGGACAGCGTCGCGCAGTTGGGAAGCCCTGCAGCACTGCGCACTGGCAGCCACGGACCGAAGTGCTGAACGGCAGGCACGCTTGGCAAGTACCCTGCGGGCGCCATCGTCGGGCCGGCAGGCCGCGAGCGCGAATACGTGTAAGGCTCAGCGAGGTACGGTGAGGCGCGCATGCCCGAGGACAAGAGTCTCATCAGGGAACGCTCCTGGGCCACATGAGCATCTGGCCCCCCTCGATGACAAAAGAAATGCCTCCGACGCGCCCACACACACTCACTCACTCACACACTCACTCACTCGCTCACTCACTCACTCTCACACACGCACACGCACACGCACACACAGACACACGCGAAATTGAGGTCGACGAGCCCAGACCCCCGACGTCGTGGTCTTTTCACAACGTCGACCCCCAGAGGTCTGGACCCCTTCCCCCAGGACCGGTTCTTCATCCTGCGTCGTTTTGTTGAGGGCCCCGAGGCCCGGTGAGCGTTCCCGGAGGCCGAGAACAGCGAAAAGCCTCCCGTCGTGTTTTTTTCACGACGCCAGGAGGTCTGGGAACGTGTCCTGCCCAGAGCAGGCCGGCGCTGTGCCTACATGCGCCCACGAATCGGCATCTGCACACTTCAGGCAGGCACAGCGGACCCCCCGCAAGGTCGCTCAGCTCCGCGGCCCCGACAGCTCGAGGCAGCGGGCGCAGCACTGGATCGAGAGGGGCCGGAGGCCAACGCTGCACACGAGGAGCACGGCCTGAGGAAGCGCTTCGATGCGCACGGGCCCTTGACCTAAGGACCCCTAAATAAGGAACGAGGCCCTTTTTTTTCCATAAGTTAAACTTCGATTTCCTATCGAAAACATGAGGGAAACCTGAGGCAAGCTGTGAAACACTTAAGGAACGCGGAGCCCCTCCCCAACGAAAAGGGTTCCTTCTTCAGGGCCCCGACTGTACGCACGGGCCCCAGGGTGGCAAGGCACTCGCCTTGGATTGTCCGTCCGCCGCCACTCTGGCACACCCACCCGCCTGTCAGGCTGACTTGGTGACAAGCCCGTCCTGCTGACATGCAACGTGCCCCACACATGGTTCGACCTCTTTTCTCGGCAGCTGACTCCCCCTGAAAAGTTGGGCAGCAGGGGAAGGGGGAGATAGGAGAGGTGGAGGAAAGGCGGTGGGGGGGGGAGGGGGGAAGGAGAGTGAGGGGAACATAGGGAGCGGTGGGGAAGGATGGGGGGAGGGACGCAGACGAGAAGGGGGAGCAGGGATGGGAGGGGAAGGACGAGCAGGGGAGAGAGGGAGGCAGCACGGAGGGACGGGGGCAGCACCGACCCCGGGCCTGTCGATCCCATGCGCAGCCTGCGGGGCCTGCGCGCACTCGAAGGCCACGGAACTCGAGCGGCGAGGGTGGGGGTGCCCTGCGCCCGGCAGCGCGCCCGCGGGCGCCACGGAGTCCGACTCCCGACGTTTGCCCCGAATTGCGATGCCCTCGCCGCCGTTCCTGGTGTTGAACCTCTCCGCGAACCGCCCGCACGCTGCGTCCGTCGATGGACCATTCCACGGATGAATTTCCGCTCGAATGCAGACCGGCTTCGCCTGTCGGCGCGCGTGCTCCTTCAGGCAGTACAGCCGCCGGTTGTCGTTGCAGAAGAGAGTGCACTCACCCTGGCCTCCATAGACTTTCACAACCTCCAGTCTGAGAAAACGTGCCTTCATCGGGTCGATCTCACCGCTGTCCAGCTGGGCAATCAGCGTATCGAATTCTCTGCCGTCCGAAAAGGTGCTGTTGATGTTGTACTGAGTATACTTGAGCTGGTCAATGCGGACGACGTCTTCGCGCACCGTCCGATCGTACGTAACCCACTCCGCTGCACCTCCCAGCCCCGGAGGGCAGGCCGGACCAGAGGCAGAGGCAAGCCTAATCGGAGGCGGAGGTGGAGGGTGCTTTGGCAACGGCATGCTGCTCTGCCGGGATCTGCTCCACGGGTCTGGCTCCTGGCTCCAAGGATCGCCCCCGACGTAAATCGGGGCAGAACTTGGGACATTCACCGTGTTTGAGCCAAGTTGCGCCTCTGCCTGAGCTGTGCAAGGCAACAATCGCTCGAGATGGTCGGGGAGGGCCAACTGAGACAACGGCGGCTTTCCCACCCGGCCCAAATCTGGTTAACAACGGTCGCCGGACCCCTCCCGGGCCTCCCGGGGTCCTTCCGACCCGATGTCCTAGCTGGGTCCAGCCGTGGCGACGAGAAGCCTCCAGGATGCCCCAACAAGAGAGCGGAAAACGCCAGGGAGTGCCGCCGTCGTCTCGGCTGGCCCTCCTCCGAGATAGTGCCCGAGAAGGTTCAAGATGTACGCCTGAGGGGCAGCGATATGGGGGGGACTGGCACAGGGGGGGCATGCACCGACCTGGAGTCGGCGACGCATCGCCGATGGATCGGCGATGGGCCCCCGATAGCGAGCCGCACCTTCCTGGGCGGGTTGGGGCCATCGGGCGCGTTCATCGGGGGTGCGCAGACATGGATGAACGATCCGTGGATTTGGCGCGCGGTCGCCAAATCCATGGATTGGGGGAGGTTCCCCCCGCCAAAGTGCGACCGGTGCCGCCTCGTCCAACGGCGGAAATCCGCGAGTACCCATGGAAACGGGACCCGTCACTAATCCACGCCCCCTTGATCTGTGGTTGCGATCGCCTGAATTCAGTGGGAGGTTGGGGATCGATGCATTCCCCCCTTTGCCTGTCCCCCCCGATCGTTGCCCCGGAACGCCGGGCAGTCTGTGATGTCGGACCTGCGCTTGCCCGACACCACGTGCAGCAAATCGCTGAGGGCCCTCTGCACCGCGGCCACGCCGCCGAATCCATGCACCGCGAAGAGGCACTGCAGGGCAGGCCCTTGGAAATCCTCCATGACCAGGGCAGGCGGCGTTGGTTGGCTGTTGATGATCGAGGCAGGAAAAGAAGGATGAACGTAAACTTTCGGAGGTCCGCGCGGACTTCTTGAATCGGCGGTGGGGCCCCCCTGGAGGCGCCTCCAGCACCACCCCTGGCGCGCTCCGCGCGCCAGGGCTGCCAGGGAGGGGGGCCCAGCGCCGATCCGAGAAATCTGCGCGGACCTCCAAACATTCATGTTCATCAGATGTTTCCTCTTCGAGATGAAGATCCGCAGCTCGCTCTGGATGAAGCCGCTCACCTGCCCGCGAACGAAAACACCCCCCGACACAAGACATGGATCTCAGCTGGCTTGTTTCGCAGATACCCTCATTTAGTTAACTGGCACGGGCGAGGGTATCAGTAGACTAAGCAACATCGCTACAGAGGGAGAACCAGCAATGCTGGAATGGAGTGTCCTGATGCCCCAAAGAATTCCTGAACGCCGCATTGCAAAACAGTCGTGAAGAACCCCATACTCAAAACGCACGGGTCTCCTCCGGGCCCTTCTGGGCGCTTCCAGGCGCATCCGAGGATCGGGTCAGGCCTTTTTCCCGAGGCCCTGATGGCTGTGTGGGGAGTCCTACCTTCCAACGTGCCCCATCCTGAGACCGTCCTGTAAGCACATGGGGCTGGCCCACGAGGTCAAAGACGGTGCGAACAAATTGTAAAAAATCATGTCGCATACCCGCCTTTTCGGCCTTCCAGAGCGTCTGGGGCGGCCCGGCAGCCCCCACAAACCCGCCCCAAAGGACCCCCGAGAAGGGCCCGAGAGGGGGGATAAGGAAACGGAAACATACATAACCATAAAAACTCGGAGGTCCGCGCGGATGTCTTGGATCCGTGCGGGACCCCCCTCCCTGGCGCGCGGAGCCGCCAGGGGGCCCCAGCGCCGATCCGAGAAATCCGCGCGGACCTCCGAGTTATTATGTTTATGTCATTGTTCGTTCCCCTAGGTAAGGAACCGAACTCTATACACCGACGCCTTTGTCTGGCCTCGCACTGAATCTCGCACAAGAAAGCGGATCCTGGTGTATACGGGAACCTGGTGTATACATTCTTCGTTGCATCCCCGGGAACACGGGGAACAAGTATACACCACACCACCCCGGCGGCGTCCCCGACCCTCAAGAACGTCCTGGGACTGAAAGACCACCCGCCACTGCTAGTGTATATGCGGCAGTTCCCGACTGGGGAACCCCAAACAAATCCAGGCGCCCTCCGCCCCAGAAGGGCCCCCGAAACCGCCCGTGCGCCCCGAGAGGCGCCCAGGAGGCCCCGGAGGCCGAGCCCCCCCCCCCCCCCTGGGGCTCCCAGGAGGCCCCCTCCAAGAGGCCACCGAGGTGTGGCCCCCAAGAGGTCTTCCAAGAGACCCCTAGCTGCTTAGCTACGGTGGAGGTTTTAGATGAGGATGCCTTCGACAGGGACCCCAGGGTCTCGCGACCGATGGGCGGCCAAACGTGGACCACCCACCTGGCCTTGAAACAAGAAGGACTGCGCCAGGGTCTGGGCCCCAGGAAGACGTTCCTTATCCAATGCCGCCGCCGTCCCCTACGACCCAAACGCGGTGGCGGGATGGGCGCGGCTACTAGATCCGCCACCGTGCCTTGCCAGGTTGAGGCATGGAAGAGGGTCCAGTGCTGCCTGGGGGGTTCTGTAATTTTCTATTCGGCCCCCCGCAACATCCGTCCCACACCCAGCCGAATGCACCACCCCTACAGTCGGGGCCCTGAAGAAGGAATCCTTTTCGTTGGGGAGGGGCTCCGCGTTCCTTGTGTGTCGCAGCTTGCCTCAGGTTTTCCTTCTGTTTTCGATCGGAAATCGAAGTTTAACTCATGGAAAAAAAGGGCCTCGTTCCTTATTTTGGGTTCCTTGGGTCAAGGCCCCGACTGTACTCCCGAAGGTCCCTGGGCAACCATGGCGCCTCCCTGGCGCTCTCCAACGCGTCCAACATGCCACGGATGGCCTCCAAAACAGACCCGGCAGGCCACCAAGGCCGACAGGATGGCCCAATGAGGCTTCCGTGACGGCCTCGGATGGCCCGCAGTGGCCTCGATGCGGCCGAGAGGCCTCCACGACGGCCCAAGAGGGCTCCAACAGAGGCCTCCGTGACGGCCCCAGAGGGCCCGCAGTGGCCTCGATACGGCCAAGAGGCCTCCACGACGGCCCAGGAGGGCTCCAACAGAGCCTCCAGCAAAGCCCGAAGAGGCCCGAATCGCGGACTTCCCGTGTGTTGGTTGAGGAGTTTCGTCTTCTGTCCGTTTCGAGCTTTCGTCGGCTCAAGACAGCCCAAGAAGCCTCCGGGATGGCCACAAGATGGCCCAGGAGGGCACCAAGCACCAACAGGGCCCCAAGACAGCCCAAGAGGGTGCGAAGATGGCCCAAGAGCGGCCCAAGAGGATCCCAGGTTGGCCCAAAAAGGCACTCAGACGCCCCCGAAGGTCCCCAAGAGTGCTGCAAGACGGCCCAGAGAGTCCCCCAAGGTGGACGCAGAACGCGTCCATACGGCTCAAGAGAACACTCAGACGGCCCAAGGAGCCCCCAAGAGCCCCCGAGGCGCCCCCAAAGCGCTGCCAAAAGGCCTCAAGAGGCCCCCAAAAGCCCCTCAAGAGGCCCCGGGAACCTTCAAGGGGCCACAAGTGTCACACGTGACGGCCTCACGTGCCCCCTCTCGAATGGTGGCCACTTCCCTTCTCAGGCCCAGGGGCGTCAAGACTCCTCCCAGAGCACGAATCGGGAATAGACATATACTCAAACAGGCTACTTCGGCCTGGCCCCGCCTCCGCGCCCCTCCTCCCAACCCCCTCCTTCCTTCTCTTCCGCCCCTGAAGTACAATGAGGAAGACCAGGACGACGTGAGGAGAAGCAGGACGACAACGATGAATGGGGGGGAGGAGGAGGGCGGAGGTAAGAGAAATCAAAAACATATATTCTTCTCAACTATCCCCTACGTTGCGCTGAATCATCCATAGCTATCCATAGCAGGTCCGGGCAGATATGCATAATCAGGTGTACGCTCTGCCGCAACAGATCCCTACAGGTATCTGCAGTCCGAGCATTATTTGTTTTTTGCTGTGCGTTCCCGGACGGCACTCGCGCGAATCGTGACGTGACCGGCCCCCATTTCCACCCCCCGTCATGCCTGTGATCGCCAGGGAATAAAACAATGCTTTCGAAAATGGCACCAGGAGGGCCCCAAGATAGGCCCAAAAACTACCGAGAAACTCCCATCCCTGGGAAAAGCTTTCCCCTTCGATTCCTTGCCCCCCACACACCTCGAGCTCTACCCTTCAGGGTCGGCGGCACAGGCCGCAAGGCCTTTACAATAAACAACGTTTTCCAACATGGCACCAACAGGGCCTAGGATATCCCAAGGAAGCTGCCAAGAAATTCCCATATCGAAAGATCCTCGAAAGCACTTGTGATTGACTCCTGGGCCTGCTCAGGCGGATCCCGATATTCGGATTGGCGGATGCCTCATTGGTCCCACTGCGTGCTCCCGACCACTTCCCTGATCAGTGCAGCTCGCCTGGACTTAATTGTTTGATGGTCTGGTGGGGATACACCCGTCGGAAAGAAGTAGGTAAAATCATGAAGTAGGAAGGCGGAGAAAGTATATTGGGTTCGGGCCCGCCCAGAGAATAACCAAACGTAGCAAAAGCAGATCGGCTCTTGGAATAGGAAGGCGCTGGAAGTGGATTGTGATCTGGGGGTCCAGAAATACCGACTTTCAACGACCGAGGGTTTTTTTGTCCGTCGCAGCCGCGCGCGAAGGCGCACGCAGCGTCAGAGGTCAACCCGGGCTACGGGCGAAGCCTAATTGCCCAGCGGACGCTCACGGCTGCCGAGCCTGCCGCCGAGGGAAGCTTGGGTGGCGCCGGGAGCTGCAGGCAGACTGCGAAGGCTGCCAGGAACGCCAGGCGGCCAGCGTGCAGGGAACCCAGAGGCGAGCCACCAGGATAAGGCTGAATTGAACCTTGTCGCACCAGGCGCCAGAGATCGACGCGCCACAAGCGTGGCGAAACGCAGGGCTGCATAAACAGTCCAACGTGCTAGGCTGCAGGCCAACGGGGACGATCACACATGGCAGACCAAGAAGGCTGGATCACTCCTGGGTAAACCAGTGGGGCAGCGACCCACCAACCCGGCGGCAACGGCAGACACGGCAAGGCTGTGGCGGTGTCTGGAAAACCAGAGACCAGGGAAGCGCAAGCACTCTAGCCAGAGCTGGTCAGTGCGCACGTCACCTCAACGCCAGGGTGCCTCACCAGGCTCCACGGGACCATAATGAAAACCACCAAGCGCGAGGGACTGAGCGGTGTCGCAGGCAGCTGAGGGCTGAGGAAGCCGAACCAGGCTGTGGCCAGGTCCGAGCGAAGGCCAGGGTGAAAACAGCTACAGTCAACGGCCGAGGCCGTGAGGCACGCCGCGCTCCGCCTCACCAGGGGCCAGCGTACCCGGTATTGATAGCCAAGCATCAAGAATTTCTGCAACCACTGCTCCCATACAACAGCTCGGGCGGGTGGGGCCGTCCGGCGGGGCAAGTGGCGCCCCCGACCTCGAGCCCCCCTGTCGGCACTGCTCTCTCCTGCGCCCCGGTGCTCGGAGCTCTGGCCTCTTCCTTGCGCACGTCACTCCGCACGGGCACCGCAGCCCGAGCCCCCGCCGCAGCCTCCGCCAGCCCTGCTCCTCCCTCCCAAGCGGCCCCGCGCCCTCCGCCCAGACTCTCTGCTTCAGCACGCGAGGGGGGCGACTCGCCCGCAGCCAATACATCCCGTCTGGCCCAAGCTTCCGCCGCCTGGTTTCGCACCGCGCGGCATCCCACCGCAGCCCCCCAGCCAGCCCCGCCCCTCCTCCCCCAGCGTCGCTCCTCTCCGCCACGATACGTTTGCCTGGCCTGCCACGCACGGCACGGTACCGCACAACAGTGCAACTCCCCGTTGCAGCCAGCCAGGCTCTCCCCCGCGCGCCATTGTCACGCCCGAGAACGACTCGCGTAACAGACTTCTGGTCGCTGCTGACATGTCAGGCTTCGGAGAATTCGAGACTCTCCGCAACGCACATTCGAAAAACTTCAAACGTTTAAACTGATCGATGCCCCCAGCAGTGAAGAGCCAGGGCGCACTTGCCACTCCTACAAAAGGTCAGATTGGCTGAAGTAACCCTCCGCGCCAATCGTGAAGCGCTTCTATTTCCCACGCGCGGTTGTCCCCCTTCAAGCTCAGAAGCCACCGGCAACTCCCCGATATCATCAGAAACCCTTGGAGCTTGGCCAGGAAATAAAGAGACTGCGCCAATAATAATTCTTGAAAATGCGCAAATATCCCAAGTAAGTGCAGTTACATCCAAACTCATAATATCCACACAGTCTGTAGGGACCGAGAAAGCTCGAACAAGAGCCCCCAGAGGAGATCGCCTATTGCCCCCGCCTTCAGCCCAAGAGTCCCAAACAATCCTCAGACGTCTGCTGCCCCATAGGGAGCTCCGATTACGGTCCCAGCGGACCTTTTTTCCCGGAAAGGGCGCCGGCCCAGGGTTATCTTTTAGGATGGTAGTCTGTCCCCAGTGCCGTGCGGGAGGTGGGCCGGCGGAATTCCGCTAAATAGAAAACGGCGTAAAGTCCAATTCGGCATGAACAACCATGCGTTTCGCGCGTGCCCGCTCGAGGAAAGTCGACCCCCCAACTCGGATCCTCGATGAATAACGGGGTCCGCGGAACACTGTTTTCCTTTGTAAAAAACAACGCGGGGCATTTTTAGCAGAATCCTTGCAACAAAAAAAAAAAATCTGGAACCCCGACCGCGACGCGGAAAAGCGCCCCGCGCGCATGAATTCCGAGGATGTCTCGCCCGTGCCGCGTCCCGCGCGCAGGAATTTCGAGGATGCCTCGACTAATTCGCTTGTTTTGCCAGGATTTCTTTTTGGCAGGATGTCTCGAGCGGAATGTTTGTTTTCAGAATTTGTTGAGGAAAACGCTGGTTTTGCAAAATTGGAGGATGTCTCGAGCGGGGACCTCGTGGGGGGCCAGAATTCAAAGGATGCCTGAGGCGAAATGTGTGTTTTCACGTCCCGCTCGCAGGAATTCCGAGGATGTCTCGCGCGTGCCGCGTCCAGCGCGCAGGAATTTTGAGGATGTCTACGCTAATTAGTTTGTTTTGCCAGGATTGTTGGGATGTTGACAGGATGTCTCGAGCGAAACCCCTTTTTTTATATATAAAAAAAAAAAAAAAAAAAAACAAGGGAATGTCTCGAACGAAACACTGGTTTTGCAAAATTGGGGGATGCCTCGAGCGGGGGCCTCGTGGGGAGCTAGAATTCAAAGGATGTCTCAGGCAAAATGCTTGTTCTCACGTCCCGCTCGCAGGAATTCCGAGGATGTCTCGCGCGTGCCGCGTCCCGCGCGCAGGAATTTCGAGGATGTCTCGACTAATTCGTTTGTATTGCTAGGATTTCCGTAAATTTTGACAGGGTGTCTCTAGCGAAACGCTACATTTTTTACAAAAAAATGTTTGAGGATGTCTCGAGCGAAACGCTGGTTCTGCAAAATTGGCGGATGTCTCGAGCGGGGGCCTCGTGGGGGGCCAGAATTCAAAGGATGTCTCAGGCGAAATGATTGTTGTCACGTCCCGCTCGCAGGAATTCCGAGGATGTCTCGCGCGTGCCGCGTCCCGCGCGCAGGAATTCTGAGGATGTTGACAGGATGTCTCGAGCGATACGCTTGTCCCCAGCACGTTCCGTAGCGCGTCCCCTTGGCACGTCCCGCGGTGCGTCCCCATGGCACGTCCTTTGGCACATCGCCTGGCGCGTCCCTTGAGACGTTCTGCGTCGCATCCTCCTGGCATGTCCACCTGTCAATTAGCTCTGGGGCAGCTACTATGTGGTCAGGCAGCTCGAGCTTAAAATCCATATCAGTTCGGTCAGGACTCGGATGCAAAGGAGGACTCGATCCACAACGCTATAGAGCACAATTTTGGCATGGCACATCGCCATTCAACACGGCGCAGCACAGCACAGACTTCGGCACGGTACATCAAGATCGATACACTCAGCATTGCAACTTGGCACGTTCCTTGGCACGTTCCGTGGGGCGTCCCTTGGCGAGTCCCCCTGGCACGTGGCGTGGCGCGTCCCCTGGCACATCCCGTGGCACATCCATTGGCACGTTCCGTAACGCGTCCCCTTGGCACGTCCCGCAGTGCGACCCCATGGCACGTCCCCTGGCACGTCGCCTGGCGCATCCCTTGGGACGTTTCGCGGCGCGTCCTCCTGACATGTTCCCCTGTCCATTAGCTCTGGGGCAGCTACTATGTGGTCAGACAGCTCGAGCTTAAGATCCAGATCAGTTCGGTCAGGACTCGGATGCAAAGGAGGACTCGATCCATGACGTTATACAGCACATTCGCGGCATGGCACATCGCAATTCAGCACGGTGCAGCACAGCACAGCCTTCGGCAGGGTACATCAAGATCGATACACTCAGCATTGCATTTGCCCGTCACCCAATCAGGTGTCTTTGAAAATGCTGCCATGCGTTACAGTTCTACATTCCTTTCCGGGTTCGTGGGTCGATCATGTTTTCACACGGTCCCCTCTTCCACTGAGCACACCCCTCGCACGTTTCGTGCCCCAGATCGGGGCTCCACACACGGCCCTTGTAGTGTCAGTCGCATGCGAGCCCAGCCTCAGTCTGAGACGCCTCTCACACGTCTCATGCCCTGGATGGGGAGCCCGAAGTGCTGCCCGCATGCGGTCCCCCGCGCACATACCACCGAGGGGCAACGATAGGGGGGCCGACTCGGGGGGGGGGGGGGGGGGGGGGGCAATGTCGACCTTGAATCGGTGGCACATCGCCGATAGATCGGCGGCATGCCGCCGATAACGAATCCGCACGCTCCTGAGCGGGGGAGGGCTGTCAGGTCCCTATCGGCGATCACTGGGAGATTGGTGGGATGACTCCCCCCCTGAGCCAAACTTCCCCCTGGCTTCGCCCCTGATCTTCGTATTGAGGCTCGCCCGCAGCTCCACTGGGGACGCCCCGGACACCCTTCGGGGATCTTCTGACCCAGGTCAATCCAGACCCGGGTCAGTCAGCCCTTGCAGCATCCTGCAAAACAAAGCAAGACCCTGCACCCAAATCCGGGGTCAATGCGAGGGACCCTGCAAGATCCTCTGCAGGACCCTGCGCCCAGACCCGGGTCATTGCGACCCTGGCCCTGCAGGATCCTGCAAGATCAGGCGCTCGCGGTTTTGTGGGGTCCGCGGGGGGGCCAAACGCCACTGCCGCCTCGCGTGCGGCGATCGGGGGGAGGAGGAGGAGGAGGAGGAGGAGGAGGAGGAGGAGGAGGAGGAGGAGGAGGAGGAGGAGGAGGAGGAGGAGGAGGGACCCCCGTCTGCGTTGACCCCCGTCTCAAGGCTCCCGAGCCCTCCCTCCAGCGCTTCCTCCTGCCCTCCTGCCGCCCGCGGCGCGCAGCGACCCCCCCCCCCCCGCGTGACACACAGCTGCCAGTGGTCGAGCTCATCGCCAGGCTGCTCCCAACAGCCTCCTCCTCCTCCTCCTCCTCCTCCTCCTCCTCCTCCTCCTCGTCCTCGTCCTCGTCCTCGGCCTCGGCCTCGCCCTCGCCCTCGCCCTCGCCCTCGACTGGTGTTTCGCTAGAGGCCTAAATGGAAAAAGAAAGACCGCAGAAAAGTCCCACAAGAAAGACGGGGCGCCCTAGATTTTGGACGCCCGAAATGGGTACGGAAAAAATGGGTACAATGCCCAACAACACATGTTGTCCCAAACCAACAGCGGCCGCTGTTGGGCAGGCGGCCTTCTGTCTCGAATGGACACAGGCCGCGGCGGCGTGGACAGCGAATCCTGCTCAAAATGCACAGGAACTGCTGTTGTGCATTGCACCCATTCTTTCCGTACCCATTTCGGGCGTCCAGATAGATCACCTGGTAAGGCCGCCATGTCGCAGACTTCCCCACAGCTTGCTCCAGAATCGTTCCGTTTTTGGCCCGGACGGCCACGCTTCCTTTTGCAACAGGCACTACGGCGCACACGGCCGTGCCCCCACCCCTGTCCCCACAGGGCGAACTTCGGCAACCCTGAACCCCCAAAACACGTTGTCACCTCTTGGGGGCGCATGCTTAACTTCCGCCGCCTTCCGCCGAGCTTCCGCCAGCTTCCGCCGGCGGAGGCGGCCTGGGCTCACCTCCGCCGACCGCGAGCTTCCGCCGCGGAGGAGAGGACAACTCCGTCGATCCTCGCAGGCAAGAGGCCCTTCTCGGAGCGCGTCATACATAGACGGCGTCCTTCTCCTCTTCACCTCTGCTGCCTCCAGGGCGCTCTGCTCATGAAGAAAAAACCACGTAAACGTAAACGTTTGGCGCCCCGCGCGGATGTCTTGGACTCGCTCTGGGCCCCCCTCCCTGGCGCGCGGAGCGCGCCAGGGGCCGGCGGCGCCAGTGGCGCCGCTGGGGGGGGCCAGGCGCGAGTCCAAGAAATCCGCGCGGAACGCCAACAGTTTATGTTTGTGTGGCTTTTTCTGCTTCGACCTGTGGGGGGATCCGCGCCTGCCGCGCGCCGGTGGGGCGTTTCGAACCGCGGAACCTGCGCGCTGCCCGTGTCGACGGCCGCTGCGGGCCAGAACTGCGCACCGCCCGCCACGACCTGGCTCCGCACGCTGTCGGCGACGGGCTGGCTGTGCCCGCCATCCTCATCAACCTTGGAGCGCGTTTTTCCCGGAAAGGGCTTCAGGCCCAGGGTTCTCTTTTAGTTTGTTTCCCTTCGGTTTTGACGGGAAGAGGGCCGGCGGATTTCTTTTGCGATAAATAACGAATGGGAAGAGGGCCGGCGAATTAAAATTTCAGGATGTCCCTAGCGAAACGCTTGTGTTTCAGAATTGATTGAGGATGTCTCGAGCGAAACGCTTGTTTTGTGTTATAGATTGTCCTCTCCTGGGGACCAGAATTCAGAGGATCTCTCAAGTGAAATGCTTGTTTTCACGTGCCCAGGCCTTGAGGAAGTCTCGATCGAGATGCTTGCTTGCACGTGTCCAGGTTGCCCAGGCAGAGGTCTAGCGCCAGGATTTGTTGAGGATGTCTCGAGCGAGACGCTTGGTTTCACGCGTCCTCGTCGCCCAGGCGGATGTGTAGCATGAGGATGTGTTGAGGAAGTCTCGATCGAGATGCTTGCTTGCACGTGTCCAGGTTGCCCAGGCGGATGCCTAGCATGAGAATGTGTTGAGGATGTGTTGAGCGGAACGTTTGTTTTCACGTGTCCAGGTCGCCCAGGCGGATGTCTAATATGAAGATGTGTTGAGGATGTCTCGAGCGAGACGTTTGCTTTCACGTGTGCAGGTCGCCCAGGCGGATGTTTAGAATGAGGAGGTGTTGAAAACGTCCCGAGCGAAACGCTTGTCTTCACGTGCCCAGGTCACCGATGCGGACGTCTCACATGAAGATGTGTTGAGGATGTCTCGAGCGAACCACTTGTTTTCACGTGTCCAGTTCGCCCAGGCGGACGTCTAGCATGAGAATGCGTTGAGGATGTGTTGAGCGGATCGCTTGTTTTCACGTGTCCAGGTCGCTCAGGCGGATGTTTAGCATGAGGATGTTGACAGGATGTCTCGAGCGAAACGCTTGTCCCCAGCACGTTCCGTAGCGCGTCCCCTTGGCACGTCCCGCGGTGCGTCCCCATGGCACGTCCCATGGCACGTCGCTTGGCGCGTCCCTTGAGACGTTCCGCGGCGCGTCCTCCTGGCATGTCCCCCTGTCAACTAACTCTGGGGCAGCTGTTATGTGTTCAGGCAGCTCGAGCTTAAGATCCAGATCAGTTCGGTCAGGACTCGGATGCAAAGGAGGACTCGATCCACAACGCTGTAGAGCACAATCGCGGCATGCCACATCGCCATTCAGCACGGCGCAGCACAGCACAGACTTCGGCACGGTACATCAAGACCGACACACTCAGCATTGCAACCTGGCACGTTCCTTGGCACGTTCCGTGGGGCGTCCCTTGGCGAGTCCCCCTGGCACGTCGCGTGGCGCGTCCCCTGGCACATCCCGTGGCGCATCCATTGGCACGTTCCGTAGCGCGTCCCCTTGGCACGTCCCGCGGTGCGACCCCATGGCACGTCCCCTGGCACGTCGCCTGGCGCGTCCCTTGGGACGTTCCGCGGCGCGTCCTCCTGGCATGTCCTCCTGTCAATTAGCTCTGGGGCAGCTGCTATGTGTTCAGGCAGCTCGAGCTTAAGATCCATATCAGTTCGGTCAGGACTCGGATGCAAAGGAGGACTCGATCCACAACGCTGTAGAGCACAATCGCGGCATGCCACATCGCCATTCAGCACGGTGCAGCACAGCACAGCCCTCGGCAGGGTACATCAAGATCGATACACTCAGCATTGCTTTGCCCGTCACCCAGTCAGGTGTCATTGAAAACGCTGCAATGCGTTACATTTCTATATTCCTTTCCAGGTTCGTGGGTCGATCATGTTGTGTTTTCGGCGATAATGGGCATTATGGGGGGGTAAGGGGGGGAGGAGCAAGGGGGGGGGTATAATGTAACGCCTCCCCCCACCGTGCGCACGTGGTCAGTGCCTGGAGCGCACTGGGGGGGAGGGTGTTACGTTATGGGGGGGGGTCAGGGGCTTTAATGCCCATTGTGCCACAAGCAATAAAGAAACACGCTCCTTGGGCGTTGCTCGACGGAGGGGCGATAGGGGAGGAACGTGCACCTCTTCGTGCCCCGTTGGAGTCCCAATGGGGCCTCTTTTTTAGGGCCTCATAAGGTGCGCAAAAGGTGCACCTGTCTTCCCCTGTACCCTCCCCCCATGTGTCGCCCCCCCCCCTCACCCCATAAGCAGCGACCGACCACCTGGCCCTGCCCACTGTCCGGGCTGGCTTGCGCCCGGTCGGCGGCGCACGCGATGGTCCCGCTCTGCGGGGCCTCCTCGGCCGTCTGGGCTGCCGGCCCTGCTTGGACATCTGCCTGGCCGTCCTGATCTGCCGTGCCCTCGTCAGATCGGGCTCCCTGTGGCACCGCAGAGCACATCTGCGCCTCGGGGGGAGGAGCGCTCTTCGGAGCTCGAGACGTGCTCCTGGCCCGGTGGCTCTGCCGCGCACGGATACGGCCGCAGTCGCTGTCAGGGGCTTCGGGGACTTGCACCGCTATGCCATCTCCAGCCGCCTTTGCCTGTGCGGTGCTCCTCAGCAAGGCGATTGCGGCTTGGACGGACTGGACACAGCGACTGCGGCTGCCCTCGGCAAGGTCTTTGTAGCCAGCATCCTCGGATATCCAGATTATGACAGAGCCTGACAACCTGGACGCCACGCCACTGAGATCAATATCCTGTCCTGTAGGAGCAAATATGACCACATGTGGCTTCTGGCGCATGTGATCCAAATCGCTCCAGAATTGCAGTATCTGGCTCGTATCCCCAAAGGTGCGTGCACTGAAGCCTTGCTGAACGATCCGCTCTCGGTCAACGTCTTGAATGGGTAACGCTTTGGATATGAACAACTCCATGGGCTCAATGATGCCTGCATCCGCTCCAGGAGGCAAAGGCCTACGATACAGCAAGGTCTGTTTTTCGTCACGGTAGAGCCGGACAACATCGGACAACTCCTCGAACACGTGCACCACTTTGGTTTTGCCGAACCTGCCCGGGTCGACGGCGATGCCACACTTCTTCTTGAACTCCTGGAGGAACCGATCGAACAGGACCCCGTGCTCGGCAGCCTTGCAACACTGCAGCACCTGCTTGGTCTGGCTCCTCAGCGAGTTCAGCCTCTCCGCAATTTCGGGGCGCTGCTTGCAGGACTGAGAGCGCGGCCTCTGTGCCTCGGGGGGCGGCCGAAAGCAGCGCTTGCTTCTCGACCTCTGGTCCTTATCCCAATCCCCCTTCCCAGACTTGCAACTCCTCCCCTTTCCAGACCAGCAGAATCGTTTCAAGTGCTCTTGACGTCCAGGCCCATGCCTAATGCTGTGGCTGGAGCTGGTTCCACCAAGGGCGCCCTTGCTTCTTCGAGGGCGCCTTTCGGTTCGACGAGGGTTGGCCCATCGACAGCGGCTGATACTTCTGCTGGGCAGCAAACAGGCCAATCGCTCAGATAAGCTCTCAGAGGCGGTCTCACGAAACCCTTCGAGGGCCTCACAAGTGTTCAGCAGGAGGTACTCAGAAGGGACCTGTGGGACTCAGGGAATCCCACAAGTCCCCACGAAGCCTGCTCCAGATTACGGCACCGTGGCAGGTGGACAGAACGACCGGGCGCCATCTGGTCAGTCGGCAACTCGCAAGCCGTCGTGCTGCAACTCACCTCGAGATGCCCGCACACAAAGGTGTGTCGTCGCCGGCCGCTCCAGTACTCGGAAAGCAGAAGAGCAGACCGCGAGACGCGCTGTACAGCGCAGCACAAGGGTAACACGCGCATTCCGTAACAACGAAACAACGCCCGAATGTCGTGGGGGTGGATAGTGAGGCCCCCTGCTAGCCAGAGCCTCCGCCACATATGGTACCGCAGGACACACAAAACGTCGGATAGGATGCACATACGATCAGCCATGAACTGTTACTCAGGGTTTGTACGTGCTTGATCTGCGCACAGAACTGTTCCTTTGCTCAGTCGCACGGCTAGTTTATGACCCCCCGCCCAGCTCATCGCGCAAGTGCAAGCGTTTCCATCGCAGCATAGCAAAAAAGGCTCCAAACAATCGTAGCACATTTAGCCGGCAAGTATAGCAACTACCGCTGCAATACATAGTGCATAGTAACCCATTACACAACATAGTATGATTCTCGACGTGGTGCTGCATATCATACCGGATCACGTCGCAGCACACAGACACAATAGCAAGCTGTAACACACTAGCTTCTAGCAGAACGCAGATGTTTCATAGCGTTTGCGTAACTGATGCGTTGCGTTTGAATGGGTTACGCATTCCGCTTATATTGCATCGAACTGCATATCATCGCTGTTCAGTGCTTGTGTGGTGCGCTGCGGTGTGTTTGCAATGACTTTGCATTGCGCTATCATAGATGTTGCACTTGCGCTTGCGCACAGCATTATGCAGATGTGCATTGCATTGTTTGTTAGGTGCCGCGCTACGTTCGCAATACTTCCCCGTTATGACTGCACTGCGTTGCGTTTCCACTGCTTCTGCACTCCAACTGCTCCCCCTTGAAGGACTGGGATGGGGAGCATAACGGGCCAGACGGATCCCTGCACCGGCACACCGGCGGAACACAGCGACGGCTGCTCCCAGGGGAGCAAACAGGTACCGATACCGCGACTCCAGGGACCTCTCCCAGGCTGGGTAGTCGAAGCCAATCTGGCGCCAATCTGGCAGGCCCAACCTGGCAAACGGGGGCAATCTGGCGAGGGAGCCAGCGCGAATCCGGTCTGGCGAATCACCCAAATCATCCAGCTTGGCCGGGCCAGACTGGCCCTTGGGGCCCAGTCCACTCTGACAGTCTGGCCTTCGACTACCCAGCCAGGGTGCATCCTGGCACGCCTGTCTCGGGAGCGGCCAAGAGGGGGGTGTCCAAGAGGGGGGGGTGCAAATCATGACCGGCGGCATGTGCGCGGCCCAACGGGGGGGCCAGGGACGTAATGAAACAAGAAGAGGCGCCATGAAATCTGGGGAAATATCATGGCCCCCGCCATGATATCCACCCCCCCCTAGTCATCACCCCCCTCTTTTCCGCCCCCGACTGTCGAGGAGCATCGAGCCGTGGCGACGAGGGCTCTCCAGGACGAGCCGCGGCATCGGCGCCTGCCCCTCCCCCGAGCACCGGCACGCCTGCGGCAGGCGGCAGGCAGCGAGGGGCACCCACAGCAGAGATCGGCGACTCTCCCCCTCCTCCTCCTCCTCCTCCTCCTCCTCCTCCTCCTCCTCCTCCTCCTCCTCCTCCTCCTCCTCCTCCTCCTCCTCCCTCCCTCCTCCTCCTCCTCCTCCTCCTCCCTCCTCCTCCTCCTCCTCCTCCTCCCTCTCCTCCTCCTCCTCCCTCCTCCTCCTCTCCTCCTCCTCCTCCTCCTCCTCCTCCTCCTCCTCCTCCTCCTCCTCCTCCTCCTTCCTCCTCCTCCTCCTCCTCCTCCTCCGGGCGAGGGCCTCCCTCGACGGACTTCTCCGCCGCGCGCCGGGGAGGCCCGACGAGGACAACGTCGTGCCCCCGTGGGGCCCCAACGGCGCCGATCGCAGACCACACCCCGGCGGAACCACGCCCTTCGTGGGGAGACCGACCGCCGACGGGTACCCACGCCGCCACTCTTAAGTCGGGCGTGTCCCCCATACAGGGGGGTTTTGGACGAAAATAAACAAAATACCCCAAACATACTCCAAAATGGTCAAACAATACTCGACAAGTAGTCCCAGACTGCTTGTTATACTGTTTTTGGATATCCCCCCTGTAGAGGGGCAGGCCCGACTGAACGCTGCTCCCCACACCTCTCCCGGGGCGCGCTCTGGCCAGCACCTCGAGGCGCAGCCGACCGTGGCGGCGAGGGCCTCCCGGGAGCCCCGCCAGAGGCGAAGACGAGGGGAGGGCAGCGGCATCGGTACCCTTTCCTCCTCGGGCTCTGCAGCCGCCGACACGAGACTGCGCTCGTGTTGGGTCGGGCCTGGGGCCCCCTACAGGCGGATTTTGGACGAACAACAAAAACATATGCCCCAATGAATGCCCCCAAACTGTTCAAAAAAATTGTCAACAAATCGTCCCCAGATTATGTTTTTACAATTTCCCGGAAAGGGCTTACGCCCAGGGTTCTCTTTTAGATGGTTTACTCCCGGATTTGACTTGAGGTGGGCCAGCGAAGTTCTTTTGCGATAAATATCGAGGTCGAGGTGGGCTGGCGAATTAACATTTGAGGACGTCTCTAGCGAAACGCTTGTTTTGTGTTATAGGTTATCCTCTCCTGGGGACCAGAATTCAGAGGATCCAAGTGAAAGTCTTGTCTTCACGTGCCCAAGTCTTGAGGATGTCTCGAGCGAGACGCTGGGTTTCACGCCTTCAGGTTGCCCAGACAAATGTCTAGCATGAGGATTTGTTGAGGATGTCTCGAACCAGAGGCTTGTTTTCACGTGTCCAGGTCGCCCAGGCGGGTGTCTAGCATGAGGATGTGTCGAGGAAGTCTCGATCGAGACGCTTGCTTGCACGTGTCCAGGTTGCCCAGGCGGATGTCTACCATCAGGATGTGCTGAGAACGTCTTGAGCGAAAAGTGTGTTTTCACGTGTCCAGGTCGCCCAGGCACAGCACAGCCCTCGGCACGGTAAACAAATATCGATACCCGTAGCATTGCAGCCTGGCATGTTGCCTGGCACGTTCCGCGGAGCGTCCCGTGGCGAGTCCCCCTGGCACGTCGCGCGGTGCATGTCCATTGGCACGTTCCGTAGCGCGTCCCCTTGGCACGTCCGGCGGTGCGTACCCATGGCACGTCCCCTGGCACGTCGCCTGGCGCGTCCCTTGGGACGTTCCGCGGCGCGTCCTCCTGGCATGTCCCCTCTGTCGATGAGTTCTGGGGCAACTACCATCTGCTCGGGCAGCTCGAGCTTCAGATCCAGATCAGTTCGGTCAGGACTCGGATGCAAAAAGGACTCGGTCCACAACACCATATAGAACACAATCGTTCTTTGAAACGTTGCCGTGCCTTACATTTCTATATTCCTTTCCGGGTTCGTGGGTCGATCATGTTTTGAACATTCCCCCTGCAAAGGCACAGGCCCGACTTCACGCTGGTGCCGCCCAGCCTGCGGCGCGGAGCTGCGCGAACGCCTCGCGGGATGCGAGGACGACCTGGGCTTGGCGCTGCCCTCCGGCAGCTCCCTGCCGGACCTCGCGCGCCCCCGCTCGCAGGCTGCGACTGGCCTCGACAAGCATGTTATGGGCCTGTTTTCCACCTCCACCACCATAAGTTGGAGGATGGGGAGGAGGTGGAGAACGAGGAGGAGGAGGAGGAGGAGGAGGAGGACGAGGATGAGGAGGAGGAGGAGGAGGAGGAGGTAGAGGTGGCGGAGGAGAAGGAGAAACCCCTCCCCCTCTAACTCATGGTGGTGGTGGAAAACAAGCCCATCAGCAGGAGTCACAGAAAACGCCATGCACGGAGGAGCAGAAAACGGCGTAGACACATGGCGGGTTCGTGCGGGGTCGGCGTGCGCACAAGTTTCTGATACCGCGTCGGTCGTTTCCCCTTGAACCGCTCGCGGCCACGATCTCTCTTTCAAAGTTGCATTCCTCCGACCGCAGTGGTGTCACAATGCCCGATCGGCGCCTCAGCGACGCAGAATGCAACCTTGAACGCCGTCGCCGGCGTCGCCGGCGCGCCAACGCTGCATGAACCTACCGTAAGCATAATCTCACCAGCCCTCTGGGCTGAGTAATTTGACGAGTTGTTCTCAGCTCCCTGCCACAACCCCTCCTTCCCCTGCTCGCAGGAGGAAGTGATCACTGTTCCTTACTAATACACTCCCCCTTCCCCAGGCGACTGGCGTCCAACCAGGAACCATGAGGACACCATGACGACCCGCCCCCCCAACATCCCTGTCAAAAACTATACAAACCGCATTCTGCCTCCATATTTGGAGCATCCGCGGCCAACCCGATGCGGCCCCAGCCCCGCACCATCCCTGTCAAAAACAATGCGAGGTACGCTTTGGGGCAAAGTCTTGGGTCATGCTCGTGATGCCCGCAAACACCTTGTACTGTTTTTGTCAAGGACGGCGGGGGTGCCAACATGTTCCCTGCCGTGCGCAGGGCTACCATCCGTGACAAAAAAACAACACAACATGCACCTCACGGCTAAATCTGGATCACGCGCGGCCATCCCGCGATCACTGTCACATGGTTTTTAACAGGGACCGCGGGGGAGGTGGCGCGTGGCCTGCTGTGCGCAGGCCCACCAGACACAATGATGGGCATTGGTTTTCGACAAGGATGGCGGGGGCCGACATGTTTCCCGATGTGTGCTGTCACGTGTGCAGGCGCACAAGGCGCACTCTGCACGTGCCCCGAACATTGCGCAACTGGCGCGGCTGGAGTGTGCGGCACATCTGGAGCACTCGGAGCACGTGGCGCATCTGGCGCACAAGGCGTGCCTGGCACGCTCGGGCCCCAGGGGTGCCTGGCGCGCGTGGGGCCCCTGGCACGCGTGGCGCACCTCGCCCAAGCGTCGCGCACCTGGGGTCGGCTATGGTTCCCAGTAGCTGTCCATCTAAAGACGACCGCTGAACATGCTCAGGCTCGGGTGTTATTTCTGTGTTGGGAGGGCGGGTGGGAATGAGCTCGACGGCTTGCGGGCGGGTGGGTAGCTTGATCACTGTTCCCTATTAATAAACACCCCCTCCCCCAAGCGACTGGGGGCCAACCAGGGTCCATGCCCCCCCCACCATCCCTTGTAAAAAACAATACCAAACACACTCCGCCCCCAAATTAGGAACATGCGCAGCCAACCCGATGCGCCCCCCCCCCTCCCCCCGCCATCCCTGTCAAAAGAAACAATGCAGAGTACATTTGGCGGCGGCGGCGGCTGCGGCGGTTGCGGCGGCGGTGGCGGCGGCTGCGGCGGCTGCGGCAACGGCGGCAACGGCGGCGGCGGCGGCGGCGGCGGCGGCGCGGCGGCGGCGCGGCAGCGGCTGCGGCGGCGGCGGCGGTTTGGCAGGGAGGGCGGCGCGGCGGCGGCGGCGGCAGCGGTGGCGGAGGCGGCGGCAGGCCGCGGCGGCGGCGGCGGCGGCGCGGCGGCGGCGGCGGCGGCGGCGGGCAGCGGCGCGGCGGCGGCGGCGGCGGCGGGCAGCGGTGGCGGCGGCGGCGGCGGAGGCGGCGGCGGCGCATTGGCCCCCAGTAGCTGCCCATCCAAAGACGACTTCTGAATATGCTGAGGTTCGGGCCAGATTCGGGTGCTACGTATGTGTTGGGAGGGCGGGTGGGAGTGAACGAGACGGCTTGCGGGCGGACGGGGGGGGTCTTGACCCTTCCCCTCTACCCCCTCCGCTGAGCCTGGAATGTGGGGCCGCCCGAGCCGTCAGAACGCCCAAGATGGCTCCATGAGGGCCCAAGACAACCCAGGACGGCCTCCAAAATGGCTCAAGATACCTCCACATCGCTCACAATAACCTCCGACATGCCTCCAAGACGGCCCAAGATAGCCCGAAGATGGTTCCGAGTGCCCTCCGAGCATCCCAAGGCTTTGTCCAAGAGAACACAATCACTCAAAACCTTTTTATCGTTATTTCACTTCCGATGGGCCTCAGGATGGCCCCAAAATAGCCCAAAAACGGCCCAAGAAGGGTCCAAAACGGCCCCAAGAACGCAGAATACACTTGGAGACTCCGAAGGGGGGCACATTTCTCCCCCCCCCCTCCTCTCATCGACTGATCGGTCTCCTCCCAGATGGCGCCAAGAGAACCAAAAGGGGCAACCAACATCACCAGGGAGGCGCCCAGCATCACCAGGGCGGCCCCCAAGCGGCCCCCAAGAGGCCCCAACGAGAGACCAAACAGGCTCCAAGAGGCTCCTGAGAGGCATCAAAAACGCTCCAAGAGGCCCAAAGGACCACCGAGACCTCTCCTCTTCCTCCTCCTCCTCCTCCTCCTCATCCTCCTCCTCCTGCTGCTTCTCCTCCTCCTCCTCCTCCCTCCTCCTCCTCCTCCCTCCTCCTCCTCCTCCTCCTCCTCTCCTCCTCCTCCTCCCCCCTCCTCCTCATATTCCTCCTCCTCTTTCTCCCTTATTCGGGGCAATATGATCTGATGTGTTCCTAAACCCGTTCGGAAAAAAACATTGGCAACGCGTGACACATCCCCTCCGCCTCCTCCTCCTCTTCCTCCTCCTCCTCCTCCTCCTCCTCCTCCTCCTCCCATTGAGGGCAGCATGATATGATGTTGTTCTAAACCGTTTCGGAAAGGCTTTGGCGGCATTGTGGGACCCCGCATCGGGGCCGCCACTTGAGTGGACACCCAAGGAGGGCCAAGATGGTTCCCAGAGGGCCCTGGCCAACCAAAGATGGCTTTCAAGATGCCTCACGCTAGCCGGCGCTGGCTCAAGATAACCTCCGACATGCATCCAAGACGCCCCGATACAGCCAATCGCATATGGCAGTCTCCTCCTCCTCCTCCTGTTCCTCCTCTCTCACTCGGGGCAATATGATATGATGTTTTTCTGATTGTGGCAAGTCAGTCAATATCTGTCGAAGGGGACTCCAGTAAGACTTCCGGTAGAGCCAAAACGGCGCAAGGTCGACCTGTTCAACGGTTGAACTTCAACCTACCTTTGGACGGCTCATACAAGAAATGCCCCACCCTCCCCGCACCCCCGAAAGGCATCCAAAGCGGCTGTCGCACTGTATGCTTCTACGCTGCCCTTATCAAGGTAACTCACCGGGCGATCGTGTCTGGATGGGCTGGTGGGAATACGCCGTATCGGATACACTTTTTGGATTTGCGGTCCGCAAGGAAAAGTCCAGAGGGCGGAATGAGGCAATGGGGCGCAATGCCAGATGATTACCATGCAAAGACCACTGGGCGAATGCCAGCGGAAGAGAAGCTGCCACGGATGGACAACAAACGAGCACAAACCAGACCCGCAGGTGGGAAACCTGACCAGAGGCCGGGAGAAAGAGAGCAGAGCGGCAGAGAGCGCAGGCGGAAGGGCCGTATCGGATACACGAAGCGTCAAGAAGTTGTTCAGGAGCCCGCGCGGATTTATTGGGTCGGCGTTGGGCCCCCTGGCTGCGCCTCCGAGGGGGGGGCTCCAGCGCCGATCCAAGAAGCCCCCGCTGAGATCCGACATAGTATGTCTATGCCTTCCTTTGTTCCCCGAGTGCAGCGCGAAGGGAGGATCAAGATAAAAATCCAGACGGGGATAACTCGGGAATCTCTGAGAGCCGCCATGTCTGGAGCACGTAGAAAGCGCCGCGGCCGTTCCAGAGCGCTCCGGAAAGCTCTGAGAGCGTTACAGAACGCTCTGGAGCGATGTGTTCCCATTCTACGCCTGCCTGACAATGCCCCCCGACCGCCTGACGCCAGCACCCATGACGCCGACTGGAACCTTCCTTCTCTGGGCAAGCGCTCTATGAGCACGGACATTTTCCGCGGTTCTCATCGGTCATCGGTCGCAAGAGCGCCTTTTCAGGCAGCCAGAGAATCGCGAGATGCTTCCAAGAGGTGGCGCCAGCGTCCCGATCGTGGCCTGACTTATGGAAAGATGATGTTTCTCAGCGTGGGCCCCAAGTATTGGGCCCTCGGGCTCTCAGTGTGCAATATGCGTAGTGCAGTGTGTGTATGGTGCTACCTAGGTGTTGCAACCTATACGGCGCAATGTATGCGATGCGATCTGTGTATAGTGAGAAGTGTGTTGGCATCTATGAGGTGTGTGAAAAACGGTGCGTCATTTGGGATGTGATTTTCGTGCTGCAGTAAATTTTGACCGCATCCGCGCGTGACCACATCCAATGCTCGTGCAAACATCCCACCCACCCACCCGCAACTTGCTGGCAAAACTCTAATGGGCGGCGACAACGACTATGACGATGACGATGACGATGTTCATGACGACGGTGGGGACGGTGGGGACAATGGTGACGGCGACGATGGTGATAAGGCTGATGGTGGTGATAGTGGCGACGGCAACGATGGCGCTGGCGATGATCATGATGATGATGACGATGATGACGATGATGATGTTGATGTTGACGATGACGATGATGATGATGATGATGATGATGATGATGATGATGATGATGATGATGGTAATGATGATGATGACGATGATGATGACGCCGACGACGACGATGGTTATGGTGAGGAAAGTGAGGAAGCTCGCCCGCAGAACTTTGACAGGGGCGACAGCATCGACGATGACGACGATGACGGCGGCGGTGTTGAGGCCGACGTTGTTGATGGTAACGATGCTGACGATGGCGATGGCAATGCTGCAATGCTGACGCTGGCGATGATGACGTCGATTGTGCTGATGAGGATGATGAGGAAGTGCACGCCCGCAGAAACTCCGAATCTCTGGCATAGTTTGGACTGAAGACCGTTGGCGCTCCGTTGTTGCTTGCACGCCCCTGTGGGGACATGGAAGGGGCATCTACAAGGCTGGTAGGATTCCGACGTGAGCGCACGGAGATGCGCGCACGTGGCCGCCATGACCTCGTTTGGCAGAGCTGGCGGGCTCGCGATGATTGTTGAACCTTGTCGCCGTGCGCCGCCGTGCGGCCCGCGTGCGTCATTTGGCAGAGTGCCTACATTCAACTGGCACTCTCTGGACTTCAACGGGTGCGCGCGCAGAATACTGTCAACTTCTTCGCTGACGAGCCAATCGTGCTTGAAAGTCTTTGAGTGACTCTCTTCAACGAGCAAGAACACCCATGGCTTGTGGATGAGTTTGACCTGCGCGCGGCGGCGCGCGCGTAAGACCCGCATCGTATTTGTTGCAAGGCGTTCTGAACCCAAACCAGCTCTCCGATCACTGATTGAGCACGGCACAGAATTGCTTGCAAGAGATGGCTTGGGGGGTTGCACCCGCCTGGCCGGGATGAGATTGTTTGATATTTTGTGTGAACGATCGCGTGCATAGCACAAACGACCAGAAGCCATGCGAAAGGGCGTCGGAGAGGTCCAGGAGGACGGGGGCGTGAGTCGAGTCTCTCTTTCAGGAGATGCGATATGAGGGCCCCGACGGCGCCGATCGCAAACCACACCATGGCGTGACAACACCTCTGCTGGGGAAACCAAGAGGCATCCCATATACGAAGGGGAACTGGGACACACAAATAAATACACACACAAATAACCATATTCCCAATATTTTCTCATATTTTCTGGGATTCTGTCTTCCCCCCCACTTCCCACATTTTCCCATATTTTCCGGGGAATCGACGATTAATTGTGTCTGTGTGTTGTCTTTCCTCCTGAATATACTGCCACTCCCCAGACCTCTCCCCTCAGGGCGCGCTCTCACCAACATCTCGAGGCGCGTCCGGCGGCGGCGACGAGAGCCTCCTAGGAGGCGTTAGGTCGGACATGTCCCCCTACAGGCGGATGTTGGAGGAAAAAAACAGAAAATACTCTCAAACCTTTTTTGTCGGCAAAAGCATACCCCCAAAATCGCCCCCAGACTACTCTTCGCCATTCTTTGCATACTCCTCCTGTAGAGGGGCGTGCCCGACTTCAGGGTAGCGGCCTGAGCCTGCCGTCGCCGAATCACCCGACAACGGTCGGGAGCGGCCAAGAGGGGGGTGTCCAAGAGGGGGGGGGTGCAAATCATGACCGGCGGCATCTGCGCGGCCCAGCGGGGGGGGCAGGGACGCAATGAAACAAGCAGAGGCGCCCTGAGATCTGGGGAGATATCATGACCCCCGCCATGATATCCGCCCCCCCCTAGTCATCACCCCCGTCTTTTCCGCCCCCGAAGAAGCGCTCCCCTAACGGGGACTCCAACGACGGGTGTTTCGGCCAGTGACCCGGCGAACCCAACCCTCCCCGATGTGGGCAACGCTGCAGTGCCGGAAAGAGGCCCCAAAGTGGCAACTCTCGGCACGTCTCCAAAATACCTGTCAGTGAGTACCTGTTACGGTGACGCTGACCGAAACTAAAACGACGCGAAGATCGGGACAACATCGGATCGGGATAACTCGAAACCTCTGAGGATCGGCGGGTCTGGAGGATGTATTGGGCGCCGCGGCCGCTCCAGAGCGTTCCGGAACGCTCTGAGAGCGCTCCGGAACGCTCTGGAGCGATTTATCCCGATCCTAGCCCTGTTTTAACGGTGCCGCTGACGGATAACTTTTTCGAAGGATTGCAAAAAAAACCGAAGTATTGCAAAAAAACCCTGGATTGCAAAAAAACCTGGGTTTTTTTTGCAATCCTGGGTTTTTTTTTGCAATCCTGGGCTTTTTTGCAATCCTTCGTTCGAGGGGGCGGGCCGGGCGCTGGCCGCTTCTGCCGGGCCGGGCCTGGCCGCCGGGGCGCCGCCGGCGCCTTCGCGGGCCGGCTCCCGGGCCTCGCCCTCGAGGGGGCCACCCTCCGCCACCTCGGGGGTCTGCCGCGCCCCGCCGCGCTGCCCGGGAGGGTCAGGAGGCAACTGCTGGGAGGTCCTCGTCGGGAGGACTAGGGAGGATCAAGCCAGACTAAGCGGGATTAAGCCGGATTTCGGACCAGGGCAAAACCAGATCGGACAAGAACGGGAAGCGCCGCTTTAGTCTTATGTGCGTATCTGGCAAAGAAGAAAAGGAAGGCGAGGACAACGAGGAGTCGATGACGAGGGCGAAGTGGCGAACGTGAGGATAGCGAGGAGGAGCATGAGGACAACGAGGAGGAGGAGAAGCACAAGGACGAGGACGAAGAGAACGAGGGCGAGTACGAGGAGGAATGCGAAGGGCGATGACGACGACGACAACGACGACGACGACGACGACGACGACGACGACGACGACGACGACAGAGGACAGTAAGAGGTAATTCGAGAAAGACGTTGCTCCTGGCGCCGCACGGGGTTGTCTTGGGGCCTGTTCAGGGCTTCTTGGGGGCCCCTTGGGTCCTCTTATGGGCTTCTGGGGTCTTCTTGAGCTGTCTGGGCGCGTCGTGGGGTTCTGTGGGAGCTTTCTTAGGCCGTCTCGGCGCCATCTTGGGCCGTCTTGCGGCTTTCTTGGGCCGTTTGGGGGCCTCCTGGGGCGCTCCCGGGAGTCTCTTGGGGCCTTCTTGGCCCTTCTCGGGCCGTCTTGGGGTTCTTGTGAGCTGTCTGGGTGGCTCCTAGAGCGCTCTTGGGGGTCTTCCTGGGGCGCTCTTGGGGCGCTCTTGGGCACTCCTGGGCGTCTTTTGGGCCTCCCTTGGGCAGTTGGAAAGCCCTCCAAGAGCGATTCGAACACGACGTCGATTCGGAGTCCCCTCTTGGGCCGATGTTTGGAGGATGTCTCGAGCGAAACGGCATTTTTTCAAAAATCAGCCAGCGTGGTTTCAAAGTGCGCCCCGTATCCCATCATTTATTTCTACCACCAACAAACGGTCCACGCCAAAGGCGCTTCCCGTCATCCGCCGACCCTGTCGGCGTGTGTGAGGGGCTTGTCCGTTCAAGTCGTCATCTCCGTCATTCGTTGGCCGTCGTCTCTGTCGTCCCCTTTCCCTGCCTCCCCCCTTTCCCTGGGCTCGTCGAAGCTCCCCCCTTTCCCAGGGACCTCATCAGCGCGCCAGCCAAAGCGAAAATACGCAACGTCGTAAATGAGTCGAAGGGAAACCCTTCCCTTCGATCCCTCCCCCGCCGGGGGGGGTGGGGGAGTGGGGGGGGGAGTCCCGGGGGGGGGGGGGGGTCAGACGCCCCGGGGGGGTCAGATACGACGCCCCCCTGGGCCCCAAGACGGGCCCAGAGTGCCCCAAGAGGCCCCAAAGACAGTCCAAGAGAACCCCGAATCGCCGAACGATCTGTACAAGACACCTTGACGGCCTCCAGACGGCCCAAGAGGCCTGCAAAGCGCCCCTAAGAGGCGCCCAGGAGCTTTCTCACGAGAGCCCCAAGAGGCAAAATTCATGGATTTCCCATTAGCGTTCTTGCCTCTTCCGCTTCCCGACGCGCCAAGACGGCCCAAGAGGCCCCCAAGATCGCCCCGAGACGGCCCAAGAGGCCCCCAAGAGGGTCACCTAACGGTCGAAGAGGGCCCCACGACGGCCCAAGACGGCTCCAAGACGGCCCAAGAGGCCCGCAAGACGGCTCCAGGAGAATGCCCAGACGGGGGACCCGAACGGACATTTCGAGCTCTCAGCCCAAAGAGACCCCCAAGAGGCCCAAAAGAAGCCCCAAGAGGCCCCAACTCCCAAGGGGCCCCCAACCTGCCCCAAGACAGCCCAGGAGAGCCCAAATTGCCCAGGACGCCTCCAAGAGTGCCTCGAGACGGCGCAAGAGGAGCCCTGGACGGCCCAAGACGACCTCAGGAGAGTCACAGGCTGTCCCAAGAAAGCCTCTGGCCTCCTCCTCTTCCTCCTCCTCCTCCTCCTCCTCCTCCTCCTCCTCCTCCTCCTCCCCCCTCCTCTGCTCCCCCTCCTCCTGCTCTCCTTTGCCTCCTTCTCCTCCTCTTGCTTCTCCTACACATCCTTCTCCCCCCTCCTCTTCTCTCATCCACCTCCCCCACCCTGCCCGCCCCCTCGTTTTCATCTTCGTCGCTCTCAGGGTCGGCGGCAACGGCCGTAAGGCCTTCGCAATCAGAATTCGACCTCCCAGGAGTTGCATCCGAAGGAGGTAGCGGGGGGGCAGGGGGGGGGGCTCGTGCAGCTCGGCGGCGCGCACAGAGGGGGTTGTACAGGGGGAGGAGGAAGGCTTCGTGGGAGGAGGCTGCTTCTCAGAGGGCGCCGGCCCTGCATCTACAGACAAGGCCCGCGCCTTCTTAGAATCGGGGGCGCGCAGACATGGATTTGCGATGCATGGATTTGGCGCGCGGTCGCCAAATCCATGGATCGGGGGAGGTGCCCTCCCCAACAAACGGCCGGTGCCGCCTCGCTCGGCGACGGAAAACCACGATTTCCCATGGAAATGGGGCCCGCCGCCAATCCACGCCCCCTTGATCCATTGTTTGCGTGTGCCGCACCCCGCCGCTGCTCGGGAGGGAGCGGGGGGGGCCTCGCCCAGTGGCGGCAGGGGGGGGCCGGTCGGTAAAAGGAACGTCGGACGCAACCAGGACGAGGACAAATCCGGGTGAGGATAAATCGAGAAGCTCTGGGATCGGGCGGCTCTGGAGAGGATGTCTCGGGCGCCGCGCCTTCTCAAACGGTTTTTCGAGACGCTTCCAGAGCGTTCTGGAACGCTTTGGAACGGATCTGTCCTCGTCCTAGCACCAAGCCGGGCACGTCCCCCTACAGGCGGATTTGGAACGGAAACTGAAACAGATTCAAAAAATATTCAAAAATTACGCTACCGAGGAAACCCACATGCTTATATTATGGCTGGAGTGATGATAGCTGAAGTGAAGCATGTGAGAATGAGCCAGCATGAGCCAAGGTGGCTAAACAATCCGGGTTATGATACCACTCACCTCGTCTGCGTCCCCCTGTGCCCTGAGCACGAACGCACGTATAGCAAGCTTGCATACGGATGTGCCTTGAGCACCGCCGTCACGGATAGAGGCCGCCCTCAGGGACAACCCCCATGCGCGCCCCCCTGTGGTGTCGAGAAAACGCCACGCCTGCTGTGCTCTGGACGACCGTCACGGATAGTGGCCGCCCTCAGGGACCACCCTCTGCGCACCCCCTTGGGTGTCGAGAATATGCCACGCCTGCTAGGGCAACGACGGCCGTCACAGATAGCGGCCGCGCTCAGGTACCACCCCGTGCGCACCCCCTGTGGTGTCGAGAGAACCCCACGCCTGCTGTGCCCTGGACGACCGTCACGGATAGCGGCAGCGCTCAGGGACCACCCCGTGCGCACCCCCTTGGGTGTCGAGAAAACGCCACGCCTGCTGTGTCCTGGACGAGGACGACTGTCACGGATAGCGGCCGCGCTCAGGCACCACCCCGTGCGCACCCCCCGTGGTGTCGAGAAAACGCCACGCCTGCTGTGCCCTGGACGACTGTCACGGATAGCGGCCGCGCTCAGGCACCACCCCGTGCGCACCCCCTGTGGTGTCGAGAAAACGCCACGCCTGCTGTGCTCCAGACGACCGTCACCGAGTCCGAGAGGCCCCCCAGGGCGGCCCGAGGACTCCAGAGGGCGGCCCGCGACCGCCCCGAGAGGGCTCCAAGCTAGCCACGAGGCCCGCCCAGACCGACCCAAGTTCTGATGGAGTCGAGCTTCTGTGGGGGAGCCCTGTCAGAACCAGCACGCCCAAGACCACGAGATGCCCAGCAGACCCCGAACGGGCCCCGAATCGGCCCCCAAGAGGCAGAGGCCCAACAAGGGGACTCCAAAGGCCGAGACGACGCCTCTCAGAAGCACCCACGAACACAATCCAAACAGCAGAGACAAAACCGTGCAACGTCATGGCTGTGCCACGCTGCAGCATCGAAGCTCCACTTCCCCGACGTCACCCGTGGTATCGAGCCACACCGTGCGCCTTGCGATGCAGCGCCGGTGCGGTGGCGGGGTCTGCCACAGGCAGCTGGACAGCGCCCCTAGGAGCCACACGCCCCAAGACTCCCGAGTGCCAAGGAGCACTCTGAACGGCCGCTCCCCGGACCCTGCCCCCCTGGCGCGCAGCCGAGTGGGGCCAGGCATTCGGCCGATCCCGGTCGTCGACCTGGCCCTCCTGGTCCGCCGCGGGCCTCACCTGCAGAGCTGCCCAGCGTCCGCGGTCGTCCTGGCCCAGCTCGAAGCAGACCTCCTCCCCCTTTACCTGGGCAGTCAATGACACACCCGCGTGCTATTGCAACCCGTGGGGGCCTCCCATGTCATCTTGCCGGCTCTCGCGAATCGAAGCTGATCGAAGCTAGCCGGCGTCAGTCGGCGCCAATCGATGCTGAATCAACGCTGGTCGACGCGCAATCGGTGCTCTCTCGTCGATTACCCGACGCTAGCGCACGCTCATGCACTCTAAAGACTACATTTCGAGGACTAACAAGGGCTCCCGTGGGTTGCTACAGAACCCACGCCTGTGCACGCCGGTCGGAAGAAATAAGCGCATGTCGGCTCTTGAAGTAGGAGTGCGCTCGAAGCAGATAGGGACCCGGGGATCCAACAAATCAGACTCTCGACGACCAGCGAGTGCACACGCTCACCTCTCCGGAGCCTTCTGGCGGGGGGGCAGGCGAGCACGCCGACGGAGGGGGAGGGGAAGACAGACCGGGCGCTGCCAGACGTGCCCCTGGCCCGAGGGGCCCCAGAGTGAAGGGGCCCTGGGACACACAAATAAACACACACTAATAAAAGGATTCCCCACATCTTCCCACATTTTCTTCCAAGTTTTTCCCGGAAAGGGCTCCGCCCTGAAGGGTTCTCTTTTAGTTTGTTTCCCCCCGGTTTCGACGGCTGTAGGGCCGGCGAATTTCTTTTGCGATAAATAACGAAGTCGCGTAGGGCCGGCGAATTAAAATTTGAGGATGTCTCGAGCGAAACGCTTGTTTTTCAGAATTTGTTGAGGATGTCTCGAGCGAAACGCTTGTTTTGTGTTATAGATTGTCCTCTCCTGGGGACCTGAATTCTGAGGATCTCTCAAGTGGATTGCTTGTTTTCACGTGCCCAGGTCTTGAGGATGTCTCGAGCGAGACGCTTGGTTTCACGCCTCCAGGTGGCCCAGACAGATGTCTCGCATGAGGATTTGTTGAGGATGTCTCGAACCAGAGGCTTGTTTTCACGTGTCCAGGTCGCCCAGGCGGATGTCTAGCATGAGCATGTGTTGAGGATGTCTCGAACGAGACGCTTGTTTGCACGTGTCCAGGTCGCCCAGGCGGATGTCTAGCATGAGGATGTGCTGACAACGTCTTGAGCGAAACGCGTGTTTTCACGTGTCCAGGTCGCCCAGGCACAGCACAGCCCTCGGCACGGTACATCAATATCGATACCCTTAGCATTGCAGCCTGGCATGTTGCCTGGCACGTTCCGCGGAGCGTCCCGTGGCGAGTCCCCCATTGCACGTCGCGCGGTGCACGTCAATTGGCACGTTCCGTAGCGCGTCCCCTTGGCACGTCCCGCGGTGCGTGCCCATGGCACGTCCCCTGGCACGTCGCCTGGCGCGTCCCTTGGGACGTTCCGCGGCGCGTCCTCTTGGCATGTTCCCTCTGTCGATTAGTTCTGGGGCAGCTACCATCTGCTCAGGCAGCTCGAGCTTACGATCCAGATCAGTTCGGTGAGGACTCGGATGCCAGGGAGGACTCGATCCACAACGCTACATAGAGCACAATCGCGGCATGGCACATCGCAGTTCAGCACGGCCCAGCACAGCACAGCCGTCGGCACGGTACATCAAGATCGATACACTCAATTATGCACCTGGGCACGTTCCTTGGCGCGTTCCGTGGCGAGTCCACCTGGCACGTCGCGCGGCGCGTCCCCTGTCACGTCCCTCGGCACGTCCATTGGCACGTTCCGTAGCGCGTCCCCTTGGCACGTCCCGCGGTGCGTGCTCATGGCACGTCCCCTGGCACGTCGCCTGGCGCGTCCTTTAGGACGTTCCGCGGCGCGTCCTCCTGGCATGTTCCCTCTGTCGATTAGTTCTGGGGCAGCTACCGTCTGCTCAGGCAGCTCGAGCTTACGATCCAGATCAGTTCGGTGAGTACTCAGATTCCAGGGAGGACTCGATCCACAACGCTATATAGAGCACAATCGCGGCATGGCACATCGCAGTTCAGCACGGCGTAGCACAGCACAGCCCTCGGCACAGTACATCATCATCGATACATTCAGCATTGCATGTGCCCGTCGCCCAGTCAGGTGTCTTTGAAATGTTGCAATGCCTTACATTTCTATATTCCTTTCCGGGTTCGTGGGTCGATCATGTTTGTCTCCCCCCCCCCCACTTCGCCTATCTTCCTGTATTTTCTGGGGAATCGACGATTAATGGTGTCTGTGTGTTTTTCCTCCTCCTGACAGAGGTCTCGAAGGCAAGGAGGCCCCCGCGGCCTGACCATCGCTCGGACGTTCATTTCCTGTGTTTTTCCCGGAAAGGGCGCGGGCCCAGGGTTCTCTTTTAGTAGGTTAACCCCCCGGCCCCCCAGAGACTTGGGCCGGCGAAATTATTCTGCGATAAATTACGTGCGGGAAGAGGGCCGGCGGAATTATTTTTGAGGATGTCTCGAGCGAAACGCTTGTTTTTCAATATTTGTTGAGGATGTCTCGAGCGAGACGCTGGTTTTGCAGAGTTGGGGATGTCTCGAGCGAAACGCTTGGTTTCAGAATTTGTTGAGGATGTCTCGAGCGACACGCTGGTTTTGCAGAGCCGACCGCGACACGGAAAAGCGCCCCTCGCGCAGGAATTCCAAGGATGTCTCGCGCGTGCCGCGTCCCGCGCGCGGGTATTTGGATTCTTGGGAATTTGACAGAATGTCTCGAGCGAAACGCTTGTTTTTCAGAATTTGTTGAGGATGTCTCGAGCGAAACGCTGGTTTTGCAAAATTGGAGGATGTCTCGAGCGGTGGCCTCGGGGGGGGCCAGAATTCAAAGGATGTCTCAGGCGAAATGCTTGTTTTCACGTCCCGCTCGCAGGAATTCCGAGGATGTCTCGCGCGTGCAGCGTCCCGCGCGTAGGAATTCAGATGATTTTGACAGGATGTCTCGAGCGAAACGCTTGTTCCCAGCACGTTCCGTAGCGCGTCCCCTTGGCACGTCCCGCGGTGCGTCCCCATGGCACGTCCCTTGGCACGTCGCTTGGCGCGTCCCTTGAAACGTTCTGCGTCGCGTCCTCCTGGCATGGTCCCCTGTCCATTAGCTCTGGGGCAGCTACTATGTGTTCAGGCAGCTCGAGCTTAAGATCCAGATCAGTTCGGTCAGGACTCGGATGCAAAGGAGGACTCGATCCACGATGGCACATCGCAATTCAGCACGGCGCAGCACAGCACAGCCCTCGGCACGGTACATCAAGATCGATACACTCAGCATTGCAATTTGGCACGTTCCTTGGCACGTTCCGTTGGGCGTCCTTCGGCGAGTCCCCCTGGCACGTCGCGTGGCGCGTCCCCTGGCACATCCCGTGGCACATCCATTGGCACGTTCCGTAGCGCGTCCCCTTGGCACGTCCCGCGGTGCGACCCCATGGCACGTCCCCTGGCACGTCGCCTGGCGCATCCCTTGGGACGTTCCGCGGCGCGTCCTCCTGGCATGTTCCCCTGTCCATTAGCTCTGGGGCAGCTACTATGTGGACTATGTGCTCAGGCAGCTCGAGCTTAAGATCCAGATCAGTTCGGTCAGGACTCGGATGCAACGGAGGACTCGATCTACAACACTAGAGCACAATCGCGGCATGGCACATCGTAGTTCAGCACGGCGCAGCACAGCACTGATTTCGGCACGGTACATCAAGGTCGATACACTCAGCATTGCAACTTGGCACGTTCCTTGGCACGTTCCGTGGGGCGTCCTTTGGCGAGTCCCCCTGGCACGTCGCGTGGCGCGTCCCCTGGCACATCCCGTGGCACATCCATTGGCACGTTCCGTAGCGCGTCCCCTTGGCACGTCCCGCGGTGCGACCCCATGGCACGTCCCCTGGCACGTCGCCTGGCGCATCCCTTGGGACGTTTCGCGGCGCGTCCTCCTGGCATGTTCCCCTGTCCATTAGCTCTGGGGCAGCTACTATGTGTTCAGGCAGCTCGAGCTTAAGATCCAGATCAGTTCGGTCAGGACTCGGATGCAAAGGAGGACTCGATCCACGAGGCTATAGAGCGCAGTCGCGCCATGGCACATCGCAATTCAGCACGGCGCAGCACAGCACATCCCTCGGCAGGGTACATCAAGATCGATACCTTCAGTATTGCATTTGCCCGTCACCCAATCAGGTGTCTTTGAAAACGCTGCCATGTGTTACAGTTCTACATTCCTTTCCGGGTTCGTGGGTCGATCATGTTTCGGTTTCGTGCGTGGCTTTCTCGCCAAATGATCAAGGATGCTCCTCGATGGTCCTCGCCGAGGAAAAAGCGCACACGTCCGAGCGATGCCAAGTGCCAGACGTGCCCCTGGCCCGAGGTGCCCCAGAGGTCTCGAAGGCCAGGAGGCCCCCGCGGCCTCGAGCCGCGAGCCGCGAGCCACGGCGCCTCGCCGCCCGGGGGGGGGGGGGAGCGGGCACCGAGAGGGCGCCGCCAGGGGCGAGGCCGGCCGACGAGAGGCCCCGTCGGAGCCCCTGGCCTCTGCGCGGTCGTGCGCGCGCGCCTCCCCCACGCAGGAGGAGGAGGAGGAGGAGGAGGAGGAGGAGGAGGAGGAGGCGGAGGAGGAGGAGGAGGAGGAGGAGGAGGAGGAGGGAGGAGGAGGGAGGAGGAGGAGGAGGAGGAGGAGGAGGAGAAGGAGGAGGAGGCGGAGGAGGAGGAGGAGGAGGAGGAGGAGGAGGAGCGCGCGCGCCCTCCGAGGCCCGGGGGCCCCGAGGGGGCCCCGAGAGGGCGAAAAGGTCGGGGACACCTCGGGCCAGGACCGCGCCCAGCAACACGCCCGAGCGGAGGGGCCCAGGGGACCAGCTCCGCTTCGCAGTACCTGCGGTGCACGAACAGCTGCCCGTCCGGGTCGTCGGAGGCCACGATGAAGCCCCAATCCTTGCGGCCGTCTGCATGCTGGGCAGAAGGCCGCCAGGGAAGGTGAGGCTGGACACGCGTCCGATCTGCGACCACATTTGAACCGTACCCCTGCACGTCAGGTTTCTGAACCGCCGGCCGGGGTTCAGAATTCGAAGGAACTCTGCAGCCGAAAAAAAAAACCAGCGTGGGTGTCCGATAGCCCCACGTCGCCTGGACCCGCAGGGGCAGGCATCGCGCGTGGTCGCAGATCCGAAGCTCCACGGCACGTCCTCGCTCGCACTTCCTCCGCAATCGGGGATCAAGCTCTGGGGAGCATCCGGCCCCTGCATTCAACACGGCCCCCGCCTGACCCAGCCGCCGGCATTTGACCCCCCGATCCTCTTCGCGGTGCCAGCCCTGGAAGGTCCCCCGCATGCATTCTCCCACCTGACCGGTGGCCTCGAAGTCTTGCTGCTGTTCTTGGGCATCGAGGCAGTCACCAGCACCAACGTGCTCGATGGGGAGATTCAAATCCATGTAAGCGTGGGCACCCTCATCGTAGAAGAACCGTACAACGAAGTCGTCTGCCTCTGCACCGCAGGCCTCCTCTACATATGATTCTACACTGGCCCGTACCTCATCGAGCTTTTCCTCTGAGGCCAGGGCTGGCCCATGGACGTGCAGCTCCCGAAGAAGAGCTTCGAGACAACATGTGTGCCAAGAGTGCTTCTGGAGCTTGAGCCGCAGGGTCTCCGCTGCAGAAGCCCTGTCGTCGAGCTCGTCATTTTCAAGAGACGCGTTGCCACCTCGAAGGCTGCAGAACTCACTGTCCATGCGCTCAGACTGCTCCCGCAAGGAGTCGAGAGCCTTACATACCCAAGCGACATGTCGTTGTTTTTCGGGGCTCGCATCATTCTGGGCCACGATAGCATCTGCGGCCCGAACGGTCTTGAACACACCTGCAGAATCTACCTTCTCCGAAAACTCCCAATATCGCGTGACCAGGTCCCCCTCCTCAGGCCCTTGCGAGCAAAGCTGGTCCTTCCACTGTTGCGCCTGCTTCTTAACCCGCTTGATCTTCTCTTGCAACCGGCGTCGGGCACTGCAGAAATTAGTGTCGTGAGTTTTCTGCGTCGCCATCTGCGTAAGCTTCTTCTCTGTGGCTTTGCCATGCTTCAGCTTGAACCACACATCACGGTCGGCATCGACGGGGTGCACCAGTTTGTCCCACTCTTCCAAAAGGTCTTCGCCCTCCTGCAACGATGACCCCAAGAGCCTTTCGGCGTCTTGTTTGCAGAATGGCTTACGTCGGGATGCCATTCCTTGTGGGTGCGAAGAATCGGCGGGGTCGAAGCACAGCAACTAAGAGACCGCAGCGGATTGAGCCAAAACGGCCTTCAGGCCAGGTGATGGGGGGAGACCACGCGTGGACAGCTCGTTGCTCAATTGATTTTGCCTCGGGGAATCTACAGGCACGGCAGTGCTTGCACTTTCCCCTGGCCATCGGGGATCCGCCCCGCTCTCTGGTCCATTGGGCCCCAATTCCTTGGACGATTCCCCCCCGCTCTTCTTCAAGGCGGTTAGACTGCCGTTTACTACTTAGTTGAAAGTTGAACTTGCCCGTAGCTTAACCAACCTTAGAGTGATCGCACGTTGCCTTCAGCTTGCCTTGTTGGCATGTTACTCTCAAGTTGCAGCATTCCTCATTGTCGGCCTATATGCTGCCTTTACGTACATGTGGGCCTGCTTGATGCGTGCCCCATCTAGCTCGTACCTTGTCTTTCCAAAGTGTTTTGAAATTCCCGTCAGCTTGCTGTTTGCTTGCTTTGGGTTTGCATATCGCTTCACTGTCGCTTGCCTGCTGCTGGAATGCCCGTAACTCGCCTCCAGCCCAGCTTCAGCGCCCCGTGGGGGCGTTCTGCAGGCTCCCCGGGATTGTCACGAGCTCCAGTAGGAAACCTATCTGGGTTTGCAGGGCTATGAGCACTTCTGGCGTGCTATTCAATCATCGTGGAGCTCCCCGGGCCCAGCTCTAAAACCTGGTGGGTTTTTTTGGGGTCGCCTGGGACGGCGCGGAAAACCTGATGAACTTTGATTTCGGGCCCAGGGCGAATCTAATTTCCCCAATTAAGGGCACTGAACTGACTGGACTGACTGACTGAACTGACTGGGCTGATTGGACTGCTCGAGCCAGCTAGGCGCGCGCACGTTTGATTTCAACAACGGAACGCGTACCCCGTGGCGCAACCAGAAGCATGCCGTCTTATGTACAGCAGCCGAGAGCACAACCTATGGCGCATAGAAAAGAAGGCCGGTCGATGCTCGGCGGCCGAGCGCGCAACCCATGGCGCAAACAAAAGCAGGCCGTTTTATGATGGGTGGCCAAGGGCACAACCCATGATGCGCGTAACCTATGGCGCAACCAACAACAGGCGGCTTGACGCTCGGCCACCGAGTGCGCGACACGTGGCGCAACCACAAACAGGCCGTTGTCCGCATTCTCGCCCGCGGAAGGTGCAACCAATGGCGCAACGATCAACAGGACGCTTTAGATTCGGCCGCCGAGCGCGCAACCCGTGGAGCAACGTGCCGTTTTAGTCTCGGCCACTGTGCGCGCCACCTACGGCGCCAAGAAGAGCAGCCCGTTTTAGTTTCGGGCGCCGTGCGCGCATTCCATGGCGCCACCCATGGACAAGGCAACCGGTGGCGCAACCGACGGGGCAACTCACGGATGGCGCAACCTATGGCGCAGCCCATGCACGGCGGGACCCATGGCGTACCCCATGCCGCAACGTATTGCGCAACCCATGGTGCAACTTGTGATGGCGTAGCCCATGGCGCAGCCCATTTCGCAACCTGTGGCCCCGAGTGGCTGGCTCTCACAGCTTCCACGGGGCTTCACCCGACTCATGTTCTGGCGGCGGGGCCCGAACGGTGAGCCGTCTCGTGGTTTTTCCAGGAAAGGGCTTCAGCCCAAGGTTCTCTTTTAGAGGTTTACCCCCAGAATCAACTTGAGGTGGGCTGGCGAATTTCTTTTGTGATCAATAATGAAGACAGGGCGGGCCGGCGAGTTGAAAGTTGAGGTTGTCTCGAGCGAAACGCTTGTTTTGCAGAACTTGCTGAGGATGTCTCGAGCGAAACGGCTGTTCTGTGTTATAGATTGTCCTCGCCTGGGGACCAGAATTCAGAGGATCTCTCAAATGAAATGTTTGTTTTAACGCTTCCAGGTCTTGAGGATGTCTCGAGCGAGATGCTTGGTTTCACGCATCCAGATTGCCCAGGCAGATGTCTAGCATGAGGATGTGTTGAGGATCTCTCGAGCGAGATGCTTGTTCTCACGCGTCCAGATCGCCCAGGCGGATGTTTAAAATGAGGATGTGTTGAGGAAGTCTCGATCGAGACGCTTGTTTGCACGTGTCCAGGTTGCCCAGGCGGATGTCCTGCATGACGATATGTTGAGAATGTCTTGAGCGAAACGCTTGTTTTCACGTGTCCTGGTCGCCGCCCAGGCACAGCATAGCCCTCGGCACGGTGCAAACAGATCGGCACACTCAACATTGCAACCTGACATGTTCCCTGGCACGTTCCGTGGCGCGTCCCGTGGCGAGCCCCCATGGCACGTCGCGCGACGCGACCCCTGGCGCACGTCCCGTGGCACGTCCATCAGCACGTTCCGTAGCGCGCCCCCTTGGCACGTCCCGCGGTGCGTCCCCATGGCACGTCCCCTGGCACGTCGCCTGGCGCGTCCCTTGGGACGTTCCGCGGCGCGTCCTCCTGGCGAGTCCCCCTGTCAATTAGCTCTGGGGCAGCTACCATGTGTTCAGGCAGCTCGAGCTTAAGATCCAAATCAGTTCGGTCAGGACTCGGATGCAGAGGAGGACTCGATCCACAACGCTATAGAGCACACTTGCGGCATGGCACATCGCAGTTCAGCACGGCGCAGCACAGCACAGCCCTCGGCACGGTACATCAAGATCGGTACACTCAACATTGCAACCTGACATGTTCCCTGGCACGTTCCGTGGCGCGTCCCCATGGCACGTCGCGCGGCGCGTCCCCTGGCACGTCCATCAGCACGTTCCGTAGCGCGCCCCCTTGGCACGTCCCGCGGTGCGTCCCCATGGCACGTCCCCTGGCACGTCGCCTGGCGCGTCCCTTGGGACGTTCCGCGGCGCGTCCTCCTGGAGAGTCCCCCTGTCAGTTAGCTCTGGGGCAGCTACTATGTGTTCAGGCAGCTCGAGCTTAAGATCCAGATCAATTCGGTCAGGACTCGGTTGCAGAGGAGGACTCGACCCACAACGCTATAGAGCACGATCGCCGAATGGCACATTGCAGGCCAGCACGGCGCAGCACAGCTCAGCCCTCTGTAAGGTACATCGTGATCGGTACACTCAGCATTGCATGTGCCCGTCGCCCAATCAGGTGTCTTTGAAACGCCGCCACGCCTTACATTTCTATATTCCTTTCCTGGCTCGTGGGTTCGAACTGGGATGGGGTGCCGCTCTGGCGGCCCTGTGGCCGCCGTCGCCGCCCCGTCGCCGCCTCGTCGCCGCCCACCGTCTGGGCCGGTGTGCCGCTCTGGCGGCTATGTGGCCGCCGTCGCCGCTCCGTCGCCGCCCTGTCGCTACCCGTTGTTTGGGCTGGTGTGGCGGTCTGGCGGCTAAGTATTATAGTCGCCGTCGTCGCCCCCTCGCCGCTCCGTCGACGCCCGTACCTGGGCCTGTCTGGTGGTCTGGCGGCTGTTGCCGTCGTGGCCGTCCCGACGTTGATTGTACAACATAAAAGTCTGTCTCCTTTCTGGCAAAACAATAAAATGTCTCTCCCGGAACCAGGATTATCGCCCCCCCTGGGACTGTGCAGTCTACAAACGATTATGCCCCATCTTTCCATTCTAACAGCGAGCCATTACCACGATTTCGCAACATGGTTTTCAAACAACAAAAAGTCGACACACATACACACACACACACACTCTCTTGCCAATCGTAAAGAAACCCATCGGCTTTTCAACATGTTAGTCAATTCCGGCCAATGGTTGTTTTCGCACGTGCGTGTCGGCATCATTCGAAAACCCGTGCGCGCGTGCTGGGGGGCACGGCCCCTGTTCAATACTACCACCATGCGGGCCACTCGCGAACGTGCGAACGTCGGCCGCGCGCGCATGTCGAACTCCTTTCAAAACGTTCGTCGCCGACGCATGGACACCATCATCGCCATCGGCGTGATCAGCATCGGCGCCGTCTTTGGCCTTGCCGTTGTCATCGTCATCGTCGTCATGAGCATCGCTACTATCATCATCGTGTCTGCCGTTGTCGGCGTCGCCACTATACCGCGCCCGCCCGAACCACCGACTCGCACTGAAGTGCCCGCGCGTCAGCGCGGCATGCGAGACGCGATGGGGAACGAAGAAAAATTACTTACACTAGATAGATTGCTCGCTCCACATAGATTGCACAACACAGAATACTTGAAGCACACGGTTCGGGGCCCTCGCTGGCTAGCACACACATTGAAGGATACATACATCGATTAAAATCACGCACCTTTCATATTGCGAATACACATACGCATATGCACAAATATACCAATACACCAACACAACAACACAAAACATACCACCAAACAAGTACGCGATTCTCACCCACTTGCCAATATTCTCGAGCGCGAAAGATACCCGTACCCTTACCCAGACGGGGTGGCAAGGGGCCCTCGGGGCATCACCCCCCCTGGGTCCGGGTCGGCTCCCGAAACCACCATACATACCCGTGCCTAGACGGGGTGACCCAACCACCACCCCAGCTAGGTCCGGGTATGTATGGTTGTTTCGGGCACCGACCCGTACCCAGACGAGGTGGCGGCAAGGCCGAAAACGCTCTAGCGGGCGGCCCTTTTCACCCCAGCTGACCCCGGGTCCGGGTATGTTTTGGGCTAATGAAATATGTCCAATCGGCGGTCAGCCACGATTGTGGACAACACTCAAAGTCAGTAGTGCCCTCCGGAAGTGACGTGGCCGAGCGATACTCGGGGAGACGCGCATTGGCAACCCTGGGTTGACAAGCCAATCGTTGCAAAGCGGAGGTGAAGAACACGCAGAGAGTTGAAACGGGTAAACGAGCCACACAACACATGTTTTCCCGGAAAGGGCGCGAGCCCAGCGTTCCCTCTTAGTTTGTCAACTGTCCCCCGTGCCATGACTGAGGTGGGCCGGCGGATTCTTTTCCTGATATTTATCGAAATCGAGGTGGGCCGGCGGATAACAATTTGAGGATGTCTCGAGTGAAACGCTTGTTTTTCATAATTGGTTGAGGACGTCTCGAGCGAAACGCTGGTTTTGTAGAGTTGGGGGGCGTCTCGAATGAAACGCTTGTTTTTCCCAGATAAGCATGGGCCCAGGGTTCTCTTTTAGTGTGTTCACCCCCGGTTCTGACTGCTGTAGGGCCAGCGAAATAATTTTGCTATACGTAGCGGGGTCACGTGGGGCAGGTGAATTAGGAGTTTTGAGGATGTCTCGAGCGAAACCCTGGTGTTTCAGAATTTGTTGAGGATGTGTCGAGCGAAACGCTTGTTTTGTGTTATAGAATGTCCTCTCCGGGGACCAGAATTCAGAGGAGATCTCACATGAAATGCTTGTTTTCACGTGCCCAGGTCTTGAGGATGTCTCGAGCGAGACGCTTGGCTTCGCGCTTCCAGGCTGCCCAAGCACAGGTTTAGCGCCAGGATTGGTGGAGGATGTCTCGAGCGAGACGCTTGGTGTCACGCGTCCTCGTCGCCCAGGCGGATGTCTAGCATCAGGATGTGTTGAAGAAGTCTCGATCGAGATGCTTATTTCCGTGTCCAGGTTGCCCAGGCGGCTCCCTAGCATGAGGATGTGTTGATAATGCCTCGATATATACACGTGTTTCACGCGTCCAGGTCGCCCAGGCGGATGTCTAACATGGAAAGGTGTTGAGGATGTATCGAGCGAGGCGTTTGCTTTCACGTGTACATGTCGCCCAGGCGGACGTCTAGAATGAGGAGATGCTGAAAACGTCTCTAGCGAAACGCTTGTTTTCGCGTGTCCAGGTCACCAAGGGGGACGTATCACATGAAAATGTGTTGAGGATGTCTCGAGTGAACCACTTGTTTTCAAGTGTCCAATTCGCCCAAGCGGATGTCTAGCATGAGAATGGGTCGAAGATGTGTTTAGCGAAACGTTTGTTTTCGCGTGTCCAGGTCGTTGAGGCGGATGTCTAACATGAGGATGTTGAACGGATGTCTCGACCGAAACACTTGTCCCCAACACGTTCCGTGCCGCGTCCCCTTGGCACGTCCCGTGGTGCGACCCCATGGCACGTCCCCTGGCACGTCGCTTGGCGCGTCCCTTGGGACGTTTTGCGGCACGTCCTCCTGGCATGACCCACTGTCAACTAGCTCTGGGGCAGCCACTATGCGTTCAGGCAGCTCGAGCTTAAAATCCATATCGGTTCGGTAAGGACTCGGGTGCAAAGGAGGACTCGATCCACAACGCTACAGAGCACAATCGCGGCATGGCACATCGCAATCCAGCACGGCGCAGCACAGCGCAGCCCTCGGCACGGTACGTCAAGAAAGAGACACTCAGTTTTGCAACTTGGCACGTTCCTTGGCACGTTCCGTGGCGCGTCCCGTGGCGGGTCCCCCTGGCACGTCGCGTGGCGCGTCCCCTGGCACATCCCGTGGCACATCCATTGGTGCGTTCCGTAACGCGTCCCTTTTGGCACGCCCCGCGGTGCGACCCCATGGCACGTCCCCTGGCACGTCGCCTGGCGCGTCCCTTGAGACGTTCCGCGACGCGTCCTCCTGGCATGTCCCCCTGTCAATTAGCTCTGGGGCAGCTACTATGCGTCCATGCAGCCGGAGCTTACAATCAAGATCAGTTCGGTCTGGACTCGGATGCAAAGGGGGACTCGGTCCACAACGCTACAGAGCACAATCGCGGCATGGCACATCGCAAAACGGCACGGCGCAGCGAAGCACAGCCCACGGCAGGAAACAGCAAGACCGATACACTCAGCATTGCATTTGCCCGCCGCCCAATCAGGTGTCATCGGAAACGCTGCCATGCGTTACATTTCTATATTCCTTTCCGGGTTCGTGGGTCGATCATGCTCAGCATGTGCTGCGGATGTCTCGAACGAAACGCTGGTTTTGCAGAGTTGGGGTATCTAACATGGCGTCGGGCCCAGCGCCGAATTATGAGGAAACGCACGGGGGCCGAAAAGCGCTAATTACCCGAACGCATGTGCCAATACAGGAAAGTAATGCGTTCTTGCTCTGAACAGGGGGTTGCGCTTTGGGGGCCTCTCCAGGGAAGACATTGCGATAATGTCTCGAGCGGGAGCGCGAATTCAGCGTATCCAGGTCACGCAGGGGGGTATCTAACATGGGAAAGAGCGTGTTCGATCGCTGCGCGGGACGACCGAGCTCGCGGTCCTCCTGCTGGCCATGGTTGGCAGGCGCGGCGTGTGGGCTGGCGACAGCGGGGAGCTGATTGGAAGAACAACCTCGAACATGTGATGTCCAATAACGTTTTGGGCCAAAATGGCGGCGTTGCATCCTCATCAATCTCCTCCTCGTCGTCTACTTCTTGCGCCTGCTCTTCCTCCTCCTCCTCCTCCTCCTCCTCCTTCCCCTCCTCCTCCTCCTCCTCCTCCTCCTCCTCCTCCCGTCCTCCTCCTCCTCCTCCTCCTCCTCCTCCTCCTCCTCCTCCTCCTCCTCCTCCTCCTCCTCCCCCTGCGCCACCGCCTCCTCGTCCCCCTCCCCCTGCCCCTGCCCCTGCTCCTCCTCCTCCTCCTCCTCCTCCTCCTCCACCTTCTGTTTCTCCTCCTGCTCCTTCTCTTCCTCCTCTCCTTCGGTTTCCTCCTCTTGCTCCTCCTTTACCTGCGGCGTCCTGCATTTTTTCGCCATTGCTCTTCCACCTCCCTTTGCTCTTCCCACTCTTCCACCATCCTCCTCGGGGCCCTTTGCAGGGCCCCCAAACATAGGCTCGCCCCCCCTTGCCCTACGCGGGCCCAGACCAGGGAGGCGGCGACTCGTTTGATATTTTGGATGTGGGCATACCACTTACCAAGGCCTACACATCAAATAAGAATACGCTTCGCCAAGCGAAAGGTCACCTGAAAAAATGCGCGCGTTGTTTGGTTCTACCCGCCTTCGTTTCCACACGGGGTAAACGCGAGCCCGAACATGGTCGGACATGCACGAGCCTGGGGGGTTGGGAATGCTCTTGTTGCCTACGGCCTGGCGCAGGGAGCAAGGCCCTGGGGTCCGCGGGAGAGGAACCGGAGCCTCGCGCGCACGGCCGGGCGGCAACGGCGGGGTTCCCGAGGGTGCCGCCGTGGCCGTCGCGGCCTTTGCGGCGAGCCAGGCGTTGATGGTGGGGGAGAACGACTCCTGCCGGCCGTGGGCTGGAGACCGCCACCCGCTGCCCCGCCCTCTCGGCCCTCTCTCTAGCCCCCTCCCATGCCCCCATCCCTCGTCGTGTCCTCCCGTGCCTCCCCTGCCTACGCGACCGCGCCTTCGCACGCGGCGTCGGAATGGCAAACGCATCAGAAGCACAGGGCACCACATTGCTATCGAACTCCATGTGCCATTGTCCTCGTCCATCTCCACGTCGTCGCCGTCGTCCTCATCATATATGTATATATACACACATATATATATATATATATATGTATCAACCGCCCCCTTTGCCTCTTCGTCGTCCCCCTCGCTCCGATGTTGCCCTCTGCTTCCTCTTGCGCTTCGGACCTCCCTTTCGATTCCCTTGAAGAGAAACGCAATCTGGAGCTTCATGCTGGGACTGGTCAGATCGCCCAGGCCTCGGCCCAGTGTGGGGCCCCGTGACAGTCAGAGCGATGCTTCGATGCAGCTCCCACCAAGTGTTCATGTCCTGTCGTGCGCACTCCGGCATCAGAAGCAACAACTGTACGATGTGACAAGCTGTACAGTTTTCCAACTGTACCTCGCATGCCATGAACCCCGAAGGCGCGGGCCGAAGTGAGGGGCTGGCCCGAGCTTGGGACCCAATCCAACACAGTATGGAAGGCGGCACAACTCGAGTTAGGGCCTTCATTATCCAAACAGCACTGGCACTGAGAGGTTTCTACTTGCCTTCTACGCAAACGCCCGTGTTTTGCCATGTCGGCTGCTGGCGCGTGGACTCATGCGCGTGGACGCATGCACGTGAACTTTTGGGGCGCACTGTACTGCCCACGGCTGTTGTTGCTTGAGCTCCTACACCGTTGCTGATTCGACCCTTCAATTTGGACTCGTGTGCGCTGTTGCTGTTGAACTCGCACTTCTACGAAATCAACACACTTGATTCACCCACTCCAGTGCCCTTTGTGTCTTTTCAAATGAGGCATGCCTCCCCAGGCTCGCGCCCAATTTTTCTCGGAAAGGGGCTCAGGCCCAGGATTCTCGTTTAGATTTTCTCCCACCGGCCTCGACTTGGGATGGGCCGGCGAATTTCATCTGCGATAAATAACAAGATCGAGGTGGGCCAGCGAATTAGATTTTGAGGATATTCCGAGCGAAACGCTGGGTTTTGCAATTCCGATAGATAAAAACAGGGTGCTGTAAGCATTCGTTTGTTGCGGATGTCTCGAACGAAACGCTTGTTTTATATAATTTGATGAGAATGTCTCGAGCGAAACATTTGTTTTGTGCTATAGATCGTTCCTCTCGTGGGGAGGGACCAGAATTCAGAGGATGCCTCAGGTGAAATGCTTGTTCTCACGTGCCCAGGTCTTGAGGATGTCTCGAGCGTGACGCTTAAATTCACGCCTCCAGGTTGCCCAGGCGGATGTCTAACATCAGGATTTGTTGAGAATGTCTCTAGCGATGCGCTTGTTTTCACGCGTTCAGGTCGTCCAGGCAGATGTCCAGCATGAGGATGTGTTGAGGATGTCTCTCGAGAGACGCTTGTTTTCGCTTGTCCAGGTCGCCCAGGCGGATGTCTAGCATGAGGATGTGGTGAGGATGTGTTGAGCGGAACGTTTGTTTTCACGTATCCAGGTCGCCCAGGCGGATGTCTAACATGAGGATGTATTGAGGATGTCTCCAGAAAGGCGCTTGTTTTCACGTGTCCAGGTCGCCCGGGCGGGTGTCTAGCGTGAAGATGTGTTGAGAAGGACTCGGGCGAGACGCTTTGCTTTCACGTACCCAGGTCGCCCAGGCGGATGTCAAACAGGACGATGTGTTGAGGATGCCTCTAGCGAGACGCTTGCGGTCACGTGTCCAGGTCGGCCAGGCAGATGTCTAGCATGAGGAAGTGTTGAGGATGTGTTGAGCGAAACAAATGTTTTCACCTGCACAGGTCGCCCAGGCGATGTCTAACATGAAGATGTTCGGAGGATGTCTCGAGCGAACCGCTCGTGTTCGCGTGTCCAGGTCGCCTGGGCGGACGTCTAGCATGAAGATGCGTTGAGGATGTGTTGAGCGAAACGCTTGGTTCCACAGGTCCAGGTCGCTCAGGCAAATGTCTAGCATGAGGAGGTGGTGAGAACGTCCCGAGCGAGACGCTTGCTTTCTCGTGTCCAGGTCGCCCAGGCGGATGTCGAACTTGAGGATTTATTGAGGATGTCTCGAGCGAAACGCTTGTCGCAGTAGAGTGCGTCGCAGTCCAACCCCGCCCGTCCGTGGGGCGTCCCCTTGCGCCCTGGAGTACCCCCTGGCGCGTCCCTTGCGACGTTCAGGCGTGACGTGCCCTGGCACGTCCCCTAGCACGCCAGTCGGCGTGGCACGTTCCCTGGCTTGTCCTTTGTTGCGTTTCCTTGCTCGTCCCCAGGCGTTTCCCCTGCCCGTTTCGTGGCGGGCCCGTTGCAACGTCCCTTGGCATGGCGTCCTCTGGCCGCCCCTTGGCACGCGCTTTGGCACATCCCGCGGCAGGTCCCTGGCACGTCCACGGCTAATGCGTCCCTTGACACGTCCCCTAGCGCATCCCCTGTTGCGCCCCTGGCGCATCCTGGTCCGTGAGCCTGTGCCCCGTGTCGTGTCATTTCTTTTGGGAGCTGAGTCGGATTTTGAGGTCGAATTGATTGAACGTCCTCCACTGTTTCACTTCAACTAGCTCTGGGGCGGTGTGCTCAGGCAGCTCGAGCTTGAGATCCAGATCAGTTCGGTCAGGACTCGGATGCAAAGGAGGACTGGATCCACAACGCTACAGAGCACAATCGCGGCATGGCACATCGCAAGGCCACACGGCGCAGCACAGCACACAGCCCTGGGCACGGTACAACAACATCCATACACTGAGCATTGCAATCGCCCCTCGCGCGATCAAATGTCTTGAAAACATTGCCATGCTTCACATGTCCATATCCCTTTCCTGGTTCGTGGGTCGATCATGTTACACAAGCACACTTGGCAGGCAAGGAACAGAAAAATACCCTAGGGGAGTTCGATCGAGGACGCAGACGGCGGGTGTCGACGGCTTCGGATACAGAGGTTGAATGACACGCGAGCAAAAAAAACGCTCGCGGCGCTCTGGGATCGCGCTCTCGCTCGGAATGTCCTCATAAACTACTCAGGAACCGCGCTTTCGCCTGAGAGAGACTTCCTTGCCATCCCCTCTTGCTGATCCTTCTCGGTGTCCATCTTCTCCCTCTCTTCCGCTTGCCCTCTTCCCTCCTCCCGCCTTTCCTCCACTCCCTTCCTCCTCGCAATCTCCCTTGTCCATAGTTTATGTGGTTCCTGCTGTAAGTGCTACGCCAAAGTCACGTGGCAGGCAAGTCATGTATAGCTCCCAAACGGGGTACGATCGACGACGAAACGGATGGGCATCGAGGAATTTGGGGTATACATGTTGAGTAAAACGCGGGCAACGAAGAAGGAGCAATCTCAAACAAACTAATGTTGCTGTTGTCGCCGTTATTGGAATCTCATGTAACTCATGTATGAAAATCCGCCGGCCCCCTTGTGGGGCCATCAGGCTGCGAAGGTTAGGCTTGCAGCTCCCTGTACAAGCTGGATTTTCCAGTCTCCACAGTCCTGCTTTCTGCTTCCTTACTGATAATTGTTGCTTAACGCGCGAGGAGGGGGAGACGAAAAGCGCCCTGGCTAGCGTCCGCGAATCGCGTTGTCTGCATTCCCGGGAGGTCGTGGGGCACGTAAAAATACTTGATATTCGTGCCCCCGAAGCCACAATCCCTGGTAACGTACACCATATTCGCGTCCCCGAGGACATAACGCTTTGTAAATTACAATATTCGCGTCCCCGAAGCCATGACCCCTCGTAAATTATGTGACATTCGCGTCCCCGAAACCATAAACCATTGTACATTACAAGATGCTCGCGCCCCCGAACCCATAAACTTTTGAAAACTATGGAATGTTCGCGCCACCGAAGCCATACACACGTCAAACTTATATCCGATTCGCGCCCCTTCGTAAACTACAACGTATTTGCGCCCCCGAGGCCACAAACCCTTGCAAATTACACCAGATTCGCGTCCCAGAGGCCAGAAACCTTTGTAACTTACTCAATAATTGCACCCCCGAGGCCACATACCTTTGTAAGGTCACAATAATTGCGTCCCCGAGGCGTCAAACCCTAGTAAAGTATACAATATTCGCTTCCCCGAAGCAATGAACCGTCGTTAATCATGTGATATTCGCGCCATCGAAGCCATAAACCATCGTAAATTAACATTGGCCCTCGCGTGAACTCCCGACACAGCTCTGGCAAGTCCCACTCTAGGAGAGAGGGGCCGGCGGCACGGGGGCGAGGCCCTTACGGATGCGGTTGACCCCCCCTGTCCAGCGCGCGTTTAGAGGCCTCCTGGATGGGGTCGGAGTAGATGGGGTCGGAGGATCGCGCCGCATCGTTGATACATCGGCGATACATCGTCGATGCATCGGCGATGCACCGGCGATGCATCGTCGACGTTGCCGACGCATCGGCGACGTCGACGTGACGCAAATCGGGCTGCACATCGAGCCGCATCGGCGATGCATCGGCGATGCGGCGCTATCCTCCGACCCCATCTGCTCCGACCCCATCTAGGAGGCCTAGAGCGTTGTTGCTTCCAGTGAAGTGCCCCCCTTGTCCCCGGGCCTGGCGCCCCGCTTGTCTCTGGGGGGAAGCCTTCCGCCTCGGACTGCGCCCCTGGGCCCCCAGGCTCATGACCACGTCAGCGGCTCCCGCCTGACGCCTGCTCGCACGGTGTACGGCCTGGACGCTTGGAACGACAGCGACAAGCCGAGGCCCCGCAGCGCGGCCAACTCCTCCTCCTCCTCCTCCTCCTCCTCCTCCTCCTCCCCCTCCTCCTCCTCCTCCTCCTCCTCCTCCTCCTCCTCCTCCAGTGTGGCCAAGCGCCTGCTTGGGCGGCCTGCGCCCTCCACGCGAGACGCTCGAGCGTCGGCCCCCCGAGCTGGATCATCCAAAGTGCCCTCTGCAGATCTCGAGGGGCCGCTTCGTCCTCGCCGTCGAGGAGGAGGAGGAGGAGGAGGAGGAGGAGGAGGAGGAGGAGGAAGAGGAGGAGGAAGAGGAGGAGGAGGAGGACCGTCGGCAGCCGTCTCCCGCGCTGGGGCCGCCGAGGCGCTCTCGGGGGGCCTCTGGCGGCGCCGCCCGGGGTCCGTCGGCGACGAGCCCCTTGGGGGGGAAGCGAGAAGCGGCGGGCCCTCTCCGAAGGCTCGGAGGCGGAAGTCCCCGGGCCTGCTAACAAAAAGCTTTCCAGGCCTTGCCCCGGAGACACGGAGACCTTCCCAGAGGGCGCGAGGGCTTCTGGGAAGGCCTTCTCCTTCTCACTTCCCCCCCTCGCTCGCCACCGAGTCTTCCCTTCCGCTCCCGCGGGCGCTGAACGAAGGCTCTGTGGAATTGATCGCTATGCCCTTGCGGGCGTCCTTCATCATCTCCCCGCTGAGGACTCCCGGTCCCCACGGAGCCGCCATCGAACGAGAGGCTTGCAAGATCGGGAGGAGCGATGTGAGATCTCCTGTGCACCTGGAGATCCTCTAGACTGCGCTGTCAACGCTGCACGCGGGGCATTGGCATGCTGGGCGCTGCTCAACGGCGTACTTGAAGGGCTCCAGCCAGCACAACACCGAAAGCGTATGAACTGAGACCGGGCATGCTGGCGAGCAGCAGCTCCATTGGATCATACCCCCATGCACCATAGGGAGATATCGAATCGTGATCATGGTATGGTGGCTAAGTGCCCTGTGCCCATGAGCCCAGCAGTCTGTTAACCGCATGTACGCGTATCAACCTTGCTGATCATGAAAGTGGGGTCCACGGACATGACCACTGTTGCTGCATAACCTCTTGCATATCCATTCGGGACGGGGAGGGTCGGGGACAGTACCATCCTCATGAGCAACTTCACCGTGACCCCGATTGTGTCCATTCACATCGTACTCACATTCCAGTATGCCTTACGAATGTGTTCAAAGTACGCGTTTTTAAACGTACATCGAATCGAAAGCCATACCGAAACACACATAATCGATAGCCTCCCATAACATCAAGTAGTTCAGCACTGCCCCCGAACCAGACGAAGCACCCCAAGGAAGGCGAGGAAGCCGAGGCGGAGGACCAAGCGGAAGATACAAACACGATAACCAGGATCAGGGGAACAAGCGGCAGCAGCAGGAGAGCACGTGAAACGACACATGACAGACAGGAGACCGCCCGAACCGGGTCCGAGCAGGTGGGGTCGGAGGATCGCGCCGCATCGCGCCGCATCGCCGATGCATCGGCGACGTCGGCGGCGCAGCCAGGTGTGGAGCACATCAGGGCCCACCTCGAGCCGCACCGGCGATGCCATCGGCGATGCGGCGCGATCCTCCGACCCCATCTGCCTCGACCCCATCTGGGAGACCTCGAGAGTCGGGGGCGGCCAAGAGGGGGGGACGCAAATCATGGCCGGCGGCCTCTGCGCGGCCCAGGGCGGGGGGGTCGGGGAGGCACTGAAATAAGAAGAGGCGCCATGACGCCCCGCAATGATACTCACCCCCCCCTAGAGCCCGTTCGCTTATTCGGGCCTATCGCGCGCGTGACCAGGGGGGGGGGTTCGTCGCGCCGGTCACACCACGGCGGGGGTGCGCCTTTGGTGCCGCAACATGCCCGTAAGCACCGCAGTGCGCCTGCGAAAAGCAATCGCCTGCGGCCCGACATGATACTCCCCCCCCCGCCATGATGCTCACCCCCTCCTCCCGGTCCTCACCCCCCTCCTTGCCGCCCCCGAGAGAGAGGGGGCTTCGGGAAGGGCGCCCCCGCGCCGGGGCCGCTGCCTCCTCGGAGTCCGACCCCGACAGGCCGGCCTGGCCGGACGCGGAGCGGCACCGACGGCCGCGGCCGCGGGCGGAGCGGCACCGGGGAGGAGGGGTGCGGAGGAGGAGGCGAACCTCGGGGAGGCGAGGCGGAGGGCGGAGGGGACGCGGAGAGCAGGGGGGCAGGAGCGACTGCCTACCAAGCCACCCCAACCCAAACCGAAGGCCCGAATTTCGGGTTGGGGGGGGGGACGGGTTCCATGCGTGTTTTCCCTGTGCCCCGACCCCCCCCCCACTGGAAATGGAGGATCAAGTTGGGCCTTCGGGTCAGGTTGGGGTGGTCTGGTGGGCGGCGAGCGAGGCGGAGGGCGGAGGAGACGCGGAGAGCAGGGGGACGGAGCGGGAGGCAGGATCCGTCAACGATCGGATCGGGACATCGGATCGGACCGGGGCGTGCGTCGGGTCGGGCCGCATCGGCACCGAGACGACATCGAAGCGGATCGGCGGCGCCCAGGATGCACAGCTACGCCGTGCAGGCATCGGGCCGCATGGGATAGCCAGGAAATCCACATCGAATCGGATCGAGCTGGGTGAACTCGGTATCGAATCGGATCGATCGGATCGGAATTGGCCGCGGGAGGGAAAGATGGAGGCAAAGGGAGAACGGGCGCGGGAGGCGCGACAATGCGATGGGGGGACATGTTTTGGAGAGGCGGGGGTGGGAGGGAAGGGGAAGAGGATTAGGCGGGTAAGGAGCAGCACAAGCGCGGGGAGGAAGAGGGTAACTGTTATAGGAATGCTGCGTGAGCTTCAAAAAAGACAGTGGATCGTTGCCCGTGAGAGTGCATCCGACCGAACAGCTGTTGAGAACGAACACGCGCGCGCGTAAAGGCGATGATCGCGCTTAGATTATTCGCAGTACCTGAGCTCGGAAACTCGCCACAAGAAAACAGGTACATCATGTGGCAGCAACGAAGCAAGATGGGCCAGTTAGTTCGGATGATGAGACCCATCAGCCCTCAGTTAGTTGTCACCCCCTTCTTCCCATTCGTGGAGGGGCTTCGTATTGACATGCACCCCCGACCCCACCCGACGCGGGGCGAACCTGGGACCAGGACAACCCCCCACACCAGCCCTGCCAGGGAAATGAAAAATGCAAGCTGCTGCAAAAGCTGAACCACGCGCGGGCATCAAGCAATCACGTTGCCCTGCTCTTTGACAAGAACGAGGGTTGCGCCGGCACATTGCCTGCTGCGCGCAGGCCCATCGCCCCTGTCAACTAAACGTGAGTGAACACAGCATCTGGCAACGATCATGAGCGGACGCACCGCGATGACGTCGCATTGCTATTTGACGGGGGTGATAGGGGGTGCCCTGGCACGCGCGGCGCACCTCGCCTGCGTGGCTGGCGTCTGCATTGGTTCCCGATGATGGTCGATGGCGGCCCCTGCCCCTGCTGAGACTCGAGTGCTCCTTGTGCGGTGGGAGGGCGGGTGGAAGTGAGCGAGACGGCCGTCCTTCGGTGGGGGGGGGGTAGCTTTTGACCCCTCCCCTCCAGACCCCTGCCCCCTGGGTCTGGGGGGCGGTCACGGGTCGCTAGAGCGCCAAAGACGGCTCCAAGAGGGCCCGATCTATCCGAAGATGGCCTCCAAGATCGCGCAAGATAGCCCAACATGATTTAATGTATCTTCCCATCTGCCTTCAAGGAGGCCCCAAGATCGCCCAAAGATGGCTACAAGTGACCACGAAGCCTCCAAAGCACGCCCCCGGCAGCCCCATCTCCTGTGGAAGCACGAAGTAAATGAATGTTCGTTGCTATCTAGCCTTGCCGCTTCTGATGGGCTTGTGAGACCTCACGATGGCTCCACGGTGGCCCAGGAGAGCCACGAGAGGGGCCCAGGAGGGCTCCAAGACGGCCCAATGACGCCCCCAAAGGGGCCCCAATAGGCAATTGTTCGGCCTCTGCCGGGAGGGGGGCGTGATCAGGAACCGCCTTCTCTGGTCGATGGGCTCCAAGACGGCCCCAGGGATGCCCCAAAAAGAGGCCCAAAAGAGGCCCAGATGGCCCGAAGACGGCCCCAAGAGATCCCAGAAACAAGGCTTCCAACAGTGCCCCGATTCTCCGCCGCCCCCTGCCCCCATGGGGTCCACAATGCCGTTGGAGGGGAGGAGCCAGGGGGGCCCGAGCTCGCAAACGCGTCTCACGGGGCTTCTGGAGCACCCGACGTGACGGGCCCCGAGACGGCCTGAACAGTGTGCCGAGACAGCCCCAGAGAGCGTCGACCTGGCCCAGGGTAGCCCCACGACGGTCCAGGATGGCTTCAAAACAGCACACGAAGCTCCCAAAGACTCCTGGGACCGCCGAGAGGGCCACAATACGCGAAAAACGTCCCATTCCCTACAAGAGAACCGTCCTCAGACGGCCCATGAGGCCCCCAAGAGGGCTCGAAGACGGCCCAATATGGCCCCAGGAGGGCCCCAAGACGGCCCCAAGGGCTCCAAAGACGGCCCACGAGGGCCGCAAGAAAGGCCCAAGAGGAGCGACATAGAAAGACATCTCGAGCCGTTCCCCCCGCCATGGCCCCAGAGACCTCCGAGGCGCCCCCAAAAGGCCTCCAGGAGGCCTCCAAGAGGCCCCAAAAGGCTTCCCCAAAAGCCCTTAAGAGGCCCCAAAAAGCTAACTAAATGCCCCCCAAAGCCCTCACCCGCATTTGCGTCCTGAAGGCTCTTCCACAAAACTCCCAGTCAGCTCTCCGCTGGAGGACTCCCCGAAGCCCTCAAGCAGCCCAGTGACAAACCCCAGCAGCCCCACTTGCCCCCAAAAGTTCCTTCCTTTCTCTGCCCTCCTCCTTCCCGCCTCCGCTCCTCCGCCTCCTCCTCCTCCTCCTCCTCCTCCTCCTCCTCCTCCTCCTCCGCCACCCTCGCAGGCGTAAAAACACCCAGCCCCTCCAGCTGCAACATCGCCTACCGAACGCCCTGGACGTCTCTACTCCGCTGGGGGCCGGCGGAATGGCGTCAACCACTGGATTGCAGCTCCGCGTAGCTCCCCGATGTCAAGCTTCATCGTTGTTGGCGCTCTTGCTTCACAACATACTTACATGCGCCTCTCCTCCAACTAACTCTCCTGGGCATCGCTTTTGGATGGGCTGGTGGGGATACGCAAAACGCCAAGAATTACCAGAGCCCAGGGTCAAGATTAGCTTGGCAAGGTGGCCAAGGGAAGGGTAACCACTTGGGCCAAAGATCACCTGATTGCGCCTCAACGGATACACTTGGCACCCGGTCCAACATGCACAACAAACCATGTGATGCCCAATGAGAAACTGACCCGCTACCGTGCCCCCTGGCACGATAAGGCGTGCTGGAAGACCAGGGGTTCTCTAAGGTTTCTGCATTCTAACAGGGGCCCGCCCCTACGCAGCAGAGTGCTTCATGCATTCCACCCCCTCCCGAGGCCACGCTCCCTTGTACAACAAAAAGGGTCCGCCCCTCCGAGGCCACGAGCCCCCGCTGAAGACCACGGCTCTGCGTCCCGAGCTTCCAGGACTACCCATGCAGGCAACCGGGGACAAGCCGCCTCGAAGGCGGCCCAAGATGGCCAAAGGCGGCCGGATACGGAGAAGGCATTCGATGATGAACCATGAGGAATCCAGGGTCTGGAAGCCCGTGGCAGCTCCAATCCTCGATTGGACATGGATATCGCCGCCCTCATCCAATAAGGAATCCTCCTGGGCAGATTCCTGAAACAGCGCCTCCACCGCATGGCCTCAAGACGGCCCAAGTTGCCTCCAAGAGGGCCCACAAAGGCCACGAACTGGGCTGGCACGGTGGTGGCATTTACCGCAGGCACCTGGGTATTACCAAAGCTGTCCGATACATTGCTCCAAGATCGGTTGCAGCAACGGCGGGGCTGAGTTTTGACCGTGGCAATTACCAGCAAGCCTCCACATTGTCCCTTTCCTCCTTCTCGTCGACGCCTTCCTCTTGATCCTCCTCTTCCATCTCCGCCTCATCCTTTTCCTTCTCTTCCTCGTTATCGTCTTCCCCGGTACACTACCCCATCGTTGCTGTGACCTTGTCCTACCGCTGCACCGCCGCGCTTGCGGCTTCAGAGCCCAGAAGGCAGCAATACCCAGAGACACGAACCTGCCCCGATACTCTTTGATGATGGGAATCTCCATTTCTCTGTACTCCTTCTTCCCTTCTGCCTGGTCCACCCCCCCATCCCTGCGCCCATACACACACCTACGTCAGGTTCGTGTCGTGCCGACTCCGGCGTTGGTTTCTGACACCGCGGGGATCGTTCAACCTCGCGGCCATTTCCGCAACGTACAAATCGTCCCACGTCGAGCGGTTCTGGGTCGCCCGCGGCGTTCAAACTGGAGCGCCGCTGGCGGGGTCCCCGCGGGTCGACACGACGCGAACCTACCGTTTCCAACCTTGCGGCCATTTCCGAAACGTAAAAATCGTTCTACGTCGAACGATTCTGGGTCGCCCGCGGCGTTCAAGATTGAACGCCGCTGGCGGGGTCCCCGCCGGTCGACACGACACGCACCTACTCCAGATTTGGTCATAAAAGGGAGGGGGTCTGGACCCTCCCAGACAAGCCATTTCAGACCCCCCCCCGTGGGATAACCCTCCAAAACATCGTCCCCAGACCCCCCCAGGCCCTCCAAGATGGCCTGGAAGAGACCCCCCCCGAAATGAGACCCCCCTCCCTTTACTACGAAGTCTGGAGTACCGTTTCCAAGACCGATTCGAGCGCATCGTCATGTCTTCTGCGGCGTTGCCAAACCAGCCTTTTCGCCCCCGCGGCGGTGCTGCTGGCCGACCCGCCACGAGGAGAAGGGGGGAGGGGAGAGCAGGAGGAGGAGGAGGAGGGAGGGAGGAGGAGGGAGGAGGTGGAGGAGGGAGGGAGGAGGAGGGAGAGAGGAGGTGGAGGAGGTTGAGAAGGAAGGAAAGAGGAGGAGGGAGGGGAAGGAGGAGGAGTGAGGGAGGAGGAGGGAGGAAGGAGGAAGAGGGAGGGGAAGGAGGAGGGAGGAGGAGGTTGGCTGACCCGCTACATGCTGCGCGCCGCGGGACTCGTTCGTTGATCCATCCAGGTATGCGGGCGTCAACCGAAGAGGCGGGCCACCGTCGGATTCTTGCGTCGGTGCGGTGGCGCCGAGTGGCGACATGCACCGCACATGCTTGAGCATAATGTTTCTGGCCGCCCTTGCACAGGGGAACATACAGTGACATACAAAAAACATGGGCCCCAGCGCAAGTCCGAGACATCCATGTGTGTTGTTATTGTTGTTGTTGTTGGTCTTGTTGTCGTTGTTATTGTTGTCGCTGTAGTTGTTGTTGAACTCTCATTTCTGAAGAAGAAACTATTGTTGATCCCCCCGTCCGGTGCACAATGATTTTTCTCGATTGAAGTGCCCTTCCCGGGGCTCGCACTCTTTTTTAACAAAACAAATATAAACAAAAAAAACATCAGGAAGAGTCTTGAGGGTCAAACTGTGTCGTTGGCCCCCGGGTTACAACAACAATGGTTCCCGCCTGAGACCTCCTCACAATTTAGCCAGGACCCCCGCTCCCGCCCAAGACTTCCTTGCGTTTTATGCAGGAAACGCGCTCTCGCTTGGGACTTCCTTACAACTTATTCCAGAATCGCTCTCCCGGCGCTCTGGAGAAACGCTCTCGCTGGAGACTTGCTTGCATTTACTAACGAATAGCGTCCTTGCGTTGGAGATTCTTTCGATTTACTCAAGCGCCGCGCTCCCGACACCCAGGCACCCAGGAATCGCGCTCACGTTTAGGACTCCCTCACAGATTACCGAAGAATCGGGATATCTCGTGGCCCCCTCGCTGCCCTCGCGGCCCCGTTGCAGCCCCTCGTGGCCTCCTCGCTGCCCTTCGTGGCCCCGTTGCACCTTCGCTTTGTTCCGTGGCCCCGTTGTAGCACTTCGTGCCCCCCTCGCTGCCCTTCGTGGCCCCGTCGCAGCCCAGCGTGGCCCCGTTGCAGACCTTCGCGGCCCCCTCGCTGCCCTTCGCGGCCCCCTCGCTGCTTTTCGTGGCCCCATATATGTATCGCCTTCGTGGCCCACGCTCGTTCGCGCCCGTGGTGGCCCCATATGCATGTTCTTCGTGGCCCCGCTGTCGCCCTTCTTGCCCCCTCGCTGCCCTTCGTGGCCCCGTTGCTGCCCTGAGTGGCCCCGACCTTGCCCTCCGCGGCCCAGTATACGTTTCCCCTTTGTGGCCCCCGCTCGTTCGCGCCCGTTGTGGTCCCATGTGCGTGCCTTTCGTGGCCCCGCTGTCGCCATTTGTGGCCCCCTCACTCTCGTACGTGGCCCAGTTGCTACCTTCAGTGGCCCCGTCGTTGCCTCCTGTGGCCCCGCATGATCTGCCCTTCGTGGCCCCCGATCGTTCGCGCCCGTCGTGGCCCCATGCGCATGCCCTTCGTGGCCCCGTTGTTGCCCTTCGTGGCCCCCTTCCTGCCCT